>CP139503.1:12826597-13426597 GCA_021014915.2 Artemisia tridentata subsp. tridentata
ATAATTCTCGCCATGTCGGTGAGTGATCGGCCTCAAACGGTCAACCCAAATTAACCAGGTAAATGGTCAACAAGAGTCAATCACTTGAGAACACGACGCAATTTACCAGAGGAGTTAGTGTTTTCCCGGGTCGTTTAAGTCCCAGCGAGGTGTGAAATCTGTAGTAAAACGAATCTGTGATCGGGTGATAATTGAACGGAAAAGGGTTTTGAATAATTTACACTAAGGAATAAAAGAAAATAGCTTAAACAAGCTATAAGAACAAATACGAGAAAGCAAATTACCTAGAAACGTTTAAAACTAAAAGACATACGTTTAAATTTAAATAAACGTAAACGTACGAAATAAAACGTGAGTTTTAAGAAATAAAAAGCCTACGGATATGAAAATTATATTTTTACAAACCTAATAATAAAAGAAAATTATTGGAAAAAGAAAATTATTTATTTGACTTTTTAATTAATTATTATTAATTAAAAACTATTTAATAATTATTTAAACTAATTAAAATTCTAATAAATACTAAAAGATCAAAGAAAAATCTAAAATTTTTTATATAAATACTCTAAGGTAAATAGAAGCTAAGAAAATTATAAAATTAAAAATTACTTAATTAAAATTTAAAAAGATAAATTCTATTAAATAGAAGCTATCACTATTTTTCTATTTCGTTTGTTTCTAAGGTCTAATAATCTAATTATATTTTTCCTAGATTATAAATGATAAAAGAAAATTATGAAAAAAAAGAATTATATTTTTCTGATTAATATTCTATTTATTATGAATTAATTACTATGTTAAACTAAATAAAAGATTAAAAATATTAAAACTATTAAGAAAATTCTAAAACTTTTTCCTAAGTTACTTATTAGTATAAGAAGCTAGGGAAAAATATAAAAAGTGTGAAATGCTTATTAAATAAGCAAAAATAAGCAGATAAGCTCAAATAAGCTTAACTGAACACTTAGTACTATAAATAAAACAAGGGAAAACAATAACACTAATAACACACTAGCCCAGATGGTGCGTGGCTTTGGTTTGAGTTTTGACCAGGTCAACCCTAGAGGTCCCAGGTTCGAATCCTGGCAAGCACAAAACACAAAACTATTTTATTTTTTGATTTTCTTTTTACAAACACACTAAACACTTAATAACTAACAACTTTTAAAAAGAAAGTATTTTTAGAACTAAGAAATAAGCTCAGTGGGAGCTTAATCTCACCACAGTTAAGCTTTTACAAGCTTAACTTGGTTTTTCAAACTCCAACAAGCTTCTAAAAAGCTATAAATTAGACACAAACAAGAAAATAAGATAAGAACAAATTAGATGGGCTTAAAGGAAGCCAAAGAAAAGAGAAAAGCTTATGGAATAAGCTGAAATTGCAAAATAAGCAATTCCAAGTCCAACTGCAAACCAAACAGACCTTAAACAGGGATCTTTGGACCTCTGTGGGGTCCACAGAGGTAAAAGGAGGACCAAAATGAAACTTGACCTTCTAAGGTGACCAAGTCAACTACAAAATAAGCCAATAAGATGGGCTTATGGCTTATTATTGAACCCTTGGTGAGACCATGAAGTTGGGACAGTTGGTGGGTCTGCTGATGTGCAGCAGTGAACAGGGCAGAAATGCCTGTTTTGCAAGCTTGATTTGAGAGCTTATATGAGTACTAAAAATCAAAACAAAAATACTAACTTAGGAACAAACTGGGTGAGATTGATTATCCAGAAAACTAGCTTGTGAGGGCTTAAGATCAATCTAGGAAAATTCTTGCAAGATCATTAAAACCCACAAAAACTGTGAAAGTAGTCTGCTATTGCAGACTTGAATCAAAATGAGGCTAGGCTTAAAAGGTTTCAACAAGGAACTAAGGGTGATCTAAAGTGACTCAATGGAGTACAAAAATACCAAAAACAGAAGCTAGAAAGTGCCTTAAGCTTATAAGAGCTTAACAGCTCAGTTCATGATCTAAGTCTGAACTAGCAGACTGAAGACCTTTGAATCTTTGGAATTGTGTATAAAGCTCACACTAAAAGCTCCTAACTGCTGAATTAATCAAGGTATAACCTAAGTAAAGTGCAAATGAACAGTGCTAGGCTTAAATGACCCGTTTGACTCAAAAAGCCAAACACCCTCTTATTTCACTGATTTGAGTTTTACACTAGAAACTGGTAATCTAACTATTAAAACTGATTTGTTAAAGATTAAATGACTTAATCAAACTGAGAAAAACAGATTATAGATTAAAATAAGTACTGAATAAGCTTAAGCTAATGTTTGACTGTTTTTTGACTTTTTTAAGTTTTTAAGTGAAACTAAATAAAAGCTAATTAAGACTATTGAGACTGAATGAAATGTAACTAGAAACTACTGATAAGCTGGAAATTGATAGAAATAAGCAATAATAAGCACTATAACAGGAATATTGAAAATAAAACAAAAACTTTGAAATATGCTCACAACTGATTTGGACTGTGGAATAAAGAACTAGGACCAGAAACAACTTATAGGCTTCCCATGAAGCCACTAATTTCCCAAATAAGCTTGTCACATCAGCTTATTCTTCAATAGAGCTTATTTGACCAGGCAGTTGACTTTCTGTTGACTTTCTTGATTATTTGGATTTAGAACCCAGAGACTTAGAACATATTTAAAATTACTTTAATAAGCTCAAAAGAGCTTATTTAAACACTTATTACGGCTTTAATCATAAAAACTTGCAAGAACCATTTTGGCGGGAATTTTAGTTATCACAGGAAAGCATGAAATTGATCTAATTAATTGCTTGTATTACAACTGAAATCACTTAAATTATTCAAAAACAACAAATCCCAGTAAGAAATTACAACTAAATTAAACTACGACATTTTAATTTTAAATTACACTAAACTAAAATCTACTACTGGCTCTCTCAGTCTTGTGGCCTTCTTTATACTTGAAATATCTTCTATGGGCCCTTCTGAGCAAATCCCAGCTCTTGGTTTGGTCCAAATCATCCCAATCGTCCATGTGTGATTTTTGGCACGAAAGTCTTTGAGCAGTTTTATTTAATTAAGGAATTTGGTGAGTTGGAGGGGAGTTGGTAGTGACTGGGGGTGTGAGGTGGAGGTAGAGAGGTGGACAGGTGGTGGTGGAGAGGTGGCAAAACCACCCTGGTATATGGAGCAGTGGTGGTGGTTTTGTGGGAGGGAAAAGGAGTGTTTGACTGGGTTTGACCTGGTTTTGGTCTGGGTTTAGTTAAAAACAAAAATGGGCCGGATTGTGTTTTATTTTGGGCTGGTTTTATTTAAGTAAGGGTCCAGCTGGTTTGTAGTATTAAACACAAGGACCACTTTGTAATTTACTGAAAATTAAGGACCATAAATGCCAAACTTCAAAACTATCTCCAAGGACTGAAACTGCCAAGTGTCAATAGTACAAGGACCAATTTAGATAATTTTCCAATTTTAAAAACCAGGGACTTGTTTTGACAACTTTTGAAACTTCAGGGACCTTTTATGTCACTTTTTAAAAATTGAAGGACCTGAATTGCAATTTCTTTAAAACTTTCATCCAAGGACCAATATTGTAAAATTCAAATAGTTTAGGGACCTTGAATGATATTTTTAATACCAGGGACTATTTTTGCCAATTCATGAAAGTTAAAGGACTGAAACTGCCAATTATGCAAACTTAGCTCGTTTTCAACTGTTTTTAATCCTTTTGCACAAGAAACACATAAAAACACAATCAAATGATATTTCTTGTATTTTGAAGCATATTTGCATGTTTTAAAACGTTTTGGCAGTCTAAAATGTGACAGAAATGATGAGTATTTAGACACTCATCAATCCCCCACACTAAACTATTGCTAGTCCCTAGCAATATTTTATGAAGATTTAATGGATTTTATCTCTTTACCAAAAGCCATCACTTCTGGAGTAGCCATTGTTTTAGTATGTGATACTTTGGTACAATGATAACCAAATGATTTTGAGCAAATCATCAGCTGTAAACGGGTTTGATTTGTCTTTACCAGAAGCCGTTTGCTTCTGGACTAGCCAACTCTTAGATAAAATACAGTTATTATCTTTGGTGAGCTGATTACCAATTATGGTTTTTCCACTGCCTTTACCACAAGCCATAACCTTGCGGGCTAGCCAACTCTTCACTTATAAGGATATGGTGAGTTGAATACCATACAATTTTGGGCAAATTGCAAGCCATAAAGGGATTTGATATATCTTTACCTGCAGCCGTTTGCTCAGGATTAGCCAGTCCTTATGTGGGTTAGACATGGTGGACTGATAACCATTTGTTGTGTTTTTAGTGCAAAACACTACCACCAAATGAAAAAATTTTAAAATTTTTGGCCAAAACGGGGAAACTAGAATAGGGCACAAATGTGATCAAATTCGCCAGAATTCCCCCCCACACTTAGAATTGAATATTGCCCTCAATATTCAAAGTACCGGCTATTATGCCGACACTTAGAACATTGCAAGGGAATACTAATGGCCAAGCGTGGGAACACAACAAAATTTATTTATTATTATTTTGAACATATATAAAATTTTGAACATATATACAACATGTGGGGCAACACCCCCACACTAGGGTGTTAGAAAAGAGAAAGAAGTCAGAGACATGGGTGAAAACCCATGTTGTCGGCTAAGGTTTTTGTTCACCGAGTCACTAGCTTGACTCGACCCCGCATTCATTGGTTCTTGGGGAAGCAAGTGGAAGAAACCATCTCCATCGGACTTTCATTCAATGTGTTTGGATGAACATTTGAATTTCTTGAAAGTTCCACTCCGATGAGATATACACAGATCCGGCTCACAAATGATAAATGAAAATGCCGGGATCAAAGATAGTGTCTTCATTCCCGAAGGAGTGAAGAACAGGAGAAGTCACCGTGTAGGTGAAGAAAAGAAAGAAAGTCATGATAAAAATCATGACTAACTGATCATCATCAAAAGAATTCATAATTTCAGTATTATGATTCTCATCATTTAAGCTCGGCTGATCAAGACATATTATGGGTGGGAGGGATGGAATTTTGATATTAATCAAATTCTCAGTGTTGAGAACATCTCCCTCCGGAACACAAAGTTCATTATTGTCTAGATCAAAGTGGAAGTTATCATACTCTGGTGGAGATATGATATGAGTGAGTTCAAAGGAGAACTCCTCGTAAAGAGAATCATTCACGTGATGTAAATCTGTGAACCCTTGTTCTATTATGGAATCATCACCTACCTCGTTCTGAATATCAAAGAGTGGATTATCAGAAATTAAAGTGAATTCAGATTCGAATTCAAACAGAGGATTGGTGAAAGACGTTTTGAATGCTTCGGGAACAAGATGATCAATATTCTCTTTTGGACTGACAAGCTCAGAAGGTAGTTCCTCCACATGACTGATGTCTCCACAAGATAAAGAATTTTCATCAGTATGTGAATCACTAAGCTCGGGGTTGGGATAAGAATTGAGTGATGGATCATGATATAAGAGACTTTCGATTTCTTCCAGATTGGATTCGAAATCAAAGAGATCATCATCACTTCCTGATGGAAGTGGATCAATGTGAGTAAGTTCATCAGTAAACTCCTCAAGAAAAGGGTCAACATCAGAATGAGGCGGTGATGCCTCAACATACTCAACTTCTCCATAAGATGTATATTCATCGTTAGAATCGGAGAAAGTCTCAAAATGATCTTTTGAACACTCAAGAAAGGAAGGGATATCACACACATGATCAAGAATTCCCTGTGACTCACTTGGGATTGGGACAAGGTCCTCAACACTAGACTTTATTAATTTGTCCGATTCCTTTTCAGGAACAGTGTCAAGATGCTCGTCCCCCATAATAAGAGAATTAGTGGGAACTTCGGATGTGATAACAGCAGATTGAGAGAGTTGACAAAGACTAGCACACATGGATTTTATATTTTTCATATGTTCTTCTGCTAGTAATTCTTGCATACTCTTATCATCCTGTGATTTTTGGACTGGTGGGATTTCAACTGATGTACTCGATGAATCCTTGTGATATTCCTTCATTTGAATAGAATCTTCATCATCGCTGTCATCAGGAATGAAACGGAATTGAGAGCTCGATCTGGCTGCTTTTTCTTTTGCAATTGATTCCCTAACAGCTTTTTCAAAGGCATCATGGGAATCTATTTTAGTAGCCTGCTCTTTAGTCAATAATTCTGCCATGGATTTCTCATGTGAATTTAGAATTAATGAAAATTGCGGGGGTGGGGATTTGTCAAAACCAGAAGGTTGACATTGATTATCATCATGAGGACCCCCACAAAATGCACAAGAAGAACTTGATGCATTATGAAACGGTGTTTAGCTAACTCCTCATTTATTTCTTTTAAGGACTCTAGAGTCTTTAGAAAAAAATCTTGTTCAGTTTGTTGAGGAGTTGCTTGAAACATTGGGTACTGTGGAGGTTGGTCTTGACACGAATAGTCATAACTGTTACAAGGAAATGGATTCCTTGCTTGACAATCAGAGCTAAAATGTGGACCTCCACAGTACTCACAGGAAAAGTTTGGTGTATTTTGATACGATGCATCATTGAAATTTGGATAACATGATTCTTGCTCGTATGAATGTGATGGGTAGTTGGAAAAATTTGAAGAGTCGTTGAATGAGTTCGGATTAGGATCATAAGAAAATGAATTCCTCGAACCGCAAAACAAACAACTTCCGTTTCGAATATCATTACCACATTGTTCACATGTACACCAACGACATGGTAAACCAAAAAGCGGCTCACCACAACCTACACAAGGAATAAAATCCGGAGGTGGGACAAGTGGAGTGCTCTGAGAGCTAGGAATTTCCACCACTTCCGTTATGGTCTATGGTTTTTGTTTTTGAATAACGTGAAGATTGGGCAAGTCGTTCTTTTTAGTCACTGTTCTAAGTTCTGTACGTTTGCTTGACAAACTTTTAACCGTAAATCCTGAAAGGTTAGGATCGATTCTCGATGGTTTGTCATTAATAGCACGTATCTCGGGCTGTAGAGGGTAGTAGGAAGGACTTTGAGAATCCTTGAGAGACTCTTTAGTGGATAATTCACACCAATAACAAGATCCACGATCCTTTGGTGCATGCTTTCCACACCGCTCACACGCACACTTAGAACAACGATGGCTGTCAATCAACGGGCTTTTACAATCAAAACATTTGTACCCGAGAGACGCCATAGAAGAAAGGTATAAGAAGTTTAGAATCAAATGGATAGAGGGTAAAGGGATAAAGAATCAAAAAGGGTAAGAGGGTAAAGATGAATATTTTTGGGTTTTTTGTGTTCGTTGAAAACTTGAATAAAAAATGTTTTTGGCAATCGCTTAGTCAAACGAATTAACTTCACGATAATTTTGGTTTTTATATGAAAATAAGGAAATATGAACAAAGATGGTAAATATACAATGGGTGTATATTCAACAATCACTGATACTTCAAATTCGTTCAACGCAGCACACCTCCCCGGCAGCGGCGCAAAAATTTGATCGGCCCCAAACGGTCAACTAATATCAACCAGGTAAATGGTCAACAATAGTCAAACAATCCAGGGCACGATGCAATTTACCAGAGGAGTACAGAATATCCCCGGGTCGTTAAGTCCCAGCGAGGTGTGAAATCTGTAGTAAAACGAATCTGTGAACTGGTGATGTTGAACGGGAAAAAGGATAAAGGTGTTGATTACACTAAGGATATGAAAAGAATAGCTCAAATGAGCTATGAAAACAAGCACGAGAAAGCAAAATAACTAGAAACGATTAAAACTAAAAAACGCGTACGTTTAAATAACTTTTACGTAAACGTACGAAATAAAACGTGAGTTTTAAGAAATAAAAGGCCTACGACTATGAAAATTATATTTTTTTACACTCCTAATGACTTAAGAAAATTACAGGAAAAAGAAAAATATTTCTTCTTACTTTTATATTATTTATTTTTAATTAAAAACTAATTAAACTAATTAAAATTAAAATAAATATCAAATGAACAGTGAAAATTATAAAACTTTTATAATAAATACTAAGTAGTAATATAAGACTAGGAAAAATATAAAAGTGGAAAAATACTTATTAATAAGCAGTACAATAAGCAGATAAGCTTAAATAAGCAAATCTGACTAGAATACTATATAAATAAATAAAGAAAACTAAAACACTAATAACACACTAGGGGAGATGGTGCGTGTGCTTGGTCTGGTTTCTGACCAGCTTTGACCAAGAGGTCCCAGGTTCGAATCCTGGCAAGCACAAAACACAAAACTATTTTATTTTTTTATTTTCTTTTTACAAACACACTAAACACTTAATAACTAACAACTTTTAAAAAGAAAGTATTTTTAGGACTAAGAAATAAGCTCAGTGGGAGCTTAATCTCACCACAGTTAAGCTTTTACAAGCTTAACTTGGTTTTTCAAACTCCAACAAGCTTCTAAAAAGCTATAAATTAGACACAAACAAGAAAATAAGATAAGAACAAATTAGATGGGCTTAAAGGAAGCCAAGGAAAAGAGAAAAGCTTATGGAATAAGCTAAAATTGCAAAATAAGCAATTCCAAGTCCAACTGCAAACCAAACAGACCTTAAACAGGGATCTTTGGACCTCTGTGGGGTCCACAGAGGTAAAAGGAGGACCAAAATGAAACTTGACCTTCCAAGGTGACCAAGTCAACTACAAAATAAGCCAATAAGATGGGCTTATGGCTTATTATTGAACCCTTGGTGAGACCATGAAGTTGGGACAGTTGGTGGGTCGGCTGATGTGCAGCAGTGAACAGGGCAGAAATGCCTGTTTTGCAAGCTTGATTTGAGAGCTTGTATGAGTACTAAAAATCAAAACAAAAATACTAACTTAGGAACAAGCTGGGTGAGATTGATTATCCAGAAAACTAGCTTGTGAGGGCTTAAGATCAATCTAGGAAAATTCTTGCAAGATCATTAAAACCCACAAAAACTGTGAAAGTAGTCTGCTATTGCAGACTTGAATCAAAATGAGGCTAGGCTTAAAAGGTTTCAACAAGGAACTAAGGGTGATCTAAAGTGACTCAATGGAGTACAAAAATACCAAAAACAGAAGCTAGAAAGTGCCTTAAGCTTATTAGAGCTTAACAGCTCAGTTCATGATCTAAGTCTGAACTAGCAGACTGAAGACCTTTGAATCTTTGGAATTGTGTATAAAGCTCACACTAAAAGCTCCTAACTGCTGAATTAATCAAGGTATAACCTAAGTAAAGTGCAAATGAACAGTGCTAGGGTTAAATGACCCGTTTGACTCAAAAAGCCAAACACCTCTTATTTCACTGATTTGAGTTTTACACTAGAAACTGGTAATCTAACTATTAAAACTGATTTGTTAAAGATTAAATGACTTAATCAAACTGAGAAAAACAGATTATAGATTAAAATAAGTACTGAATAAGCTTAAGCTAATGTTTGACTGTTTTTTGACTTTTTTAAGTTTTTAAGTGAAACTAAATAAAAGCTAATTAAGACTATTGAGACTGAATGAAATGTAACTAGAAACTACTGATAAGCTGGAAATTGATAGAAATAAGCAATAATAAGCACTATAACAGGAATATTGAAAATAAAACAAAAACTTTGAAATATGCTCACAACTGATTTGGACTGTGGAATAAAGAACTAGGACCAGAAACAACTTATAGGCTTCCCATGAAGCCACTAATTTCCCAAATAAGCTTGTCACATCAGCTTATTCTTCAATAGAGCTTATTTGACCAGGCAGTTGACTTTCTGTTGACTTTCTTGATTATTTGGATTTAGAACCCAGAGACTTAGAACATATTTAAAATTACTTTAATAAGCTCAAAAGAGCTTATTTAAACACTTATTACGGCTTTAATCATAAAAACTTGCAAGAACCATTTTGGCGGGAATTTTAGTTATCAAAGGAAAGCATGAAATTGATCTAATTAATTGCTTGTATTACAACTAAAATCACTTAAATTATTCAAAAACAACAAATCCCAGTAAGAAATTACAACTAAATTAAACTACGACATTTTAATTTTAAATTACACTAAACTAAAATCTACTACTGGCTCTCTCAGTCTTGTGGCCTTCTTTATACTTGAAATATCTTCTATGGGCCCTTCTGAGCAAATCCCAGCTCTTGGTTTGGTCCAAATCATCCCAATCGTCCATGTGTGATTTTTGGCACGAAAGTCTTTGAGCAGTTTTATTTAATTAAGGAATTTGGTGAGTTGGAGGGGAGTTGGTAGTGACTGGGGGTGTGAGGTGGAGGTAGAGAGGTGGACAGGTGGTGGTGGAGAGGTGGCAAAACCACCCTGGTATATGGAGCAGTGGTGGTGGTTTTGTGGGAGGGAAAAGGAGTGTTTGACTGGGTTTGACCTGGTTTTGGTCTGGGTTTAGTTAAAAACAAAAATGGGCCGGATTGTGTTTTATTTTGGGCTGGTTTTATTTAAGTAAGGGTCCAGCTGGTTTGTAGTATTAAACACAAGGACCACTTTGTAATTTACTGAAAATTAAGGACCATAAATGCCAAACTTCAAAACTATCTCCAAGGACTGAAACTGCCAAGTGTCAATAGTACAAGGACCAATTTAGATAATTTTCCAATTTTAAAAACCAGGGACTTGTTTTGACAACTTTTGAAACTTCAGGGACCTTTTATGTCACTTTTTAAAAATTGAAGGACCTGAATTGCAATTTCTTTAAAACTTTCATCCAAGGACCAATATTGTAAAATTCAAATAGTTTAGGGACCTTGAATGATATTTTTAATACCAGGGACTATTTTTGCCAATTCATGAAAGTTAAAGGACTGAAATTGCCAATTATGCAAACTTAGCTCGTTTTCAACTGTTTTTAATCCTTTTGCACAAGAAACACATAAAAACACAATCAAATGATATTTCTTGTATTTTGAAGCATATTTGCATGTTTTTAAACGTTTTGGCAGTCTAAATGTGACAGAAATGATGAGTATTTAGACACTCATCAATCCCCCACACTAAACTATTGCTAGTCCCTAGCAATATTTTATGAAGATTTAATGGATTTTATCTCTTTACCAAAAGCCATCACTTCTGGAGTAGCCATTGTTTTAGTATGTGATACTTTGGTACAATGATAACCAAATGATTTTGAGCAAATCATCAGCTGTAAACGGGTTTGATTTGTCTTTACCAGAAGCCGTTTGCTTCTGGACTAGCCAACTCTTAGATAAAATACAGTTATTATCTTTGGTGAGCTGATTACCAATTATGGTTTTTCCACTGCCTTTACCACAAGCCATAACCTTGCGGGCTAGCCAACTCTTCACTTATAAGGATATGGTGAGTTGAATACCATACAATTTTGGGCAAATTGCAAGCCATAAACGGATTTGATATATCTTTACCTGCAGCCGTTTGCTCAGGATTAGCCAGTCCTTATGTGGGTTAGACATGGTGGACTGATAACCATTTGTTGTGTTTTTAGTGCAAAACACTACCACCAAATGAAAAAATTTTAAAATTTTTGGCCAAAACGGGGAAACTAGGAATAGGGCACAAATGTGATCAAATTCGCCAGAATTCCCCCCCACACTTAGAATTGAATATTGCCCTCAATATTCAAAGTACCGGCTATTATGCCGACACTTAGAACATTGCAAGGGAATACTAATGGCCAAGCGTGGGAACACAACAAAATTTATTTATTATTATTTTGAACATATATAAAATTTTGAACATATATACAACAGTGGGGGCAACACCCCCACACTAGGGTGTTAGAAAAGAGAAAGAAGTCAGAGACATGGGTGAAAACCCATGTTGTCGGCTAAGGTTTTTGTTCACCGAGTCACTAGCTTGACTCGACCCCGCATTCATTGGTTCTTGGGGAAGCAAGTGGAAGAAACCATCTCCATCGGACTTTCATTCAATGTGTTTGGATGAACATTTGAATTTCTTGAAAGTTCCACTCCGATGAGATATACACAGATCCGGCTCACAAATGATAAATGAAAATGCCAGGATCAAATATAGTGTCTTCATTCCCGAAGGAGTGAAGAACAGGAGAAGTCACCGTGTAGGTGAAGAAAAGAAAGAAAGTCATGATAAAAATCATGACTAACTGATCATCATCAAAAGAATTCATAATTTCAGTATTATGATTCTCATCATTTAAGCTCGGCTGATCAAGACATATTATGGGTGGGAGGGATGGAATTTTGATATTAATCAAATTCTCAGTGTTGAGAATATCTCCCTCCGAAACACAAAGTTCATTATTGTCTAGATCAAAGTGGAAGTTATCATACTCTGGTGGAGATATGATATGAGTGAGTTCAAAGGAGAACTCCTCGTAAAGAGAATCATTCACGTGATGTAAATCTGTGAACCCTTGTTCTATTATGGAATCATCTCCTACCTCGTTCTGAATATCAAAGAGTGGATTATCAGAAATTAAAGTGAATTCAGATTCGAATTCAAACAGAGGATTGGTGAAAGACATTTTGAATGCTTCGGGAACAAGATGATCAATATTCTCTTTTGGACTGACGAGCTCAGAAGGTAGTTCCTCCACATGACTGATGTCTCCACAAGATAAAGAATTTTCATCAGTATGTGAATCACTAAGCTCGGGGTTTAGATAAGAAGTGAGTGATGGATCATGATATAAGAGACTTTCGATTTCTTCCAGATTGGATTCAAAATCAAAGAGATCATCATCACTTCCTGATGGAAGTGGATCAATGTGAGTAAGTTCATCAGTAAACTCCTCAAGAAAAGGGTCAACATCAGAATGGGGCGGTGATGCCTCAACATACTCAACTTCTCCATAAGATGTATATTCATCGTTAGAATCGGAGAAAGTCTCAAAATGATCTTTTGAACACTCAAGAAAGGAAGGGATATCACACACATGATCAAGAATTCCCTGTGACTCACTTGGGATTGGGACAAGGTCCTCAACACTAGACTTTATTACTTTGTCCGATTCCTTTTCAGGAACAGTGTCAAGATGCTCGTCCCCCATAATAAGAGAATTAGTGGGAACTTCGGATGTGATAACAGCAGATTGAGAGAGTTGACAAAGACTAGCACACATGGATTTTATATTTTTCATATGTTCTTCTGCTAGTAATTCTTGCATACTCTTATCATCCTGTGATTTTTGGACTGGTGGGATTTCAACTGATGTACTCGATGAATCCTTGTGATATTCCTTCATTTGAATAGAATCTTCATCATCGCTGTCATCAGGAATGAAACGGAATTGAGAGCTCGATCTGGCTGCTTTTTCTTTTGCAATTGATTCCCTACAGCTTTTTCAAAGGCATCATGGGAATCTATTTTAGTAGCCTGCTCTTTAGTCAATAATTCTGCCATGGATTTCTCATGTGAATTTAGAATTAATGAAAATTACGGGGGTGGGGATTTGTCAAAACCAGAAGGTTGACATTGATTATCATCATGAGGACCCCCACAAAATGCACAAGAAGAACTTGATGCATTATGAAACGGTGTATTAGCTAACTCCTCATTTATTTCTTTTAAGGACTCTAGAGTCTTTAGAAAAAAATCTTGTTCAGTTTGTTGAGGAGTTGCTTGAAACATTGGGTACTGTGGAGGTTGGTCTTGACACGAATAGTCATAACTGTTACAAGGAAATGGATTCCTTGCTTGACAATCAGAGCTAAAATGTGGACCTCCACAGTACTCACAGGAAAAGTTTGGTGTATTTTGATACGATGCATCATTGAAATTTGGATAACATGATTCTTGCTCGTATGAATGTGATGGGTAGTTGGAAAAATTTGAAGAGTCGTTGAATGAGTTCGGATTAGGATCATAAGAAAATGAATTCCTCGAACCGCAAAACAAACAACTTCCGTTTCGAATATCATTACCACATTGTTCACATGTACACCAACGACATGGTAAACCAAAAAGCGGCTCACCACAAGCTACACAAGGAATAAAATCCGGAGGTGGGACAAGTGGAGTGCTCTGAGAGCTAGGAATTTCCACCACTTCCGTTATGGTCTCTGGTTTTTGTTTTTGAATAACGTGAAGATTGGGCAAGTCGTTCTTTTTAGTCACTATTCTAAGTTCTGTACGTTTGCTTGACAAACTTTTAACCGTAAATCCTGAATGGTTAGGATCGATTCTCGATGGTTTGTCATTAATAGCACGTATCTCGGGCTGTGGAGGGTAGTAGGAAGGACTTTGAGAATCCTTGAGAGACTCTTTAGTGGATAATTCACACCAATAACAAGATCCACGATCCTTTGGTGCATGCTTTCCACACCGCTCACACGCACACTTAGAACAACGATGGCTGTCAATCAACGGGCTTTTACAATCAAAACATTTGTACCCGAGAGACGCCATAGAAGAAAGGTATAAGAAGTTTAGAATCAAATGGATAGAGGGTAAAGGGATAAAGAATCAAAAAGGGTAAGAGGGTAAAGATGAATATTTTTGGGTTTTTTGTGTTCGTTGAAAACTTGAATAAAAAATGTTTTTGGCAATCGCTTAGTCAAACGAATTAACTTCACGATAATTTTGGTTTTTATATGAAAATAAGGAAATATGAACAAAGATGGTAAATATACAATGGGTGTATATTCAACAATCACTGATACTTCAAATTCGTTCAACGCAGCACACCTCCCCGGCAGCGGCGCAAAAATTTGATCGGCCCCAAACGGTCAACTAATATCAACCAGGTAAATGGTCAACAATAGTCAAACAATCCAGGGCACGATGCAATTTACCAGAGGAGTACAGAATATCCCCGGGTCGTTAAGTCCCAGCGAGGTGTGAAATCTGTAGTAAAACGAATCTGTGAACTGGTGATGTTGAACGGGAAAAAGGATAAAGGTGTTGATTACACTAAGGATATGAAAAGAATAGCTCAAATGAGCTATGAAAACAAGCACGAGAAAGCAAAATAACTAGAAACGATTAAAACTAAAAAACGCGTACGTTTAAATAACTTTTACGTAAACGTACGAAATAAAATGTGAGTTTTAAGAAATAAAAGGCCTACGACTATGAAAATTATATTTTTTTACACTCCTAATGACTTAAGAAAATTACAGGAAAAAGAAAAATATTTTTTCTTACTTTTATATTATTTATTTTTAATTAAAAACTAATTAAACTAATTAAAATTAAAATAAATATCAAATGAACAGTGAAAATTATAAAACTTTTATAATAAATACTAAGTAGTAATATAAGACTAGGAAAAATATAAAAGTGGAAAAATACTTATTAATAAGCAGTACAATAAGCAGATAAGCTTAAATAAGCAAATCTGACTAGAATACTATATAAATAAATAAAGAAAACTAAAACACTAATAACACACTAGGGAGATGGTGCGTGTGCTTGGTCTGGTTTCTGACCAGCTTTGACCAAGAGGTCCCAGGTTCGAATCCTGGCAAGCACAAAACACAAAACTATTTTATTTTTTTATTTTCTTTTTACAAACACACTAAACACTTAATAACTAACAACTTTTAAAAAGAAAGTATTTTTAGGACTAAGAAATAAGCTCAGTGGGAGCTTAATCTCACCACAGTTAAGCTTTTACAAGCTTAACTTGGTTTTTCAAACTCCAACAAGCTTCTAAAAAGCTATAAATTAGACACAAACAAGAAAATAAGATAAGAACAAATTAGATGGGCTTAAAGGAAGCCAAGGAAAAGAGAAAAGCTTATGGAATAAGCTGAAATTGCAAAATAAGCAATTCCAAGTCCAACTGCAAACCAAACAGACCTTAAACAGGGATCTTTGGACCTCTGTGGGGTCCACAGAGGTAAAAGGAGGACCAAAATGAAACTTGACCTTCCAAGGTGACCAAGTCAACTACAAAATAAGCCAATAAGATGGGCTTATGGCTTATTATTGAACCCTTGGTGAGACCATGAAGTTGGGACAGTTGGTGGGTCTGCTGATGTGCAGCAGTGAACAGGGCAGAAATGCCTGTTTTGCAAGCTTGATTTGAGAGCTTGTATGAGTACTAAAAATCAAAACAAAAATACTAACTTAGGAACAAGCTGGGTGAGATTGATTATCCAGAAAACTAGCTTGTGAGGGCTTAAGATCAATCTAGGAAAATTCTTGCAAGATCATTAAAACCTACAAAAACTGTGAAAGTAGTCTGCTATTGCAGACTTGAATCAAAATGAGGCTAGGCTTAAAAGGTTTCAACAAGGAACTAAGGGTGATCTAAAGTGACTCAATGGAGTACAAAAATACCAAAAACAGAAGCTAGAAAGTGCCTTAAGCTTATAAGAGCTTAACAGCTCAGTTCATGATCTAAGTCTGAACTAGCAGACTGAA
This sequence comes from Artemisia tridentata subsp. tridentata, assembly GCA_021014915.2. NCBI lineage: Eukaryota > Viridiplantae > Streptophyta > Magnoliopsida > Asterales > Asteraceae > Artemisia > Artemisia tridentata. The sequence goes on from CP139503.1 coordinate 12,842,944, forward strand.
GACCTTTGAATCTTTGGAATTGTGTATAAAGCTCACACTAAAAGCTCCTAACTGCTGAATTAATCAAGGTATAACCTAAGTAAAGTGCAAATGAACAGTGCTAGGCTTAAATGACCCGTTTGACTCAAAAAGCCAAACACCCTCTTATTTCACTGATTTGAGTTTTACACTAGAAACTGGTAATCTAACTATTAAAACTGATTTGTTAAAGATTAAATGACTTAATCAAACTGAGAAAAACAGATTATAGATTAAAATAAGTACTGAATAAGCTTAAGCTAATGTTTGACTGTTTTTTTGACTTTTTTAAGTTTTTAAGTGAAACTAAATAAAAGCTAATTAAGACTATTGAGACTGAATGAAATGTAACTAGAAACTACTGATAAGCTGGAAATTGATAGAAATAAGCAATAATAAGCACTATAACAGGAATATTGAAAATAAAACAAAAACTTTGAAATATGCTCACAACTGATTTGGACTGTGGAATAAAGAACTAGGACCAGAAACAACTTATAGGCTTCCCATGAAGCCACTAATTTCCCAAATAAGCTTGTCACATCAGCTTATTCTTCAATAGAGCTTATTTGACCAGGCAGTTGACTTTCTGTTGACTTTCTTGATTATTTGGATTTAGAACCCAGAGACTTAGAACATATTTAAAATTACTTTAATAAGCTCAAAAGAGCTTATTTAAACACTTATTACGGCTTTAATCATAAAAACTTGCAAGAACCATTTTGGCGGGAATTTTAGTTATCACAGGAAAGCATGAAATTGATCTAATTAATTGCTTGTATTACAACTGAAATCACTTAAATTATTCAAAAACAACAAATCCCAGTAAGAAATTACAACTAAATTAAACTACGACATTTTAATTTTAAATTACACTAAACTAAAATCTACTACTGGCTCTCTCAGTCTTGTGGCCTTCTTTATACTTGAAATATCTTCTATGGGCCCTTCTGAGCAAATCCCAGCTCTTGGTTTGGTCCAAATCATCCCAATCGTCCATGTGTGATTTTTGGCACGAAAGTCTTTGAGCAGTTTTATTTAATTAAGGAATTTGGTGAGTTGGAGGGGAGTTGGTAGTGACTGGGGGTGTGAGGTGGAGGTAGAGAGGTGGACAGGTGGTGGTGGAGAGGTGGCAAAACCACCCTGGTATATGGAGCAGTGGTGGTGGTTTTGTGGGAGGGAAAAGGAGTGTTTGACTGGGTTTGACCTGGTTTTGGTCTGGGTTTAGTTAAAAACAAAAATGGGCCGGATTGTGTTTTATTTTGGGCTGGTTTTATTTAAGTAAGGGTCCAGCTGGTTTGTAGTATTAAACACAAGGACCACTTTGTAATTTACTGAAAATTAAGGACCATAAATGCCAAACTTCAAAACTATCTCCAAGGACTGAAACTGCCAAGTGTCAATAGTACAAGGACCAATTTAGATAATTTTCCAATTTTAAAAACCAGGGACTTGTTTTGACAACTTTTGAAACTTCAGGGACCTTTTATGTCACTTTTTAAAAATTGAAGGACCTGAATTGCAATTTCTTTAAAACTTTCATCCAAGGACCAATATTGTAAAATTCAAATAGTTTAGGGACCTTGAATGATATTTTTAATACCAGGGACTATTTTTGCCAATTCATGAAAGTTAAAGGACTGAAATTGCCAATTATGCAAACTTAGCTCGTTTTCAACTGTTTTTAATCCTTTTGCACAAGAAACACATAAAAACACAATCAAATGATATTTCTTGTATTTTGAAGCATATTTGCATGTTTTTAAACGTTTTGGCAGTCTAAATGTGACAGAAATGATGAGTATTTAGACACTCATCACATATCTCTAACAAACTTTCCTTATATCACGACCAGACTTAACATAATAAGTCAACCAGACTTAATATAGACTACCAGACTTAACATGTATTACCAGACCTAATTACAAAGACAGACCTAACTCTGACATATTACCAGACCTAAGTTTGTCTTCTCTTTAATCGTATGATAATTCCCAACAATCCTCCCCTAACTTGATCTTCATGCTTCATGAACTTCAAGTTCTTCTGATTTAGCTTTCTGAGGATTGAATCTTGAACATCTTGAATTTTCTTTAGGTCTTGAACCTTTCTAGTAGCTTGAATCTTGATAAGCTCTTCTGATATGGTCTTTGCAGCAACATTGACTATATGTACATCAAATTCATTTAAGTTTCAGACTATTCTCATCACTTCCAGATGTGTTACCATCTGTGAGAGGTGAATCATTGAAAATGTAATGGATTTGAAATCTCTTTACCAATAGCCATTACCACTGGAGTAGCCAATGTTTTGGTGTGTCAGACCATGGTACATTAATAACCATATGATTTTTAGCAAATCATCAGCTTATCAACGGATTTGTTAAGTCTTTACCAAAAGCCGTTTGCTTCTGGACTAGCCAATTCTTTGATGGAAAAACACCTCATCATGGTGAATTGATTACCATTTATGGTTTTCCACAGCCTTTACCACAAGCCATAACCTTGTGGGCTAGCCAACTCTTCACTTATCTTAGATATGGTGAGTTGAATACCATACAATTTTTGGCAAATTGTCAGCCATAAACGGATTTGAGCAATCTTTACCTGTAGCCGTTTGCTCAGGATTAGCCAGTCCTTGTGTTGATGAGACAAGGTGGACTGATAACCTTTTGTTGTGTTAGTGCAAGGCACCTCCACCAAGTGAGAAGTTCCAATAGTCTCACTTAACAACTTATGAAAACATACTTAATCCAGCATTGCCTAAAAAAAATAGAAGACACACATTTTTTTTAACACTAACAGAAATAAAAATAAAACTACAAGACTTAAAGATAACCTAAATGCTGGTAAGTACTCATACTTTACATACTTTACAGTTTGACCTCCCCTTAAGCCAAACCTCCCCTTAAGTCAAACTAGGGGTTCATCATACCAATGTTAACTACCAGATAATTGAACCTAGGGCCATCAAATGCTTTAGTTAACAGGTCAGCAACATTAAAATATGTATGTATTTTCTCCACTCTAATCAACTTCTTTTCAAAGCAATCTCTAATAAAGTGATGCCTGATTTCTATATGCTTAGTTTTAGAGTGATATACTGGGTTCTTAACAATACAGATAGTACTCTCATTATCTATGTGGATAACAGTATTCATAAAATTCAAACCATAGTCCAGCATCTGATTCTGAATCCACAAGACTTGTCCACAGTAGTTAGCAGCTGCAACATACTCAACTTCAGTGGTTGAATTGGCCACAATTGTCTGCTTCTTGCATTGCCAAGATATCAATCTCCTTCCAAGGAATTGACAACCTCCTGTTGTGGATTTCCTATCAAGGCTTGCACCAGCATAGTCACTGTCTGAATAAGCTGTCAGGTCAAAAGATGACTCCTTAGGATACCAAAGGCCCAAATTTGGTTTGCCCTTTAAGTACCTAAAGATTCTCTTCACAGCATGAAGATGTGAAGTCTTTGGTTGTACCTGAAAACGTGAACAAACACAAACTGCATACATAATGTCAGGTCTAGAAGCAGTAAGATACATGAGGGAACCTATCATGGATCTGTAAAGGTGCACATCCACGTCAGCAGCATCTTCATCCTTTGTTAAAGGCACCTTGTTTTCCATGGGAGTGACTGCAGTCTTCACATTTGAGAACTCAAACTTCCTCAAAATTTCTGCAACATACTTGTCTTGAGAAATAAAAAGTCCATCATCCTTTTGTTTTACTTGCAGTCCCAAGAAAAATGTAAGTTCTCCCATTGAGCTCATCTCAAACCTGCTTTTCATTAAACCTTCAAATTCATCACACCAAGACTTTCTTGTTGATCCAAAAATGATATCATCCACATAAATTTGGACAAGAATGATATCCTTCTGGTCTCTCTTAATGAATAAAGTCTTGTCAATTACACCCTTGATGTACCCATGGTCTTCCAGAAACTTTGAAAGAGTTTCATACCAAGCTCTAGGAGCTTGATGAAGACCATATAAAGCTTTAATAACCTTGTACACTTGATTGGGGTTAGCAGGATCCTCAAAACCAGGAGGCTGATGTACATACACATCTTCTTCAATAGTGCCATAAAGAAAAGCACTTTTGACATCCATCTGATACACCTTGAATCCCATGTATGATGCATAGGCCAAAAATAACCTGATAGCCTCAATTCTTGCTACAGGAGCAAAAACCTCATCATAATCTATGCCCTCCTCCTGTTTGTATCCTTGTGCTACCAGTCTTGCTTTGTTTCTTACAACTACCCCTCTTTCATCCCTTTTATTCCTGAAGACCCACTTTGTACCAATGATTTTGGCTCCATAGGGTAGGTCTACAAGAACCCATACTTTCTGTAGCTTGAACTGCAACAACTCTTCTTGCATAGCTTCTACCCAACTTTCCTCCTTCAAAGCTTCAGAAACAGTAGTGGGTTCACTTTGAGAAAGGAAGCAAGCAAATAAACAATGTTGCTGGTCCTTATGGTTGACCCTTTGTTGTTGTTTGATCAGGCTGATGAGTGCAAGTGAGTCAGACTGATGTTGCACTCTACTTCTGGTTTGAACAGCAGACTTAGGATCACCAATTATTTGGCTCTTGGGATGAATGGTGTGGATCCGGAGAGTGGGAGTTGGACTTACCTCCACTTCTGTGGGTAAGTTGTTGAAGTCAGTTATGAAACCTCCTTCATCATAGGAAGCTCCTTCAAAGATACCTTCGTTAGGATTTGAGAACACTTCAAGTTCTTGCATCTCTGAATCAATACAAATAGCACTTGAAGAAAGGTCTGGTTGAGCATCACTACCAGACTTAAAATTTGAAGTACTGGTAATGTTAGGAGTAGCTTCTTTGGCAGTATCTTGAGACTTGAATTCAGAATCCTTTTCTTGAGAAGAAGAATTCTTGATTTCTGCTTTAGCTGCAGCAGACTTGTTCTCTTTAGATGGAATCACAATAAGCTCAGCCACATCATCAGTGTTCCCTGTATTAGAAGGATCTTTGGTACCTGCATTGTTAGTAACTTCTTTGGTACCTGCAATAGGGTTAACTTGATTCTCCTTGGAGACAGGAACATAATTCATAGAATCAGTTAAATAATCAATATCAAACATCCATCTATGACCAATTCCCTTTACATTGGGTTTTTCTTCAAGAAAGTTTACATGCAGATTTTCTTCTTCTTTCTTGGAAACTAAGTTGTAAACCCTAAAGGCCTTACTGTTTAATGCATACCCAACTAGAAACCCTTCATTAGACTTTCCTTCAAACTTTCCAAGAACACTCAAAGTATCAAGAATGGTTACATGACACCCAAAAGGCCTTATATGGCTAACAACTGGTTTATGGCCAAACATAAGTTCATAAGGGGTTTTGTTTTGAGGCTTGGTCACTCTAACCCTATTAAAGATGTAACAGGAATTGCTGACTGCTTCAGCCCAGAATGTTGTGGGTAAAAGTGAATCTGCTAGCATAGTCCTAGCTGCCTCAATAAGTGTCCTGTTCATTCTCTCAGCAACTCCATTTTGTTGAGGAGTTCTTGCATTACTGAACTGTTGCTTAATTCCTTTATTACCACAGAAGTCTAGCATGCTCTTGTTTTTAAACTCAGTGCCATTGTCACTCCTAATGATTTTAACTCTTTTATCAAGAAGGTTTTCAATCTGCCTAATGAAAGTTTGAATCAAAGGTGTAGCTTCATCCTTCCTAGACATAAAGAATACCCAACAATATCTAGTACAATCATCTGTAATGACAAGGCAATAGCATGCATAATTTATACTATGGACAGATGTAGGGCCAAAAAGATCCATATGTAAGGTATGTAAGGGCTCAGTGATTAATCTTTCTAATTTAGCCTTACAAGATGCCCTATGTTGTTTTCCCTTGTTACAAGCCACACATGTATGATCATTTTTAAACAATTTTGAAGGCAAACCTCTCACAAGGTTATTCTTCACAAGTTTATTCATATTTTTGAAATTCACATGGCCTAACCTTCTGTGCCACAACTTAGATTCATCCAAAGTAGCTTTTGCAATCAAACAGGTAGCACCTTTTGCAGGATTAGATGCTTTCATATCAAAACTGTACATTTTGTGCTGTCTGGGAACTTTAAGAAGAATCTGATGTTCTTCAGGCATCTTAAAGTCCGGAGTCAACACAAGACAATCAGTTTCAGTAAAAAGCACCTTATGCTGAGTATCACAAATTTGTGATATTGAGAAAAGGTTGAACTGCCCAAGTTCTTTCACAAAGGATACATTGTCAAATTCTATGTTTCCCACTATTATTCTTCCTTTACCAGTTATCTGTCCCTTGCTTCCTCCAAAAGTAACAGAACCTCCTTCGAATTCTTGAAAATCATTAAGATAGTTCTTGTTACCAGTCATGTGCCCAGAGCATCCACTGTCAAGGATTCCTCTATCTTCCATATAGCAAAGTGGATGATCCTGCACAATAAGAAGAGAAATTAGTTTCTCTTAGGAACCCAGGCCTGAGTAGGCTTGGGTCCGCCTTGTGGATCAACATACTTAAATTTCTTATTTGAACCTGATCCACTGTTGTATTGGGAGTTATATTTGTTTGAATCCCAAGACAAACATGCTGAGGTCTTAACAGCAGGACCCCCATTTCCCTTTACAGCACTGGTTTTTAAAGGTTTTGCTGTTTGCTTTACAACTGGTCTTCTCACAGGTGAAAGTGATTTATAAAAATTATTTCTTTGAAACTTTGCATTCACCTGTGGCTTTTGAAATGGTTGTTTGGGTCTCACAGAATTAACATAACCAGTATTCACATTAGGCCTCATAAAATTACCATTTTGCCTATTCACATTAAAGTTCCTAAAGCCAGACCTAAAATTTTGTCTACCAGTATTAACATAAGAGTTAGGTCGGGTAGAGTAAAACTGTTGGGCTGGTCTGGGATTAAACTGGTTGGCATGATTAATCTTGTTAGCATTATTCCAAACTGGTTTATTTGAACCATGACCAATATTAGCATTCATTCTCTTTTGCTCAGCCTCTCTCTTCATTCTCTTTTCATGGAAGTCACAATCTCTTATTAAATGACTCAAACTTCCACACACAAAACATCTTTTAGGAGCATAAGTGTAACTACTCCTACTTTCTCTGTGAACACTATTGCTTCTAGGTGACTCATTAATATTAACAGATTCCCTAGGAGTTTTTATGTGCTGGGCACAACTAGGTTTGACTGTCTCAGGATTTGGTTTAGTCACTACAGATTCATGATATTGATCAACAGTCTCCCTCAGGTCAACATAGTTAACAGCTGCTTTAGTGTGATGATCAAACATATCTTCAGTGAGACCCTGGTAGAGAGCTTTGTTGGTCTTTAGGAGGAACTTGACCAATTTTCTTTCAGTAAGAGGAAGAGAGTCATCATACTTCTCAAGGATGTCAACAGTATCTGAAGAAGCAGTAGCTTGAGAATCTGACTCTTCACTTTGGTGTGGAGATGACTGATGTGATTGTTCTGGTTGTTCAGATTGTACATCAGTTTCCATATCCTCACCTGCCTCAAAAACTTCCTCATCACTCTCTTCCCTGAGCTAATTATCAGACTCAAGAAGAGCCTGAATGTCCCCCATGGACTCAATACCCAAAAAATTAACCGGCTCCTCTTCATAAGAAGACTCGCCTTTGTTTTGGCCAAGTCCTGACCCCGTTTTCATAATAACTGAGTGGGTTTGCTCAGCCTGACTAGCCATAATAACTAGGGTGACACCAGCCTGGCTTTTGGGGGCAGTTCCTGAGAGAATTGGACCGCCTGAGGGGGTGATGGGTTCCGTATCAGCGGGTTGTTCCTTTCCCTCTGAATCTTTGTCCCCCTTAGTACCTTCAACCACTGATGGGTGTTTTCCAGTGGTATCACTAGGTACTGATTGTGATAGTTGATGGACCCCTTCCCATCAGGATTGTGCTGTCCTTTTGGGGATTTAGGGTCGTGAACTCCCTGAGATCCTGAGGGTGATTGCTCAGGAACGTTAGCGGGATGTGATTGTTTGTGGGTCCCCTTCTCAGTAAGGTAGTGCTGCCTTACCGAGGATTTAGAACCCTTTCCTCTCTTGGGAACTGATTGTGATTTGTCAGTTCCTTCATTGGGATGTGATTTGTTGGTTGTTCCTGACCCTACTAACTTGTGTATGTCAGCAGGGACATGTGGAGAGGGTTTGCCCGAGGACACTGAGGAAGATTGCTCAGTGCCTTCTGTTGGCTTTTGTTGAATGGTCAAGAGGGTCTCAGTAACGGTTGTCTCAGAGGTCTGGGCCTTTTTCAACCTCCTTTTAAGGTTTAGTTGGTTTTGGGGTTCAGTCTCAGTGACGAGTGACTTGGGTTTAGCCACATTCCTGGACTGCTCCCCTTGCTTCTTCTTCGTCACCTTTTTGGTCAGTGACGGTACTGGTGAGACAACGTTTTCACCTTGAACAACTGATTGCATGTAGTTGGTCAGGGCAGTAGGTGTAACCTCAGTGATGCCACTAGTGAAGTTTGACTTGTGCAAGACGTCAGGCTTCGTACCTTCTGCGTCAGGCCTCACATAGTCAGAACCAAGTAGGTCCTGAAGTACACAGGAAATGAACCTAGGGTAAGACATATGTCTTTGCCTATGTTTTCTTGAGAGCTTGGCAACAAGGTCTCGGAAGATTATTCCTCCAATATCAATCTTTGTACCCTCCAGGAGACTGAACATCATCAATTGTTGTGATGAGTTCAATTGCTCCGTGGAGGATTTATTACCTCCAAGGACCTGAATGACAAATGTCATCAGGATCCTCCAGATAGGATGGAACCATGTTTTTACTATTGGAGCCTTCTCCAATAAGCCTCCAGCAGATGTTTCAGGGCGTCTGGGGTCATGGGGTCCTAGAAAGATCAGTTCATTTTTTACTTCCTGATCAGTGGGGTTGGGTTCAAACGCTTCAGCAAAGTCAAGGCCTGTGGCTTTGATGAAGGTTGTGTAATCCAGGGAGAGGGTTCTACTCCCATTCATCACCGTGAAAGTGATGACGGACTCTTTGGTGTCTTTGGGACTGGTAGCCACAGTCGCACACCAAAATTCCCTCAAGTAGTCATGGTAGATGACTGAGGGTGTGTGGGTGAAATCCTTTGCAAGAAAACAGTTTTGAAGATATTTCATCACGTTCTTGTAGGCTGAAAACCTTTGTGGATAGGAAAAGTTGCCTACCACATTATTTTTGGTTAGGTCTACGTCCCCAGTGAGGAATTCCACATTGGGGGCATATGTTATAGCTTTAGATGAAGCCATCAGTGATGGTGAGTTTGGTGATACTAAGGTTTCTGGGTTTCTAAAGCTTAAGAACACACATACGGAGTTTGTTTTTGAGAATTAAAAATGACAGAGTTTTGCTTAGAATTCTATAAAAACGTGTGTGTGTTACTTTTGGTTGGGGTATTTATAGGGAAGTGGAGATGGGGTTAATTTAGGCATTTGAGCGGTTTTTATTTAATTCAAAATTAAATTTAGAAATTATTTTGAATAAAACGGTTTTGAGATCCGCATTAAATGCCACCATTCCACTTTTCCTCTTTTTTCGCAACTGTCAAGGTGAACAGTTGAGCAGTTTCTGCAAAAGAAGAAGTTGCAGAGTTCTCATCATCACACAGTGTTTTGTGTGAGAGAGGGCATTGAATGCCAAGTTGGTAAGTGGGGGCCCATAGGTGCATGCCAGAAAGGCAGAAAGAACAAATATTCTTATATTAAATAAGAATTCAGTTACCAACCTAGGACATTTACTAACGAGATACTTAGAGCATTTAAGTTAGTATTTAATGTCCTTTAAGGTCCCTGAATGATTTTTTTCATTCATGAGGGCTTCAGGGACTTGGGTTTAGTCACTGATGGTTCAGGAACTTTGGGTTTTAGTTCCTGAAGCCTAAGATTTCAGGAACTTGGGTTTAGTTCCTGAGGTTTTAGTGATAATTATCACTGAAGTACACATTGACTCAGGGACCTGAGTTATCAGAATTTTCATTTATTTGAAGGAATCAATCAGTGGACTGATTCTCAATATCCAACATTCCTAGTTCAGCTTTCAGTCTGGTGAAAGTTGGTTCATCCAATGGCTTGGTGAATATATCAGCTAGCTGATATTTAGTAGGAATGAAGTGTAATTCTATGTCACCATTCATGACATGGTCCCTGATGAAATGATATCTGATATCAATGTGTTTTGTTCTCTGTTGAAGAACAGGGTTGTTTGAGATGGCAATTGCACTTGTGTTATCACAAAAGATGGGAACCATCTTGTACTGAATTCCATAGTCACTGAGTTGACTTTTCATCCAGAGTACATTTGCACAACAACTTGCTGCTGCAACATATTCAGCTTCAGCTGAGGACAAAGCAACTGATTGTTGCTTCTTAGCACTCCAACAGACTAGTTTCCCACCAAGAATTTGGCAGGAGCCTGAGGTGCTTTTTCTGTCCATGTTGCATCCAGCATAGTCAGAGTCTGAGTATCCTTTAAGATCAAGTCCTGAGCACTTTGGATAGTATAATCCAAGGTTTGGAGTGCCTTTCAGGTACCTGAATATCCTTTTCACAGCAGTGATATGAGATTCTCTTGGGTCAGATTGATATCTGGCACATAAACAGACTGAGAATTGGATATCAGGCCTTGATGCAAGTAGATACATCAGTGATCCTATCATTCCTCTAAAAAGAGTTTGATTTACTGGTTTACCAGTGAGATCAGGACCAAGGTTGTTTGGGGGGACCATAGGAGTTTTGACTGAGGCACAGTCACTGAGATCATACTTCTTCAGTAGATTCTTTACATACTTCTCTTGACTGATAGTGGTTCCTTTATCAGTCTGCTTGATCTGTAGACCAAGGAAGTATGTCAGTTCTCCCATCATGCTCATTTCAAACTTCTTTGCCATTAGTTTTTCAAATTGTTTGCAAAGTTTAAAACTTGTTGAGCCAAAGATGATGTCATCAACATAGACTTGTACTAGTATGACATCATTATTTGTCTTATAGATAAACAATGTGTTGTCTATCTTGCCTCTGACAAATTTGTTTTGGATTAGGAAGGCTGAGAGAGTCTCATACCATGCCCTGGGAGCTTGTTTCAGTCCATAAAGGGCTTTGTTAAGCTTACAGACATGATCAGGAGACTCATGGCTTTCAAATCCAGGAGGTTGCTGAACATAAACTTGTTCTTTCAGTGAACCATTTAAGAATGCACTTTTAACATCCATTTGGTACACCTTGAGGTTCATGTATGTAGCAAAAGTAAGGAAGATCCTGATGGCTTCCATCCTTGCTACTGGTGCAAATGTTTCTTCATAGTCAATGCCTTCTTGTTGATTATAGCCTTTGGCTACAAGTCTAGATTTGTTTTTAATGACTATGCCATTTTCATCAGTTTTGTTCTTGAATACCCATTTCATGCCAATTACTGAGACATTCTCAGGACATTTGACCAAGGTCATTACCTTGTTTCTGTCAAATTGTTCCAGTTCATCATGCATGGCCTGAACCCAACTTGGATGTGTAAGTGCTTCTCTAACACTTTTGGGTTCAATTATGGAAATGAAGTCCACAAATAGGCATTCATTGGCTGAGGCAACTCTTAGATTAGCTGCCATGCTTCTTGTAAGCATGCCTTCAGTAGGCTCACCAATTATATTGACAAGTTCTATATCCTGAGACCTGGTCCAACTGTCCTAAGGTCTTGGGAATGGATTAGAACTTGTAGAGGCCTGATGGGTATGATCAGGATCAGACACATGATTTTCAACATCTTGGGTGTCTGAGTGGGTTGACTCATTACTGAGATTGTTTGGTTCCTGAGCATTTTGTTCAGACTGATTGATTTCATCAGTACTTGTATGTGCCTCAACAAACTCAGTGATGTTTGGGTTAGGAAGGTTGTGAGGGATAATGTGATAGGAGATGTCAGTATTATCTTGATACTGAGTGGGAGAATTGTTCTCAGGAAGATATTCATCAGGAGGGTATCTTGATGAAATATCTATTCCTATTTCTCCCACTAAGGCAGTTGAGAACTTGATTGCTTCAGTGCTCTCATCAAAGGTAACATGAAATGTTTCCTCAGTCTGCTGTCTCCTAGTGTTGAACACCCTGAAGGCTTTTGAGACAAGTGAGTATCCCAAGAAGTATCCATCATCTGATTTTGCATCAAATTTTCCTAAGTGATCCTTGTGATTATGAATAAACACTGGACACCCAAAGACATGAAAATAGCTGATGTCTGGGATTCTGCCTTTGAATAACTCATATGGGGTCTTCCCATGTCTCTTGAAAATGATGGATCTGTTTTGTGTATAACAGGCAGTTTTGACTGCATCAGTCCAAAAATGTTTGGAAAGGGCTGATCCATTTAACATTGTCCTAGCGGCTTCAATGAGTGTTCTATTTTTCCTTTCAGCCACACCATTTTGTTTAGGTGTGTAGGGTGAGGAAAAATTCTGGGAAATTCCTTTCTCATCACAGAAACATTCAAGTTCATGGTTTTTGAACTCAGTCCCATTGTCAGTTCTAATCTGTTTGACTTTAATGTCATTTTGATTTTCAATGTTCCTGACAAAGGACATAATTGTTTCAGCTGCCTGACTCTTTTTGATCAGGAAGTATACCCAAGTGTATCTTGAGTACTCATCCACAATGACCAGAGTATACTTCTCATGGTTAATGGATCTAGGACTAACTGGTCCAAATAGATCCATATGAAGAAGATGTAGGCAGTTCCTGATGGAAAAGTTGGTTTTGGTTTTAAAGGATGCTCTGTGATGTTTACCTTTTTCACAATCTGAGCATGGTTTATCCTTTGAAAACACAAGAGATGGTAAGCCAAGAACCTTGTTTTGTTTTACAAGATTGTTTGTGTTTTTGAAGTTCAGGTGGGTGAGTCTTTTATGCCAAAGCCAATTGAGAGTATTAGTGGCTTTAGCAAAGAGACAAGTTCCATCCTGAGTTAGACTGGACATGTCTAATACATAAACATCTTGTCTTCTTGGTGCAATGAGGACAATTTCCTTATTTGCATTGAAGATAGTTCCTTGCTTATCATCAAACTGAACTATGTATTTTGCATCACATAGTTGACTGACACTGATCAGATTGTACTTAAGACCATTAACATAAGCTATCCTAGTAAAGACTATACCATTGCAGTTTACTGAACCATAACCTTCAGTGAGACATGATGAGTTATCAGCAAATATCACCTTGGGTCCTGGTTCTTCCACATATTTGTGCAGATACTCCTTTTGACCTGTCATGCTCCTTGAACATCCACTATCTAGATGCCAAACAGGATCCCTGACATGTCTTTGCACAAATGTAAACTGGGTCAGTTCTTTTTAGGACTCCACTTCTTGGAGGTTTTGGCTTTGGGGGTCTTTTTGACAATCGATATGTGGTCAATGGTGAAATGGACTGAGCTACCACAAATTATGCATTTGATTGTAGATGTAGACTCAGTGGACTGAGTGACCTTCTCACTTCCTGAGGTGTCATGAGTGGGATTACCACTATTTTCACAACAGTTGTCAATTTGACAATCCTTAGGGAGGTGGTCATTGAACCCACAGTAAGGGCAAGGTGCAAAAGGCTTGGCCTTAAGTTTCTGTTTCTGTTTGGAATCAGAAGGGTAGTTTAGAGACTGAGCTCTAAGGCCTGAAGTCTTTGATGTGACTGAGTGTGTTTTATGATCAGAGGTCTTGTGATCATCTTTTTGACAAATCCTACAGTAAAGGATTCTATAGCAATCGTCAGTGAGGTGATTAGTTTAGATACACAACTCACATCTCATCAGGGGTTTGGAGGGTTTGGATTTGGTTTTTGAGGAAGCTGGTTTTTGTTCCTTCTTGGATTGAGAAGGTTTTTCGGAAGATGCAATCTTCTCACCTAGCTTCCTGACCATTTCAGTCAACTGATCAATTCTTGGATCAGGACTTTGGGCAACTACTTCAGGAGGGACTGAAGGAGATGAGTCATCAGTATTTACGAAGACTTCAGGGATTGGTCTTTTCAGGATGGTTCTTCCTTTTCCTGACCTCTCCTTTGGAGAGTGTGGGGAGTAGACCATAGGTGGGAGGCCTGAGTTGGGTGCTGCACCCTGAAGGGTGTTCAGTGGAGGGAGTGGTGTTGATGATTCTGATTCAGACTCCTTGATTGACTCAGTAATACTGAGTTGGTCAAAGAGTCCAAGCATGTTCTTCAGATCCTGACTTTCAGGAAGCAAGATAGTTCCAGTCTCAAAGTTTGGCAACTTGCTGACTGGGTTGTCCCTGACAATCCAGTCATTTGACTTGGGTTCCATTTCTTGCTCGAAGGATATGCCAGCTGGAACAAAGGAATTTTCATTGTGACTCAAATAGGGGTGTTCATTGAGAGGGTCTATTCCAATTGTCTTCTTAGGAATTAAACCCACAGTATTAAAGACCTTGGGGTTCTTTTTGGTCCAGCTTTCTATAACAGCCTTTTCTTTGTTAAGTTCAGTTTGAAGGGCTTGGTTTTGTTTCAAAATTTCAGTGTTCTGAATCTGTAGAGTGATAGATTCTAATTTGGCTTGCTTCAGTACAAGCAACTCATCTCTACAGTTATTCAATTCTGACACTATATTCTTATATTTTGAAAACAGGTTAAGCCTTTGTTCCTCAACAAACTTAAGATCTACACAAATATAATTCATGTAAGACTGCCAATCAGAATCATCATCCATAGAAAGTAAAGTGTTTACCTTCTTCATGGTGATATTAACCCACTCTCCATCCCTTGCATGGCTTTTCCCAATAGCAACCTGATCACCTTCAGAGAGTGCCATCAGTGCACTCACTATAACTTCCTCATCTGAGGAGACCTCTTCTTCATCCCAGTCATAAGCTTCTGCTACTAGAACCTTGTTCTTTGCCTGAACAGGTTTGGGTGTTGGAGCAGCCTGAGACAATAAGGGATTAGTTTCAAGAAGTGCAAGTTTAGCTTTAGCTTTCCTATATTTTGCTTCAAAGTCCTTTTGACCCTTGTTTTGAAATTGTTGGGTCGACTGAAACATTTTAGGTTGAAACTTGCTAGTTCATGAGGAACTGTTTCCTGAAAATTTGTAAGAGGGTTCTGAGATGGTTTTAGAATAACAGTCTCTAGCAAAGTGACCCTTTTTACCACATTTAAAACATTCAGTGGTTTCACTTGCTTTTGATTTTGAAAAGTTGGACTGATTTCTTTTGATGAAACGTCTTGAACTAGCAAGGAGAGCCCTTTCTTGGAATTCCAAGTTTAAATCATTTAGGTACTCATCACCAGTCCTTTCATCAATTTCATCCTCAGAATCCTCTTGAAAATCATGCACAACACCATTAGTATAGAAAGCAGTTGATATGGGTGTGGAGGTCAAGGCCTTTTTGGACTCAAGAGCTTTTGAGTCAGGGTATCTCCTTGAGATTAGGTTGTCTTCATAGACAAACTTCCCATAGATCTCAGGGAGCTCAAGGGTCTGAATGTGATTAGCATTCCTCAGGCCGTGTGAGAAGTTTAGCCACTTCTCAGGGAGACTGTTGACAAAGCCAAAATTTGTCTCATGCTTAGATAATACTACACCATCATTTGACAGTTCATTTATCAAAGTCTTGTATCTGGTGTAAGTCTGAGAGAGACTTTCAGAGTCCTTTGCCCTGAAAGTATTATACTCAAGTTTCAGGTCCATGACCCTGTTTTCCTTGGTATCTGAGGGACCCTCAAAGCTATTAACCAAGTCATCCCAAGTTTGCTTGGCTGTTAAACAGTTGATGACTGATTCCATTATATCGTCAGGAAGACATGATATAAGGATGCTTTTTAGGCGTTGGTCTTGATTGACCACCCTCCTCTCATCAATGGTCCATTGGGCCTCAGGCTTGTTTAGCCCTGCAGCAGTTTTAGGGACAAATGGGCCATCCCTGATACAAGTGATGTAGTAGGGTTCCATACCAGTTAAATAGCAAATCATACGTTTTTTCCATTTGCTAAATTTACCAGCTTCAAGTCTGGGTGCAACAGCAGAATAGCTGCCACCCTTTTTGTCGACTAGCTGGGGTACATTGATATCAGCCATAGTAGGATCTTGGTTTTAAAAACCTAGAGCACTCTTGGTTAGTTTAAAAGATTTTATAAACCAGAGGCTCTGATACCACTTGTTGGACCCTAGCACTCTTAGAGTTAACTTAGAAAGTTAATCTTTTGTGCTTATGGCTAATAAAAGGTTATGATTAATTCTAACAGATTAAGAAAAGTGAATATAAAAACACAAAGTATTTTCAACGTTTAAATTCTTATTAGAAATGAATCAAAGAATCTATACCCAAGTGTTTTGCGGAACAAACACTTGGGATTGAATAGACAAGGTATGGTGGTGTCTCCTATCTAAACTTAAGCTATGCTTAAGTGGTAACAAATGCGACCTCACTGAGCTATCTCAGGGATGCGTTACTCTTTGTAGGAGAGAAGTTGTTTTGCAAAAGTCTAAGCTTTCAATGTACAAAACACACACAACTTCTCTCCTTCTCAATCTATTTATACATAAGTAAACTGAGTAAAAGTAATTAAAATATTACAAGTTGTTGAGCAAGCGTGTCTGACAATTACAACAGTAATTGTCATTTCCAAGAACCAATAGAAATGGCCTATGAAGTCTTTAGGAGTGGTTGGTCTGACACTCAAAGACTTTAAGCCGTCTTAGGAAGGATTTCTTCCTGACAAGATAAGATATGATCTTATCTTAAATCCTTCCCAGATATTTCTGCCTTTCTTCTCAGGCACTTGGTTCTTCAGGACACGCTCTCAGTCATCACTCTAATTACTTCATTGTTGTTGAGGAGACTGGGGTTCAGTGAGTTCTTGTCCAACACTCACTGAACCATCATCTTATTCTTTGGCTTAAGTCTTACATCAGGGAGTACCGCCTTCCTGAGTAGTGAATCCTTCTTTTGAATTCGCCTTAAGCATCTTGAAGATGACTCACTGAGAGACTGTTCTCTCAGTGACTTGAATTATTCTCGGTTTAATAATCACTTAGTTAATTTGTGTCCAAATCTTGTTTTAAGTATTCTTGGGTACTGAAGGACCCAACATTTTGAACTTCAAGTTCATATTAATTAGTGTTGTGAGGATCAACATTTACATTATTATAATTCATTCTAAATTCTTGCTGCCCATTCTCTACCCCTGAATGAATTATCATTCTCAATATCCCACATTGTGCGTCATGGTGGATTCACTATAAGCTACACAATTACATGACTCTTAGATGGGAGATATATGGTTCGTGACCTAAAAACCATTAAATGGGGAGGAATCATTATAACTTTTGGCATGGAAAATTCATGTTCTATCATTTATAACATGCCCCATAAACCATTAATTTTACTCTCATTATTATTTTCTTTGTAATTAATTGAAAACGTTTATAAACGCTTCAACAAAAGCATTTCGCTTACCAACATGAGCTACAAGTGTGCGACACTTGTTTCAATAATTACCAAATACTTGGAATTACTAACCACCATTTTCAAAAAAATAATATGGAAAACATGCTCGTATTCTTATAAGCGGAGCCACTAATCACGCTAACTTCATGTTTCGTCTTTCATGATCATTTTGATGATGCATCGATTTTAAAATCAAAATGATCTAAATGGCACTTGTATAGGCCTATATATATATCTCTTTTAGATATTTTTCAAAATATAAGGGAATGAGCCCTTACTTTATTTGATGGTGTTAGGTGAAGTATTAACTTCTATTGAGAGCAACAAAGACAATGAAAAAATCATTGAAGAAACTCATGGTTCTATTATATATTCGCATCATCATTGACTTGGGATGGTCCAACCGGTCATGCCACATAATAATATAATTTTGGCACATAAACTTATGTTATGGCTTGTCGAGGAAGATGAAAGAGAATATAATGCATCATTAATATGAAATTTTAATCCTTGTAACAAGTTTATATTTTCTTTTACGGAGAATTCATGTAAATCTCATAATATAGATTCTTACATCTATGGAGATAGTGTGTAATATATTTGACACACTTGTATTTTTCTTACATGACATTTTTATTTGCTCCGTTCTTATTTTGTCACTTTCAGTGGTTGGTCATTTTTCATTTTACTGTGACCACATCTGCAACATTAATAAATGATCGTTGATCGCATTCACTCTAGAGAATTGAGATCTTATGTTGATCATTTTATCACATTCGCTTGAAGGAATGGAGATCATTATGTTGCAACTTGAGGTTGCCAACCAGTTTCTTTTAACACGACAATATGGAGAAAATTTAGTAAACGGGTTTATCGTGTTTGTTCAAACATGCCCATTTCTTTTATATCAAAGCATCGTTCTCGATATATGAGTATATTCGAGGCATTAACCATCTCATCACATTTTTTCTTTTCATCATTCAGATGTACTACTTAATATTGCGAAAAATGTGCTCGCATTTGCAAGAATCTCTTGCTTATGATGGTCAAATCTTTCTTTTAGATTTTGACATACATTTAACGGATCTTTCACCGTTATATATTTTCTTTTTAATTCAGATCTAACACTGAAATTATGAGATCATAGTATGTAGGAGTGTAATAATACACATAAAATATTTGGATGATACATGAAACAATAACAACAGAGAAAATTTAGTATTGTGATAAAAAAATTAAATTATGGTAAAAGATTTACCTTCGCACAATTCGAATCAGTGGACCTTATTTTCTTTGAAAATCAAACGTGATATTGAAACCTCATGAATGGACTTTTGCAACGAACCGCAAATCCCCCATAACCATTGTCATATAAAAGAATTCAATACGTACGGAAATTTTAGCAAAGTCGTAGAGCGTGCTGATAACGTATTGTAAATACATAAAGAGTAATGGTAAGAATAATATGAATAACACAGAGAAAGCCAAAAGAGATAGATCATTTAGTCATCTCACAATTGAGGTATATATAATGTTACAAGATGGAGTATCGAAAGGATCTCGTAATTATAGTAATAAATATCTCTCATAACATTAAAAGTATATGGACATACATTCCACAATTATTTATAACAATATATATCTGCAAAAATCTTTTTAAGGTACACCCCGTTGCAAAGGTAAAATCTACTTGCGCATAACATTTATTATTGTAAAAGTACTGTATATGCGTAAACTTGGTGTAGATACAAGGGACAATAATCATAATGCATACACCCTTAAAAGATAATGTTCTATCTATGACGTTCCTAGACCTCATCCGAGTTCGTAAACATTTGGGGTTCAAGTGATTGTCATTAGACTTCTCTTCATGCACGTACGTATTTCCCGAGACAATTGTATCATAATCAGGATGTTCTTGGTAATCATCACCATCAACATGAAGCAAGTTACCATAATCAGAGATCCAAGTTTTACTTTCTTGAACGGATTCCATGTCTTCGTTGTACACTATATGTTAAAAGTATTGCATCTTTTGTCAAACTAATGAATCTTCAAGGTTGATTATGTAAATATTTTATATCTTATAACTCTAACTTTTGTGTTTGAGCTGTATTTGTTTAGTCTTTGTATGTGCAGGGGTTGGAAGTGTAACTTCTTGCCTATATAAAGAAAGAGATGGAGCTAGGGTTTCATCTATCTGTGTGCAGTCCTCATTCACTCTAAAAGTTTTCTTTCTGGTGCTATATCATCATCTGGGTTTCTAGTTTTAGTTTGGTTTATATTCAGTCAAGATCTTCTTGATCTTGATCAGTTGTTTAGTGTAGTTTCTCAGTTGTCGTTTTAGTTTGGTTTAGAGTGTGAGTTGATTGTAAGCAACACCTTATAGAGGGATTGCTATATTTCTTCTTGTATTGTTCTTGGTTTGCACCCGTGTTGGGGACAAGCCTTCCGTGTATATTGTTATAATAATAATAAGATCACCGAGGGGTGGATGGTTGGGTGACTAAAATCTGGTGTTAGTTTATGTTTTGATACCATTTTTACAGGTATCAGAGCTAAGATCTTATTGGTTTTTTCTCTTGGTGGATCTTGGTTCGGATCTTGTTGATTCAACATTCTTGGTGTTGAATCGTGTTGGTACTGGGTTTAATTGAAGTTTGGTGAATCCAATTAAAGGTTTAGGGTTTTTTCTTGAAACCCTAATTTTTGGCGTTTTTTGGGGATCTGTGGTCTCTGGGATAATTCTTGGTTGTTGTTTTCTCCGCTGCACTGGTTATAGCACTGTAAGTAATCTTTTCTTCTTTTAGAGTAAACTAGTTCTGAGTTTAGTGGGCGCAAATGGTTTGGCTAACATCTTGATCTGCCACCTTGAGTGGTACGAATACCTGCTCTGGCCATTCACAGTCTGCTGGTTTGGGCTAAGTTTACTCTGGGTGTGAGTTTTATTTTCATTATTTTTAGTTTTTTGTTGATTCTTGAGTCTAGGTCGCTGGAGGATAGGATTAGGTTAGTCTTGGGAGCTGTTTTGTGGCAGTTGGTTGTTGGTTTATTGTTTGGTTTGCTTATCGGCTTAGTTGTTTGTTTCTTGTTGCTTATTTCTTGTTTCTGGTTGTTTGTCTGGTTGTTTCTTGTTTGTTATTATGGCTATTATGATTAGTAGCTTAGATCAGAGTAATCCTCTCTGCATCTGCATCCTAATGACTCTAATTGTGCTTCTATTGTGTCTATTAAATTTTCTGGTGTTGAGAATTATAGGGTTTGGTCTAGTGTTGTTAAATTCGCTATGCAAATTAAAAATAAGATGGGGTTTCTTGATGGTACTTGTGTCAAGACTGATTATGTTGCTAGTCCTTTACTTGAGGCTCAATGGGACATATGTAATGCTGTTGTTTTGAATTGGATTTTAAGTTCTTTGTCTCAAGATGTGTATCTTGGTCATGTGTTTTCTGATAATGCTTCTGTGGTATGGAGAGACTTAAAGGATACTTATGATAGAATAGATGGTTCGGTTGTGTTTAACCTGCTTCAAAAGATTAATTGTTTTAAACAAGGTGGTTTGCCTGTGTCTGAATATTATCATAAATTGAATTCTCTATGGAGAGAATTTGATACTCTGACCAAACTTCCTGATTGTACTTGTGAAGCTAGGACTGAGTTAATTGACCATGCTAAATTGTTGAAATTAATGCAGTTTCTTATGGGTCTTGATGATATCTATCAGCCCATAAGGAGCAATATTTTGACTAGAGAAATTCTACCTGAAGTAAAAGATGCTTTTTTTATTGTGTCTAGAGAGGAATCCCATAGAGGGGTTCCTTCCTCTAGTAGTACTGTGAAAAGTGATAAGTCTCAAGTATCTGCTTTTGTCTCTAAAACATTTGATAACAATAAGAAAAGGAGTAATGGAAATTGGAATAGTTCTGGTTCTAATAGTAGAGGAAATTATGACAGTCTGCTATGTACTAATTATGGTTTAAAAGGTCATACAGTTGATAGGTGTTTTGAGATTATTGTTTATCCCTCTGGTTTTAAAAAGAATCCTAATCTTAAACCTGTTAGTGGCTTTAACAAACCTAATGATTATAAGACTAATAATGTGGTGAATAATGGCTTTAAGAATGTTGCTGGAAATCTGTCTCTTAGTAATGAACAGGTTATGAAGTTGATGAGTCTTATAAATGAGAAACCTGGTACTTCTGCTCATGCAAATATGGCAAGTAGTTCTTGTTCTTTTTTTAACTGCAGTGTGTTTTTTAATCAGCATTTCTATCAGTTCTTTGGTGCCAATGTTAATCTAAATGGAGTTAATTACCATCTGGGTTGGATAATTGACTCAGGGGCTAATCAGCATCTTACTAATAGCACTTTAAATATGTTTAATCTTGTTGATATATCTGATTTAAGACTCACTGTGGGCCACCCTAATGGTACTCACGCCAAAATTACTCATGTGGGTAATTTGAGACTTAATAATAATGTTGTTCTATTTGATGTTCTTGTCATTCCTGAATATTGTGTTAGTCTTATGTCTGTGAACAAGTTGATTAAGGACAGCAAATTAAGAGTTGGGTTTGATGAGACTAAATGCTATATACAGGATTTGAGTCAGCAAAATGTGTTGGGGACTGGTAGTGAATATGGGGGCTTGTATCTGTTTGATAAGTCTGATAATATGTTTGCTTGTGTGATTCAAAGTGAGTATCTTTGTTGTTATGTGTCTAAGGACGTTTGGCATGCTAGACTGGGACATCCTGCTAATCAGGTTTTGAAATTATTAAAAGGGTCTTTGAACTTGTCTAATGTTGATCATAATGGTCCCTGTGATGTTTGCCATAAGGCTAAACAGACCAGGGATGCTTTTCCTATTAGTGAACACAAATCAAATGTTTTTGGTGACCTCATTCATTTGGATGTTTGGGGTCCTTACAAAGTAGTTAGCAGGGATGGCTTTAGATATTTTTTGACTGTTGTTGATGATTTTAGTAGGTCTGTTTGGGTGTATTTGCTTAAGAGGAAAGATGAAGTTTTTGACATGTTTGTCATATTTTTTAACATGACTTTGACTCAGTTTAATAAGAAAATTAAAATTGTCAGGTCTGATAATGGAACTGAGTTTATGAATAATAAAATGGATGAATTTTTTAATAATATGGCAATTATTCATCAAACCACTGTAGCATATACACCTCAGCAAAATGGGATTACTGAAAGGAAACACAGACATCTGCTAAATGTAGCTAGAAGTCTTATGTTTCAGGGGGGGATTCCTCTTGTGTTTTGGTCTGAATGTGTTTTAACTGCTACTTACTTGATTAACATGTTACCTTCCTCTGTTTTGAATGGGAATTCTCCTTTTTATATGGTATATGGTAGGGAACCTAGTCTTGTTCATCTTAGGAGTTTTGGTTGCTTGTGTTATGCCACAATTTTAAAAGAAACTGGTAAATTTTCTGAAAAATCTGAAAGATGTGTTTTAATTGGTTATGCTAGTAGAAAGAAGGCATATAGGCTGTTAAGTCTTGAGAATAGGTCTGTGTTTTACTCTAGGGATGTCAAATTTTATGAAACTGTGTTTCCTTTTAAGATGAGTAAAGTCAGTTTTGTTTCTGAGACTGATACAGATATCACAAGTCTGAATTTTTTTGATTCTTTTAAGTCTGAAATAGCAACCAAAACTTCAGTTCCCAATGATGAGAATTTAGTGGCCCATCTTGAAAATACATCTGGTTCTGGTAGAGATGGTAATGTGCATCAACCAGGGTCTGAGGATAACTCAAATAAGTCTGGTTTTGAAGAACAGATACCTCAACAACCAGTGCTTGGAGTTAATCCTCAACCTGGATATGATGATCAACACATTGCAACTCCCTTAGATGATCAAAATCAATCTGAGGGAAATGCTTTTCAAAATCAAAATGAGGTTCCTGATTTTCAAAGTGTTGGTCAGTCAGAGGAAGGTAGTGTTAGGAGGTCTAGTAGAATGTCTAAATTGCATGCTAAGCTAAATGAGTATGTGTTGGATAGTAAAGTTAGATATGGGTTGCACAAATTTGCTAATCATTCTGTTTTAAGTGCTGAGAATTGTTTTTTGTTTCTAAGTTGAATAAAACTGCTGAACCTGTTAACTTTGATGAGGCTAGCAAAGATCCTAATTGGGTTAATGCTATGAATGATGAAATATGTGCTTTACTTGAAAATAATACATGAGAAGTTACTGATTTACCTAGTGGCAAAACTCCTATTGGTAGTAAATGGGTTTGGAAGATTAAGTACAAATCTTCAGGTGAAGTTGACAGATATAAAGCTAGAGTAGTGGCTAAAGGTTTTGGTCAAAGAGAGGGTGTAGACTATGAGGAGACCTTTAGTCCTGTTGTGAAAATGGAACTGTTAGGTGTTTGATTAGTTTAGCAGTTCAGAATAGTTGGGGCATTTTTCAAATGGGTGTGAACAATGCTTTCTTATATGGTGACCTAAATAAGGAAGTCTATATGCTTCCTCCACCAGGGTACTTTAAGGAAGAAAGTAACAAAGTGTGTAGATTTAAAAAGTATTTGTATGGGCTTAAACAAGCTCCTAGGCAGTGGAATCATAAGCTGTCTAAGGCTTTGTTTGAAGCTGGGTTTGAGCAGTCCAAAAATGATCATTCTTTGTTTATGAAAAACAAAGGAAGCTCTGTTTTGTATCTGCTTGTGTATGTTGATGATTTGGTGATAACTGGTAATAGTAAAGTTGAAATTGAGAACTTTAAAGAGTTTTTAAAGAATAAGTTTAAGATTAAAGATCTAGGAGAGCTTAAGTACTTTCTTGGAATTGAGGTCTTAAAGACTGATACTGGTTTGTGTTTAAATCAGAGGAAGTACTGTCTTGAGTTGCTTCATGAGTATGGTTTGCTTGCTTGTAAGCCTGTTAAGACCCCTTTGCCTGAGAATATTGTGTTAAATCATAAAGAAATTGTGGATGATAAATATTTGAAGAAATTCACTAATTATCAAAAACTTGTTGGCAAACTGATATATCTTACTTTAACTACCTGATATAGCCTATGATGTTCACTGTCTTAGCCAGCATATGCATTCTCCTCTGCAGTCTCATTTTGAGATTGGGTTGAGAGTGCTTAGGTATTTGAAATTGGCTCCTGGTAATGGCATTAGTTTCAACAACAGTCAGTACGGGTTTAAGGTTGTAGCCTTTTCTGACTCTGACTGGGCTAAGTGTCCTATGACTAGGAGGTCAGTTTCTGGTTATTGTGTGTTTGTGAATGGAAATCTGGTGTCTTGGAAGAGTAAGAAGCAGAATACTCTGTCTAAGCCATCTGCTGAGGCAGAGTATAGGTCTATGGCATATGTTACTTGTGAAGTCATGTAGATCCTTAAAATTTTGAAGGATCTGGGTGTTAGTGAGGATTTGTTACCTGTTGAATTGTATTGTGACAACAAGTCTGCAATTCAGATTGCAGCCAATCCTGTTATGCATGAAAAGACTAAGCATTTTGATATTGATGTTCATCTCATTAGAGAGAAAGTTGCATCTGGGTTGATTAAAACTGTCAACATTGGGTATATGGATCAAACTGCAGATGTGCTTACAAAAGCACTTGGGTCTGCTCAGCATGAAGTTATGGTAAAAAAGTTGGGCATGATTAACCTTTTTGCTTCATCAGTTTGAGGGGGGGGGGGTGTTAAAAGTATTGCGTCTTTTGTCAAACTTTTGAATCTTCAAGGTTGATTATGTAAATATTTTATATCTTATAACTCTAACTTTTGTGTTTGAGCTGTATTTGTTTAGTCTTTGTTTGTGCAGGGGTTAGAAGTGTAACTTCTTGCCTATATAAAGAAAGAGATGGAACTAGGGTTTCATCTATCTGTGTGCAGTCCTCATTCACTCTAAAAGTTTTCTTTCTGGTGCTATATCATCATCTGGGTTTCTAGTTTTAGTTTGGTTTATATTCAGTCAAGATCTTCTTGATCTTGATCAGTTGTTTAGTGTAGTTTCTCAGTTGTAGTTTTAGTTTGGTTTAGAGTGTGAGTTGATTGTAAGCAACACCTTATAGAGGGATTGCTATATTTCTTCTTGTATTGTTCTTGGTTTGCACCCGTGTTGGGGACAAGCCTTCCGTGTATATTGTTATAATAATAATAAGATCACCAAGGGGTGGATGGTTGGGTGACTAAAATCTGGTGTTAGTTTATGTTTTGATACCATTTTTACACTATATGTGCCCCGCATCTTACGGATTGAGTACCATCTGTTCTCATTATAGTCATGACTAGATTACCTTCAATATGTGCCCAATCTTCAGGTTGAAGATCATGATACATCTTCTGAAAGAAACTAAACGGTATATAGCTAATCCACACGTTCTCACTATCAGCTACTCTAGACGCATTAGACCAATCTACCTCTGGCATAGGAATCATCTTTTCCTCATTTACAATTTTAAAGATGATCCGGGGAGATGCATACTGCGAATGCCAGTCCCTATGAAACACACCACATACAGCAAACCCCATGATTTTTCCATGACATCTTGGAGGTAGCTTCAATACTGTATTGCACCCATTCCGCGCTTCTTTGAACCAGATTGGCACATGGCTTCCAGGAATACCGATACTTGACCGATGATTTAGTGCAGCACATTTCTGTATTCAGCAGGAAAGTTCATTCAAACTTATATATGCCAACTTATATCTCGTTAGCAAATAAGGAAAATTATCACAAAATTGTCATAAAACAAGAACTTACTTTTTCTGAGTGACTCGTTTTGTCAATACATTTCATGCATTACAATATTGGTGATTAAAACTGGTTAAACAAATTAAATTACTGACATGACATCCCCTTAGATTATAACATTATTAAACATTGCCACTAAATATAACCAAACAAGCTAAATTTTGTGAATTTGGCGTTTTTGGGATGGAGTATACTTTAAAAAAGTATATATATATATATATATAATATTAAATCCATTCACCATAAATCCGATTTTACCTTAGGTTACCTAAGATCCGTGACATCTCACACCTAACCACTAAGCTACTTTAGTGAAGGTTGATTATTAATTGTATAATTGATATAGGCTTGATTTATTGAATGTATGACACATAGATTATCAATAACACATGGGTTTTAAAAATATTTTGGTTTTTACCCAAAAAAAAATATATATATATACTTTCTCCGTCTCAAAATAAGTGTCCAGTTTGACTTTTCAGAGTCAAACAGAATCAACTTTGACCTAAATTTTTTTTTTTGTGTTATTTAATATGTAAAACCCTAAAATTAACATAATCTGAAATGACCAAAATACCCTCTAAATTTAAAATTTTAAGAACTTATAAAATACGCTATAAATTAAAACTCGAGTTGTATATCGTGTTATGACTCCAAATTATATGATATGAACATATAACCTAAAGTAAATACGAAATGTTATGGGAACCCTATAATATAAAAGTATGGCACGTTTAAAAGATTTATGTAGGCCAAAAGTAATTAAGTTTGTACAACATGTGGAATTATATCACACATCTAAATATTGTAAATGGGACCGGTTGGCACTTTGTTTACACACTCTTTAGTTACTGTTATGATGACATGACTAGATAAGCATCACCTCAATCACATTAAATTTTGCCTAATCACCATCAAATCATACGACTTTCTCCTTTTATATCTAGAGGATATGACCATCTAATTTATTTCCCTATATAACAGGACACGTTTTCTTTGATTCCTCACTTCCTCATGCTTCCTTTTAAACCGTATCATATCTCAGACGTAAATTTCTCAAATGAGATATTCTCTCTACCTTTACATGCCTTCTGTTAAGCGTATTATATCTCAGATTGGTTCCAATTTGAACATCTTCCAAAAACCTACTCACGCTCCTCTCCTACCCTTAAGTGTGATCTCCTTCTTTTCCCTTTTCATTCACACGGCACAAACCTAAAATAATTTGAGAGAGCAAAACGAGAGGGAGATGGAGATGCGTCATATTCTGAGTTAATTCCGAAACCATGTTCAAATTCATGTTGTTCGTGTTTGGGCTCGTTTTCGTGATCATGCCCAGTTTTCGGTTTATCTTTGATCAAGGTTAGAACTTCGGAATGGGCTGAGTTTCGGTTCGGCTTCACATCACAGTTTGGGTTCACGACGGGGAGTGCTAGAGTCGAGTTACTGATCATGATCATGTTTGAGTTGGTGTTCATACACATGTGGTTTCGATGTGTTATTATCTCGTTCATGATAGAGATGGACGATCATTGTGGCTTGAGCTTTGGAACTTGCTCAGGTTCGTTGGTGGCGGTTCATGTTAAACCAGGTTCTGGTTCGTGTAGCAGGAAGTAGCTTGGGTTTCCATCGATCGGCTCGCACACGCGTAAAGGCATTTGGTTCATGCGTTGGAGGTACGAGATAGTATTGCGGGTTTAAGGTTCGATCGGGCTTCGTTAGTAATAGAGAACGTGTTGGGTCATTCATGTTTGATTTTGGTCTCACAGTTTAAACTCGTTTGTTAGGAGGTAAATCTTGAATTCCATTTACACTTTGGTTTCGAAACATCGTTAACAGTTGAATACATAATAATATGTTGCGTAGAGACACTTCTTAAAGGATTTGTGTTAGTAACTAAATATTAATCCAAACCACATTACATGGTCGATCATGGTTCAAAAGAAATGGTAATTTATATCCAGTGTTGTGGCGTTCATGGTCACGTAAAAAGCATGCAAACAATTATGGAACTATACGTCTATATATTTATTTGATCTGATCAGGGAATGCTTATGTCATATGTATGAATTGGAATACAATCTGATGGCTCTTTTCTTTAATTGATCAATAGAATACAAACTTTAAAGCCTTAAGACTAAAGTTAACATGTTAAGCCTTAGACCTTGAAATATTGACACATTTGGCCCTAAATTTAGTAATTTACATTTTAAACTCTAAATTATGATAAGTTGTCATAATAAACTCTAAACTATGAAGTTGTCATTATTAACCTTAAACTTTGGTAAATTACGTATTTAGCCTAACCTTTACTAGATTGACATAATAAATTGTAAACTAATATAATTGTCATTTTAACTCTTAAATATTATTAATTGTCAATTTTAACCTTAAGGTAATAAATTTCTATTCGGGGAACTTTATAAAAATAGAACGTTACTAAATATAGCAAGTTATTAAAAATAGGAGGTTTCTAAAAATAGAAAAGAAAACCATAAATGGGAAACCTTGATAACTATAAGCGATAAATTTATAAAACGAGCTTATTAGTAATCAGTGATCATTAATTTGTATAGGTTCGGTGAAGGAGGAGTGATTCTCTATTTCCGGTGTTTTCTTATTTTGATTTGTTGATTCGCATAAGGTACAGATATTCTGCCCTTTTTAATAAGGTGCCTTCAGTCTCTTGAACTCTGATTTGATGTGACCCTGACCTTTGCTATGAACCTTTGACATTTGAACCTTTGGCATATGAACCTTTTGATATGAACCCTGTGATTTGAACCTTGATATTTGGACTATGATTATATGAACCTTTGCTTTGATATGAACCTTTGACCTTTGACCCCAGTTTGATACCCGAGCCAAGTTCGTTTCCTAGCCATGAAGGTAACATGGCCGTGTCTGTGATGCACCACTGGCATGACTAGCGTGTAGCCCTAGTGATTTGGTTACACCGTCCCCATTTTGATTATGATATGCTAGCACACTATGATATGTTTTGTTATGGCCAATATGATTTGTTCGGGGGGGCGAATGGATGCATCCTAGGTTCGTGTCCGTGTTCGTGGACTTAATGTGATTTGATATTGTTCGGTGACTGATGCTGGGTGCAATCCACGTCTTTCACAAGTTCGGGAGCTAGCTACTCCATTTGAAGAATGAGGACACCCCTCATATTATCTGATTATCTGAGAGGTCTCCCCTCTATATGATTTTGAGGATATGGTTACGATATTTCCTTTCCCTTTCCTACTTTGTACCTCTGTCTATACCTTATGTTATCCATTGCACTATACCATATATGTTCGTTTACTTTTGCTTTCGTTTTCGTTTATATATATCTGTTCACTGGGCTTTTTAAGCTCAGCCGCATTTCTTTTCCTGCGGCAGGTTTTAGTTGGAAGATGGGTATGAGTGAAGAGACTTTTGGACTTAGAAGACTTGATAGTTATTTTGGCCTAGAGATGATTAGAAGTTATTATATTGTTAAAATTTGTATTCGCATTTGTAACCTTGTAATTTCAGTATTTCATTTGTAACCTTTGAGATTCCTTGTATTACTGTAATGTATGCTTTGTTTTGATCTGATATGAAACCATTAGTGTGACATCTTTACCCTTGTCGGGTTGGGGTGTTACAATTATGGTATCAGAGAGACAGGCTGCGATTCGTAATACATTACCCTTGGCCTGTGTAAGTTAGGACCACTAAGTTTTCCCTGTAGGCGCTCGTAAGACAGCCTTTGAAAATTTGCTTTAAGATTTCCCTATAGGAACGTAAATTGTGACCAGTGAGGAATGGGTAGACTATAAGGTATTTGTTTAAGTATCATTGCTTCCGCATCACTCTGATTCGTGCCTTGCTTTTGGTTAGATCCTGTTGATACCACTTTTGGAAATTGAAAGCTTACACCTTGCACCACCTGAAATTTGAACCTGATTAAATCTGGAAGGCATTGAGAATTGCATAGTAATTGCCTGACACTATTTGATCCTTATCTTCAGATTTTGACTCTGATCTCTGATCCTTTCGTTAATCATTTTGACGCCTCTTCGGGCACTCTGAGAACCTCCATGGAGATGACGTACTTGATATGTTTTGTTTTTGGTCTCTTGCTTTTGATAAGTATCTATAAATCTTCCAACACTATTTGATTTCATTTCATCCATCCCCGTCCCTATGAGAAGTCTTATGGTTGTAGCCACGAGTATAAGAATGTCTCCCTCTCACTTTTGAATGATAAGTTTTGCTATGCTGATCCGTCTTTCTTTGGATAGTTAACTTAAATTTTATTCTGGCAAGGAATTTGTTGAGTGACCAGTCAAATATTGACAACTACCCTTCTATGTCTCACCTTTAGCGTTTGAAACAATTTTGAACTCCCTACTGTGATTACCGATTGTTAGACCCTTTGCTATCACTATTACTATGGAGACTCGTGTGTTACTTTCGCGGTTATGAAGATTTTCTTGAACCCATTTCGTACCCCAATAAATGAATCTAACCTTGAGAGGTATTTGGCACCCTGAGTTTTCTGAATATGATTCGTGACTGAACCACATGTTTTTCCACCGAAGTGTGAAGTAGGATTTGACATGATACCGAGAGATTGTCTAGTCACTAAGTGAAGGTGTATTTCAGATGTGTTCGGGATCATATAAATTGATTCGAGCAACCGGGAAGAACAGCAACCGAAGACCAGGAAGTGAGTTTACTTGAGTGTATTTCCTGGGCGTGTTTTAGTTCGTTTGTGATAAAGAAGAATGGTGACTGGAGATAAGTATTGATTACAAGAAGCTGAACCGTAATACAGTTAGGAGCCAATATTAATCCACCCTGAAACGACTACGTATTTGTTTAATTTCGGAGCACGAAGTTTCCTTTTGATGAATTGATTTTATTCTTGGAATCGCCTTCAGTATTCGTAAAAGACTGCTATGATGATTAGTGACGCTAATAGTATTAGCTAAAGCTCTGATTGTTTTGCGAATTTGATAAATGATGTTTTCTCATGAGTACTTGGACAAATGGTCATTGTATGACTTAATAGTACGTTCGAAGACGAGGAAGAACATGAGAATCATCTTTGCACTTCATTAGGTAATTCGTCGATCATTGGTGCATTCTGAGAGATTGATATTTGTAGAGGCAACAAATGCCCTAATCGAGGATATCTTTTTAAATTCCGCAAGTTTGAAAACTATCACCATGTGGTCAAGACCGACAACAGAATGGAGAACTGAAAACCTTTTGAACTTTGCAAAAGAATTCTGGAAGATGTTTGCAACTTATGATACCATTGAGAAATTTCGTGAACAGAGAGAAACAGCTTAGTTTGATTGAGAATGGAGTTTTGGAAAAGCTGAAATAGAAAGTAGTTTCCATACCTTCGGGCGGAACGAATTTTGGGGCATTCCAGAAAGAGACTCGGTTTTACTCCCTTACAGCACAGAAGGTTTTGCGTATGCATCAAGACAACTAGAAGCGCATTAGAAGAATTACTTCATTGTCTGACCTGGAGTTGACAACAACGGTGGCTACCCTGAAGAGTGAAGACATTCCTTACAAGGCAGAAGTGTTGGCGATGTAGAAGAAGAAATTCCAGTCAAGATGGCGAACCTGGAGCTGATGAAGACATTCAGTCTCGCTTCCCTTTTCATCTTGGTTGTACTAAGATGAATTGAGAGCGGAAGCAGACTGGATGATGAAGAGATTTAAAGAGCATGCTAGGAATTCACATTACTCCATCACATTCCAAGAAGAACTGCAGGAGGCTCGATGAACCAGACAAAAGTACACGATTTTGTTTCACTTTCCGATTGATGGACAGACGAAGACAGATTAACCGGACTTGAGGAGATTGGATGTGTGGAATGAACGGATTTTTGAAACAGACCCTTTATGTTTGGAAGAATTGATTCTATGAAGGCCGAAGGTTTTGGCGACTAACTTTCATTTCCGTTGACCCTCTTAAGATTCGCTATATAGTAAATAGATCCTCTTATGATTTAAGTTTCCTAGAAGCATTTCAGTTCGTGTTCATTTTTCGTATGTTCGGTGATGGCTTTGTTTGAGAGATTTTGGCGAGTTGTGGAAGATATGATGCTTATGACGGCGTGCCTCATTTCTGCTAGGCAATCTTGGATTTTGATACTCTTGCGGATAGTCTTGGTTTTCCCTCTTGACTATGGTATTCGATTTTGGTTGACCTTTGAGACTATAGAAGTAATAAGTGGATTAAGATAGGTGGTTTTGATTACGACTTGAGATAAAGTATGACCATCATGAGGGCATATTTATATGATGCCAGTATTATGACGTCTGGCCAACGTGATAATACTTACATCATATAACGTGCACTTGTTGTGGGCATAGGATATCTTGGGGGGTACCTAAGAAGTTTAGAATTTGAATCTCCATTGGATTACCCGTGATTAGTGAGACTTTAGGTTCATTCTACCTATGCGTATACTTTACCTTCGTTCATTAGATATCTGGATGAGTTTGGACTCTCGTTCTGCATTCTGTTGACCTCAGTTATATGTCTCGAAAACTCTTTGTAGAACTCTCTACTGTCGACACAGTCAATTTGGTTTGAAATCTTGTTCGTATTCCATATGAGCTTCCTGAAAATTCACCTATCGTCCATTTTATGTTGCATGGACCTTTCGATCAGAAATCAACTTATTTTGTCTCTTTCTGAGAAATTTGAACCCACCTCGTTTTGATTTGAGTCATGAGAAACTATTTGGTCTGAAGATTTTTTTTTTGGAAGAACCTCCTCGGGCGTGAGAATGTTTGTGACGATCTTTTGCGACTTGCTACGACTGCGTTTAACTTGGCGATTTCAATTTTCGAGGACGAAAATTTCTTTTTAAGAGGGGAAGAGTTGTAAAACCCTAAAATTAACATAATCTGAAATGAACAAAATACCCTCTAAATTTAAAATTTTAAGAACTTATGAAATACGCTATAAATTAAAACTCGAGTTGTATATCATGTTATGACTCCAAATTATATGATATGAACATATAACCTAAAGTAAATACGAAATGTTATGGGAACCCTATAATATAAAAGTATGGCACGTTTAAAAGATTTATGTAGGCCAAAAGTAATTAAGTTTGTACAACATGTGGAATTATATCACACATCTAAATATTGTAAATGGGACCGGTTGGCACTTTGTTTACACACCCTTTAGTTACTGTTATGATGACATGACTCGATAAGCATCACCTCAATCACATTAAATTTTGCCTAATCACCATCAAATCATACGACTTTCTCCTTTTATATCTAGAGGATATGACCATCTAATTTATTTCCCTATATAACAGGACACGTTTTCTTTGATTCCTCACTTCCTCATGCTTCCTTTTAAACCGTATCATATCTCAGACGTAAATTTCTCAAATGAGATATTCTCTCTACCTTTACATGCCTTCTGTTAAGCGTATTATATCTCAGATTGGTTCCAATTTGAACATCTTCCAAAAACCTACTCACGCTCCTCTCCTACCCTTAAGTGTGATCTCCTTCTTTTCCCTTTTCATTCACACGACACAAACCTAAAATAATTTGAGAGAGCAAAACGAGAGGGAGATGGAGATGCGTCATATTCTGAGTTAATTCCGAAACCATGTTCAAATTCATGTTGTTCGTGTTTGGGCTCGTTTTCGTGATCATGCCCAGTTTTCGGTTTATCTTTGATCAAGGTTAGAACTTCGGAATGGGCTGAGTTTCGGTTCGGCTTCACATCACAGTTTGGGTTCACGACGGGGAGTGCTAGAGTCGAGTTACTGATCATGATCATGTTCGAGTTGGTGTTCATACACATGTGGTTTCGATGTGTTATTATCTCGTTCATGATAGAGATGGACGATCATTGTGGCTTGAGCTTTGGAACTTGCTCGGGTTCGTTGGTGGCGGTTCATGTTAAACCAGGTTCTGGTTCATGTAGCAGGAAGTAGCTTGGGTTTCCATCGATCGGCTCGCACACGCGTAAAGGCATTTGGTTCATGCGTTGGAGGTACGAGATAGTATTGCGGGTTTAAGGTTCGATCGGGCTTCGTTAGTAATAGAGAACGTGTTGGGTCATTCATGTTTGATTTCGGTCTCACAGTTTAAACTCGTTTGTTAGGAGGTAAATCTTGAATTCCATTTACACTTTGGTTTCGAAACATCGTTAACAGTTGAATACATAATAATATGTTGCGTAGAGACACTTCTTAAAGGATTTGTGTTAGTAACGAAATATTAATCCAAACCACATTACATGGTCGATCATGGTTCAAAAGAAATGGTAATTTATATCCAGTGTTGTGGCGTTCATGGTCACGTAAAAAGCATGCAAACAATTATGGAACTATACGTCTATATATGTATTTGATCTGATCAGGGAATGCTTATGTCATATGTATGAATTGGAATACAATCTGATGGCTCTTTTCTTTAATTGATCAATAGAATACAAACTTTAAAGCCTTAAGACTAAAGTTAACATGTTAAGCCTTAGACCTTGAAATATTGACACATTTGGCCCTAAATTTAGTAATTTACATTTTAAACCCTAAATTATGATAAGTTGTCATAATAAACTCTAAGCTATGAAGTTGTCATTATTAACCTTAAACTTTGGTAAATTACGTATTTAGCCTAACCTTTACTAGATTGACATAATAAATTGTAAACTAATATAATTGTCATTTTAACTCTTAAATATTATTAATTGTCAATTTTAACCTTAAGGTAATAAATTTCTATTCGGGGAACCTTATAAAAATAGAACGTTACTAAATATAGCAAGTTATTAAAAATAGGAGGTTTCTAAAAATAGAAAAGAAAACCATAAATGAGAAACCTTGATAACTATAAGCGATAAATTTATAAAACGAGCTTATTAGTAATCAGTGATCATTAATTTGTATAGGTTCGGTGAAGGAGGAGTGATTCTCTATTTTCGGTGTTTTCTTATTTTGATTTGTTGATTCGCATAAGGTACAGATATTCTGCCCTTTTTAATAAGGTGCCTTCAGTCTCTTGAACTCTGATTTGATGTGACCCTGACCTTTGCTATGAACCTTTGACATTTGAACCTTTGGCATATGAACCTTGTGATTATGAACCCTGTGATTTGAACCTTGATATTTGGACTATGATTATATGAACCTTTGCTTTGATATGAACCTTTGACCTTTGACCCCAGTTTGATACCCGAGCCAAGTTCGTTTCCTAGCCATGAAGGTAACATGGCCGTGTCTGTGATGCACCACTGGCATGACTAGCGTGTAGCCCTAGTGATTTGGTTACACCGTCCCCATTTTGATTATGATATGCTAGCACACTATGATATGTTTTGTTATGGCCAATATGATTTGTTCGGGGGGCGAATGGATGCATCCTAGGTTCGTGTCCGTGTTCGTGGACTTAATGTGATTTGATATTGTTCGGTGACTGATGCTGGGTGCAATCCACGTCTTTCACAAGTTCGGGAGCTAGCTACTCCATTTGAAGAATGAGGACACCCCTCATATTATCTGATTATCTGAGAGGTCTCCCCTCTATATGATTTTGAGGATATGGTTACGATATTTGATTTGTTTGGGCTCGCGGTGGATTACTGACCTTTCCTTTCCCTTTCCTACTTTGTACCTCTGTCTATACCTTATGTTATCCATTGTACTATACCATATATGTTCGTTTACCTTTGCTTTCGTTTTCGTTTATATATATATCTGTTCACTGGGCTTTTTAAGCTCAGCCGCATTTCTTTTCCTGCGGCAGGTTTTAGTCGGAAGATGGGTATGAGTGAAGAGACTTTTGGACTTAGAAGACTTGATAGTTATTTTGGCCTAGAGATGATTAGAAGATATTATATTTTTTTAGAATTTGTATTCGCATTTGTAACCTTGTAATTTCAGTATTTCATTTGTAACCTTTGAGATTCCTTGTATTACTGTAATGTATGCTTTGTTTTGATCTGATATGAAACCATTAGTGTGACATCTTTACCCTTGTCGGGTTGGGGTGTTACATAATACTTGATGAAAAATTATACCAATGAAAAATGCACTTAAAATCCAATCTATTCATATATTTTGCATCAAATATTATATAACACCCGCAAAAATAGAGGGATAATTACTAAAATAGCCCAAAACCCAAATGGGATATTTCTACCCCGGTTGCCCTGGGCAATGCCCCCAGTTGCCCAAAAAGGGGCGATTGTTGCCCAAAAAATACACTGGAAATCCTTCGGTTGCCCCAAAAAATGCCGGTTGCCCTGGGCAACACAATTATTTTCGGATTTCGGGTTAGATAGGGAACCGCCCATTTGTGTTTGGGCTATTTTGGTAATTATCCCAAAAATAGATAAGGTCAAAGTTGAACCATTTTGACTCTGAAAAGTCAAACTGGACACTTATTTTGGGACGGAGGTAGTAAATAATAACACATGGGTTATCCATGTCATCTCTTATCATTTTAACCATTGATTTTAACATGTATATATCTTGATCCCTTTATTAGGTATGCCCCTCACTTGTCTGAATATATTACAATAAGTAAGAACAATGTGTGTGTCAGTGTGTGTGCGGGGAGGGGGTGAGGGGGGGATAGAGAGAGAGAGAGAACAAGAGAAAGACTTTTGGTCACCTTAATGAATGACAGCCCCAACATTCTATCGATGGATCTTTCGTTCTCTTGTTTCTGTAGGATTCTAGGGCAATCAAAGAGCCATACCTTATATAGCCGTTCATAATCTTTCGCAAAATTTCCAATCATTTCCAGTGAGCTGCAACCTCCAGCCTTTAGCATCTGTATTCCTAAAGGGAGATCATCTAAAATTCGTAGACTCGAACATTCATTTACCTCTAACAGTTTAAGATTTGAAATATGAGAGATTCCAGCAGGTAACCGTGTTAACTTAGAGTTGCCACTTAGATTTAGTTCTACTAATGAAGAGAACGCGTGAAGGTTTCGGGGAAAGTCCTTCTCTTCAATTTGTCTCCATCTAAGATCCAATTTTCTCAAAGAATACAAACTTGTGAAAGTATGAAATTTACTTGATTCTAGCATGTTTTCAAAGGCCGGCCTGTGACGGAATCCTAACAAAAGTTCTTCTAACTTTTCCATGCTTCCAAGTGTTGGAATATGTGAATCATACAAGTCTATAAACACATAAACATCACAAGTGTGCGCAGCGGATAGATCTACATAACATATAATTAATTAACATAAAATTAAATAGACACGTACCTTAATTGGTTTCTAGCAAGAACAAGAAACCGGATCTCCAAGAACGAGGTAAAACCCTAAATAAGGGTTTAATGAATCCACCACCTACAAACCGAATTGGGGAAAATAACTCAAGCTAAAATAAGCTTGTACTCCGTTCTTGTACACACGTATTAGTAGCGTCTCAATGTGAAAAGCTAGGTTCATGTATCACAAATAAAACATCACAACACCTAGGGTTTGATGTTCTAGATAATACATGATCGAAACAAGGTACCCTTTAAGGTTTTGTTTTCCAGTCATCGTATGAAACATAAAGTAGTGACAAATACTTTACATACAAATATAATTTGCATGTAAATATTTACGTATGAGGCATGCAATATTAATGAATGAATTTGCATGTCATACTGACGCATGGCTTTATAGATTTAAGAGTTGTATGTGTCGTATATGTTTGTCAGAGGAAGAGAACCGAATAATTAAATTCGGTTAGGGATATCATTAAAAAAAACCATCCGATTTATGAAGCTGTGAGGTGTTTATATACACTCCAAACTTGCTCTTCAAGTTTGAGTCTAACACCTCCTTAAGTTTCAAAAAACAACATTTAACCCCCTCCTTTTTCCTTGTTCGATCATATAAATATTTTGTGATTTAATAATTAATCATAAATCATTATATTAATTATTAATACATTGAGACTCATACGTAATGTGTGCAATCCCGAAGTCTCGTGTTCGAAACCGGACATACAAATATTAATTTATATCCACAAACTCTAACAGCTCCCACTTGGATATTCATTA
Source organism: Artemisia tridentata subsp. tridentata (assembly GCA_021014915.2). Lineage (NCBI taxonomy): Eukaryota > Viridiplantae > Streptophyta > Magnoliopsida > Asterales > Asteraceae > Artemisia > Artemisia tridentata. The sequence continues at coordinate 12,881,230 of CP139503.1, forward strand.
ATATCGTAATGACATGAGCTAGTCTAGCTTAACAGATCCCAATGCCCCCAGATCGAACCGGGTATGGTTTTCCTGGAAAAACCACGTGATGATATTATCATCATACTTATCCTTTTGTTTCTAATACCGCGTTAATATGGATATGGATCTAGTGTCATTCCATAATTAACTATTCTGTTTCTCGTTATTATCGATTGATCAAGATTACCAAAACATCTGAACGTCTTCCAGATATACTTTGGGTATGGCCATACAAACATCTTGACAACCTTACGAGGGGCCCAAAAGTATTATACTTCAAAACAAATTTGAAGGAACAAATCCTTTATTGACTACGAGCGTGACCCTTGAACTTTGCATCACCTCCGAAAATAGCCCTTATAACTACCTGTTACGGATAGCGTTAGACTATCTCACAGAAAATGAGCTACATCCTCGGCAGTCACCTGGTATCTCAAGTCTGAGGATAAATATTCATGATTTACTTAATGACGACGATCCATAAAGTATAATCATGTAGTTGGGATAAGTCCTATATTCAATTTATCCAATATTGAATATCATGTGACATTGGTGTCTCAACCTTACAGTACATTCTACCAATCCTCACATTTGTCTTAGTTCAATAATATTCCCATATTATTGATCGACAACGGACTATTTAGAATAACATTAGTTATTCATGGATTTAAACATGCAAATATAGGACACAAATATTAATAATGAGAATAAACGTTATCCGCACTTTATTTCATTAAAATAATAATTGTTTACACGTCCCTTATCCAAATACTAACTAGATCAATGCATGATATTTCTCATTAGTGAATTATGCCACAAGTCATGTTCCACATACTTGTTGACAAGGCATAAATCATCTAATGCTGATCTATCGGAATTTTGAGAATACTTATTTCAATAATGAAATTCTTGTATGTGTGCATTCATCTATCTAGATATTGCCACATACTTCATAAAATGCGTGACATCCTCATGCACGAATTTATGACAATTAAACTACCAAACCTTGTAGTTAAAGTATTCTAATTCTTTATGTATAATGCAACTGTGCTCATATTGAGCATAACTAGTATACATGGTCTCCTAATAAGGATGAGCTCCCACCATGACTAGTATTGAGTGTCATCTCAATCTTACTAGTATCATTGTATGTAAACAACAATATGCTCTTTTAAAGTTCCGTAAACTTTTAACATTCATCGTGTAATGTTTGATATCTTCAAATCCTTCAAGATTTGACCACAATATCAATCAAGCAATAACTTGCCATATGGTTCGTATTTAGAATTTTGGAGCAAATCCAGGCTGAGGATGTAAATTCTAAACCATATCCATTACACTTAGCTATCTAATAATTTATAATTAGATACTAATGTTGTCAATCATCTTTTATTCAAGCATGATACAACACGCAACATGATGTACATGAATAATCCTTTCGTCAACCTTAGATTTATTCATATCATATCTTTTCAAAGATATGTTTCTATCTAGATCTTCTAATAGAATATCATGTTCTTTTAGAATCAATTATTTTTACCACTTATGTTTATGATAATAAACATATATTCCAATGTCTTATTTTCTAAATTTCTACGTGAAGTTTAATTCCAAACTAAGACTTAACATTTAATGTTAACGTCAATGGAATGTTACTTCCCATATGTTATACAACATATATGAAATAAGAAAATAAATACATCACTCCCACTAGCTTTCAGGAATATTAAGAAATATCTTAATTTTAATTATAAATCAAACTAGATTTAATAACTAAAAATAAGTATATCTTCTAGATGCATGCATTAATCCATTTTACAAATGATTTGCACTTTGTATACCACTAAAGATTATTTGAATTCAAACACTCCTTTCAATTACTTTTCGTCCTCGCTCAAGTAATTATTCAAGAAAGAGTTTTGACATTCCATTATTAATTTCATATAAATAAAACTGATAATGTCAATCATAATCTTTATATATTTAATGTGCTTAGAAAGGATTTCAATCACATTTAATTGCTTAATTGTGATTGATAATCATTTCACATATTAAATATGTATACAAATTTGTCCATTATGATTTCTACACAAGAATTTTAAATCTCTAGGATTTTCATTTCCTTTGCAGAAATTCATTTCCATTCTATAGTGTTACTATAGAGTTTAAGATTAACTACGTTTCCAAACTAGTTATCTTATTGGACTGCATCTAATTATTCATAGTATGAGTAATTTGCCAAATAAACATTTGCAATTTATTAACAGGCATATCACGATCCTGTAACTCATAACCCTCAATATATTCTACAAATATTTGAGATATCCTTGCGGATCTATCAAATGAGAATTCCATCATCTTTGAGATTTAACACTAACATGTTAAATCCTCATTATGATTTGCTAGCGTATTTAGAAGATTATGTATCTTGTAATTTTTATCTTTTGAAGATAAAACTCCCACTCGCCTTTTGCAATTTATAGATTACCTATAAATGCTTAGCAAATAGAGCAACACAAACTTGTTCTCTTTTGGGACTGTTACAAATACTTATTGACAGTTCTTAATCTTAATTTGTTAATAACCTACCCAACAAGTAGTTTAACAAATTCTGAACTTCAATTTTAAGACTTAATGTGATTGATCACATTCCATATTAAATGGTGTCTTATTAATCTTCTAGGTTGGAGTCTAATTGAGTATTTTCAATCCATACTCAATTTTCTAACCTTGATATCTTTTAGGAAGAAAAGAAGATATAGTTATCTTTAATCAAACAATGTATCAAGAGTTTGATTCTCCTAATTGAACATACCATAAACTTATGTATTTCATTAGGATTAATATTGTAAGTCTTTCTTACAATATGTAAGATAAATATATATTGGTTTTGGCTTACCTATTTACCAACTAAATCACTTTAATGGTACAATAGATTTTTCAAGCCAATTGCATAATTTATAACATAAGTGCCTTATAGCCCAAGCCACTTAATTTCTATGTCTTACCAAAAAAACATAAACTGTTATAATCCCAATCTACGTTACAAATCATTGATCAACTCAATGACTCCTTGTACATGTCTTAATTAAAAAACATAACAAGATAACGTATTACTTTATTTATAAGTCTTATAGCAATAAAAGACTTCATATTTATATCTTACAATATAAACATGTATAACTAAAGTAATTATGAACACCTCAATATGGTTTCAATTATTATTTCAAGTTAATTTATTTACTTCATATATTTATGTCATTCCAAGAATACATAAATATTTACATTTGAAGTAATCTTATTATCATATTGACATTTGTTCTAATTAATTATCTAATTTTAGAAACTTGTAAATTAACATAGTTTCATCAAATCAGCTGAGGCTGCAATGATGAAAGTATGTAATTTACCTTGTCATTAATATCTAGTAATGAAAGTAGATATTAACTCCAAGTGTTCTATAAATTAGAATGTGTATAAAACACATTAGAACATTGATCTCTTACCTTGCAGTCAAGAGATCCCTTTAAATCATATTCCTTTATGTTGTTGCTTGCACACAATAAGATTTCTCCCACTTGTGCATGGAACAACATCATGTATCAGATAAACAACACGCCAATCGTTTGCTTATGTGACCAATATGATTTGTGTCATAGATATAAGTAGATATAGAATCACTTCGTCTAGTAAGGAAACGTACACGACTATCCTTAATACCACAAGTGTCTATAATTGGAAAGTATTTATCCCAAGAGATTCTAGAGATAATCCGGGTAACTACCAAGACTTGTAGCTCCCACTGAATTTAAGATCACTACATGAACTCATTATTCAGTTAATGACAACACAATGCTCCCACTGGATTTGACAACATTGTAAGTGTTGCATCACCAGTAAAAGCAAATAGCGTGCTGTTTACTTTCCTACACCTTTGATGAATCCCTTACGTAACATTACTAAGGTACTTCAAAGAACGTATTCTACTTTGTGAATGATGGAATATCCATCAATGCAATTAACTTGAAAAAATTGGGTATGCAATTTCTTCCTTAGTTAAGTCTACCATCCCCATCATGGTATGTAGCACATTTAAATGGTTAAAGCATAACAACTAGATCCAACATTCTAGTTTGCCTTTTACCACTTTTGCGGTAATTAGTCTAGTTTCTAATTTAATAACTCCTAACCATGCAATTTCTTTAAGAAATTCGCCATGAGTTATTTCTTAGAATTTAGACAATTCTAATTTTCCTATTATACCTTTCTCATCCATGAAAAGGAATAGGATTAAGTCTCACTCTTCACACGGAAAATGGACTCGGTTTATTCTTTTAGTTAAGTTGACTCTATCCATCACACCTACGGGTGTAGATCAACTTTTCACTAAAAGAATGTTCCACGTTTACGGTTTTATCGTTGCATTTAATACATTAAAAGAATTTTCAAAATTCAATTTTAGTATTTTTGATAATAACTTTTCAAGAAAATTAAACACCCACGGTAAATAAAATTTCACCATTTAATTTTCATTGAAAATTAGGATCCAAATTGACGTCGTTTCATCACATCAGCTTTGGCTGCTAGCAATGAAAGTACTCAATAAGGTAGAGCTGCACTCAATTGCCAATCTACAATTGCAATTCCTAGAATCATGGGACTTACATTATATTGCCAACCTCAGTTGCAAAATGTAAGCATGTTTCATCCCCAAATCTTTATGCCTTGGCGCCGTCCCATTACATCAGCTTTGGCTGCTAGTAATGAAAGTGCCCAATTAAGTTCACCAACTTAAGAAACTGTAAATTGACGTCGTTTCATTGCATTCAGCTTTGGCTGCTAGCAACGAAAGTACTCAATTTACCCTTAGACAACCACCCTTTCAAAACATCACATTCAGCTTTGGCTGCTAGTGATGTAGGATGAAACCTTAGGTGTTCCTTTTTGTAGTTGGTTGGCATATTACTTAAATTTTTAAGGGTATAAATTTTTTTGATGTATGTTATCAAAAAATATGTACAAAGATGTCATGCATTCATCTTTGTATCATATGTTTTCTACAAAAAACCATTTACTTATTCGCAGCTTAAATCAACAAAATTTAATTGATGGCGTTGAGAAACTTACAACATTGCCTTAAGATGCTTCGTACTTTTTCATGGTGTACTTGGTAAGTCTATTATTGACGCACAGGCGAGCGGAGGGGCAAACGTCCGCCGAAGCTAATTAAAAACGCGCCCCTTTCGGATGACAATTTAATGTCAAACCTCTTTATACCCACTTTATAGTTTGTCAATAATAGGTCCGCCGCTTCGACCACTTTTGTACAGTCGCATCAATCAATTAAAACTTTAAGATTTAAAGCTTAAAACAATTTATGTAGTAAATTATTAATTGCTAGTCTCGCCTGGGAGCAAATTACCGTGCGAAGCGAACCACTGTCGGCACATAAGACTTGGCAATTAAATGGTTTACTACAAAGGTTTCATAGTTATTAGGTCCATTTATTTTTTATTTGAAAAATTACCCACTTTGTTGTTACAATCCATCATAATTAAACACACAAAGAACAAGTAATTTAAAAAATAAATAAACACATAATAACACATATATGATCATCAACGATATCATATAGCCACATGCAAACCTTTTTGATAAATCTTATTAATTATCTATGTGAATTTTCATGTATCTAATCAATAAAACTCCCATTGGTTTTCGAGCTCATTGTACCCAATGGACCACAGACACCAAATAAATTTGGCCGCGTAAGTTTTGATCAATTAGATACCACATTGCACATAACCAATTTTAATTAATATATTAGGGTCTTCCCTAATTTAAGATATATCTTAAAAATCATGTGGCAAATAAATCAACAAACATTCCATGACAAAATATGCAAGATTTTGTCATGGATCCCATATTGCACATATAATCATGTTAACACATATTATCATGTCAATATATCCTGTACGCAATCTAATTAATTAATTAACGACGTCACATAAGGTACTCATTAATTAATCCCTAAAAATTGCATGCAATCCTAGGGTTTTTCTACAAAAACCAAAAACCCTAAATCTTTTAATTTAGGTGTCGACCTAATATTAGGTTTACAAAAAAAATTAAACCCTAGATTTATAAATTGCATGTATCTAATTAAAGATTCAATTTTTAAGGTTTTATGTAATCAATTACATGTTAAAAACGCGGCTCATGATGCCACTGTTGGAATATGTGAATCATACAAGTCTATAAACACATAAACATCACAAGTGTGCGCAGCGGATAGATCTACATAACATATAATTAATTAACATAAAATTAAATAGACACGTACCTTAATTGGTTTCTAGCAAGAACAAGAAACCGGATCTCCAAGAACGAGGTAAAACCCTAAATAAGGGTTTAATGAATCCACCACCTACAAACCGAATTGGGGAAAATAACTCAAGCTAAAATAAGCTTGTACTCCGTTCTTGTACACACGTATTAGTAGCGTCTCAATGTGAAAAGCTAGGATCATGTAAATAATACATGATCGAAACAAGGTACCCTTTAAGGTTTTGTTTTCCAGTCATCGTATGAAACATAAAGTAGTGACAAATACTTTACATTCAAATATAATTTGCATGTAAATATTTACGTATGAGGCATGCAATATTAATGAATGAATTTGCATGTCATACTGACGCATGGCTTTATAGATTTAAGACTTGTATGTGTCGTATATGTTTGTCAGAGGAAGAGAACCGAATAATTAAATTCGGTTAGGGATATCATTAAAAAAACCGATATGCAATCCGATTTATGAAGCTACGAGGTGTTTATATACACTCCAAACTTGCTTTTCAAGTTTGAGTCTAACACCTCCTTAAGTTTCAAAAAACAACATTTAACCCCCTCCTTTTTCCTTGTTCGATCATATAAATATTTTGTGATTTAATAATTAATCATAAATCATTATATTAATTATTAATACATTGAGACTCATACGTAATGTGTGCAATCCCGAAGTCTCGTGTTCGAAACCGGAAATACAAATATTAATTTATATCCACAAACTCTAACTTTTCCATGCTACCAAGCTCCTCTGGTAATATCTCCAGTCTAATGCAATTATGAAGATACAGGCTCTTGAGATTCTTCAACTCACAAATAGAGTTTCGAATGTTCTTAAGTTTCCTACAACTCACTAGGCTTATGAAGCTAAGACCAGATAGATATCTAAATGATGATGGCAGGTACTTTATTTGATTACAATGATCAAGATATATCTTTGAAAGTTTTACCATACATGGTGAGACTTCTGGGAATCTTTTAAGACTAAGGCAATTGGAAAGAATTAGAGTCTCTAGGGATTGCATGTCAATTGCCGATGGGAGATACTTTAGCTTCCAGCAACCACTCATATCTAAGTAAACAAGCCTACGATGACATCCAAGCGACTGATGAACCTCCACCAGACTCGTACAATTAGCTAAGATGAACCTCTCAATATATGGGGACCCGGAGACATCTGGAATTCTTGTTATGTGTTGCGACTCACTAAGATTAATGAATTTCAATCTTGGTAGTATCTATCAAAAAAACATAAATTAATAAAATTAATAAAAGTACTTAATGCACTTGTTTGCATGAAAAACATCAAATTTCATTATATTTCTCGGCAACTGATTTAATTTACGAGAATACCTTTCGTCCTTTCCATAAACATTTAATGGCACTACTGACCATTTCAAGCCCAACAAGATTACGCATACGTGCTACAGGAAGAGCAACAAATGAGTATTTATGCCAACAAAGCCATCGTAATTCATCAGGGAGAACTGTTGGTTCGTGGGATGGAAAATCTGAGTCAATATCAAGTAGCCGGAGATTCTTCAATTTTTTAAAAACTTTACTAGTTAGCTTCTTATCGTAGAGGTCAACGTTGTATTCGTAGTCTCGCAAAACTATAGCTTCAATTGATTTCAGGTTCTGTAACAATGACCAAAACATTACTCTAGTCGATCATTTCAAAAACTTCAAACAAAACATGATATGTAGCATGGTATATTGTTGTTAATAAAACCAACTAATACATATTGGGATGATATGATGTAGTATTTAACTTCTTTCACTAAATTCACCCATATGCACTTCAAAAAAATTTACAGACCACAAAAGTATGTATTAATTTTAGCTTATACCAATTCCGACCAAATATGTGCCGGAAAATAATAGAAACATAAAAAATGAACCTGGCTTTAATTAACATATTACTACCTCCATCCCATATTTGTGTTACTCGTATAAAGTGTCCACTTTGACTTTTTGTAGTCTTTCTTGTTCAACTTTAACCTTAAATTCCATTATTTGTGTTACTCGTATATAATACTTGATGCAAAATATATGAATGGATTGAGTTTTAAATGTATTTTGATTGGTATAATTTTTATCGAGTATTATATAGCACAAATAAAAATATTTACAGTCAAAGTTGAACAAGAAATACTCAAAAAAGTCAAAGTGAACACTTAATATGGGACGGATGGAGTAGAATAATACAAAAAAAGAATAACAGAAATTACGCCCTTCCAAAAGTTGTGGTCAATCAAATGAGAGAAAGATAGAGATTCATTACTGTTTTCTGTATTATGCGATTCTGCATTTCTTCGAGTTCCCAGATCCTGCTGTTGGTGAACATATCACGAACTATTTGCCAACCCATTTCTTGTATGAGGTCATGCATCTCTAGTCGTTTCTTTGAAACAGTTATAAGAGATTTCTCAATAAGAACACTAATTCCTATCACCGGGTCAAAACCAAAGCTATCAAGTATCCTAGTAACGTGTTCCTTATCTTTGCACTTGAAAAAACATGCAACATCTAGAAATATTTTCTTCTCAGAAAGATGCAAGCCATCATAACTTAACTTCAGTGTCTTAAAAATCTCAATATTTGGTTCTTTAGCCAGTCTATTTAAGGAACTTTCCCAAACGACTATGTGTCTTCCATAGAAGAAAGAACCTAGAACCTTCAAAGCTAGAGGAAGATAACCAGCATAGCTTACTGCACGATATGACAACTCCTTGTAATCATCTGGGGGGTGTTAGTTTTAAAAGCATGCCTACAGAAGAGCTGAACAGCTTGATCCAGAAGTAAAATATTAGGTTTATACGTTGCATATGCATCTGATAACAAATGCTGATTTCTTGTGGTTATTATGATTCTACTTCCTGGGCCAAACCATGTGTTCGTTTCAGCTAGAAACTCTTTTTGCTGAGGATTATCCACATCATCTAAAACAAGAAGAACCTTCTTTTTGTTGAATCTATCTTTTATTGTTTCAGCTCCTTCATCAGGATCCGTAATCATGAAGTAATTCATCATAAGAACGTCGCTTAGCATCTTCTGTTGCAAGGCACATACATCTTTTTTATTTGAGCAATTTTGTCGTACATCTTTGACAAAGCTACTACCGTCAAACTTATAACAAATTCTCCGAAACAGAGCTTGCGCTATTGTTGTTTTTGTTGGGATTTTATTAATATGTTAACCAATTAACTACGAGTACGCAGCGGATAATGGATCTAGTTTACAATTATAGTTAACAAGTATAATAAACAAACAAAGAATAAAAAGGAACAAGATAACTAACCCTCGTAGACACCCGCAAATGAAACAAGTGATTAAAACAATCACCTCTATGGTTGCTCACACAAACACGTCAAACAAATACGTCCGGAGTGCTAGCCGTGTACCACGTAAACCCAAACACCAAGTGTCAAAGCTCAATGCAAAACCAGAAACTAAATGGCTTCAATTCGACTTGTGTTTTCCTTGTTATCCGAGAACAACCAGGAACAACAAAAAAACTTCAGCTTCTTTTCCTTGCTTCGCGAATAAACAAGCAAACACCACGTGTTCTTGTTAAACCAAAAAAACTGATCAAAAACCCTAAGTAGGGTACGTTTTGAATCGGTATTAAATGAGAAAAGGATCATTGGATTATATTAAAAATAGCATGCATGAAAGCAAAGTCATGCATACGTAATTATAATATACACATGCAAACAATGTGTTTTGCTTTCTGTTTTGTCGTATCACATGGAAGAAGAAAACAATGTAATGTTTGTGACTTGTGAGTGGGGAGAGAAACAATCAACAAAAGAGTCGGTTTGTAGCTTTTTGCCGTGTCTTATGAGCTAGGGATAGAGGGGCTTATATTGCTTCTAAATCCTTACTCATGATAAGGCTAAAACACCTTACATGATAAGCTTAAAAATCTACCTCTTTAAGCCTTATCACAACTTCTCAATCCTTATCACTTCACAATGAATCTAGACAATTTGAACCCCTTCCAGATCCTTCTTTAGCCGAGCATGGGGTTTAGGACAAACAAGGGATCTTGTCTAGTTCATTTCGTGTCCAAACGGGTCACCTTTTGAGCTTTACGTGAAACATTAATAACATATTCTAATGTTTAATGTGTGTGCCCCCAATAGGCTCACACACCTCTAGTCGTATTAGTCTAATCCAACTACCATATTCCAACAGCTCCCACTTGGGAGTTGGAGTAGCAGATAGCACAAATACCAACGACGGAAACGTCTAGCAACGCTCTCACTCGCTATTTAAACTAAAGGTGTCTGAGATATAGTTTCATAAATCATTCTCAGTAGCATGGTCATTTATGTCTTGCTTTTATCATCCTTTGTCATAGATACCGTTAAACCATGGATATGGATCCTAACTCATTCCATATAGTTTAACCATTTAGATTCTCGTTATAGAATTTTAATTAGATATACCAAATGTAATATAGAATCATCTTGCATTACCCTTTGGGTTCGGCCGAACAATTATCTGATTAATTCTGGAGAGGGCCCATGGTATCTTTCTGCACATATCAAGTGGAGTAACAAATCATTTGTTGACTACAAGTGTTGTGGATGCTGCTTCACATCACTCCAAAAAATAGCTTTTATAACTACCTTATTCAGGACAGCGTTTGGCATATAATTACAAAAGTGATATCCACACATAACAGAACTTGCTTGTATCTCAAGTCTAAGGATGACTTAATAAACCATTTCAACATTTTACTCATGACAAGGATCCAAAAGTAAATGTTTGAAAGTTGGGGTATCCAATATGCATCCCTTGTGAATACATATGAGTTTGGCGGGAACAATCCACATACTCATAGAATATAACCAACACTCACATTTGCCTTGCATAACAATATTCCCAAATTGTTAACCGAAAATGGACAAATTTAGAACGATAAAATCATTCAAGGATTAAACATGCAAATATAGGATAACAATTATTATATGAATGAATAACAAATACCAAGTATCTTTATTAATCATAAAGTAAAAATTGTCTTACAATCCCAATTATCCAAATACTAAAAACAGATATGCATGAGACTAATTAGTAAATTGAAATCTAATGTTTCCAACATTCTCAACTTTTCTTTGCAAAAAAAACTAAATAGTCATCTGAGTAAACTTTCCGAATACTAGTTTCAAATTTCACATATAGTGAGGGATTTGAAATATATGATTAGTGTCTTATCTCATATGCTCATACTATTGCAAGTGTCATAGTATGGAGATGTCGCCCTACCTTGCATAAGGCATTAGAAGTCAACGACATACTGACAGTCATCTTTACAGTTTCTTAAAATGTAACGTATTCTTATTCCTTAATGTGTAATGCAACACTGCTCTTTGTTGAGCATATCTAATTAGCAGATTTTTCATAAATGATAAAATCCTACTTTAACTAGTTTTAATTATCCTCTAGCATCATTGTACGTATACAACACTATGCTTTATAATTCGTAAACATCTGTATTAACAATAATCTAAATACTCTCAATTAGATATTGTTGTTGTCAGCTCATCTTGCTCTTGTGCAAAAGTAACAACCAGTCTTATACACAATATAATATATACATGACAAATCCTTAGTTAAAAAATATAAGGTTTCCATCCATGTAATAAATTATTCCGAGTGAAATATACCATTTAAGACTTGCTTGAATGATATATTGCATTTGTGTTAGACTTAATTTTCCGCATATGTTTATTCCAAATAAACATTTATTCCAAGGTTGTTTGTTCTATTCCCTAAATCCCAAGTGAAGTTTCATTCCAAGCTTAAGGATTAAAATCTAGCTTAAATAGAATGATATCTTCAATATGTTATACAACATATGAATTTTAAGGAAAAACATAGTGCTCCCACTTAATGTCAGATGTAATCAGGAGTTATCTTAATTCAATCAAAATCATATTGTAATTAAATTCAAGATCTCAGCTCCTAGATGCATGATTCGATCCAAACTTGGATTGCTTAAACTTGTATATTACATAAAGATTATATAGACTCATAACCCTTTTGATTACACACCGTCCTCGCAAAAGGTAATCATTAAAGAAAGAGTTATAAAACTTAATTGCCATATTTCACATTCAAGGAAACATGTATGACAATTAATTATCTTTATTTAATTAATGCATGTATATAAGAAAAATTTAATCACAGTCAATTGCTTGAGTAGGATTAAAACTTCTTATTATAAGCCATGCATTAATATGTATACAGTTTTGTCCTTGTGAGCCTTTCTTCAAAAGAAACCCATTCCAACCTCATAGGTTAACTATTAGGCAAAATAACCATCAAGCTCAAAACATTGATTTTGCCTTTTAAGGACTGCATCTTATCATTCATAATTCTAAGACATTATCAGATTCAAGATGTGATAATGTACCTTATTAGTTAGCAGATTTTCAATGATCCATTAACTTATATTCCTCAGCATTGATATCAAAATATCAATCAAGTGATGAGGCATCCTTGCAGATTTATGAATGAGAGTAACATTACACTTCGGTCAACATTTACATGTTTAACCTTAGTATGACATTAATAAGTGGATTTTAGAAGGTTATGTATTTGTTCTTGAATATCTTCAAGATTTGTTGATGCTCCCACTTACTTTTGTAAGTAGAGACAATTCTCTAAATACTAAGTATTTAAGCAACAATAAATTGTTCTTTATTTGGGAACCACAAAATACATTTCAAGTTCTCATCTCTAGATTGTTAATAAAATGCTTCATAAGATTATAACAAATTCAGAACTTAAATCAAGACATAATGGAATACCTTCCAGCAACTATAATTAGGGTTGTCTTGAATACCTTCTAGGTTTGAACTACATTGAGTGTATCCATGACACACGCAATTTTCTAACCTTGATAGATTTTGGAGGTAGAGCAATTAAAGCTATCATGAATCAAACAATATGAATATTGTTTGTTTCAACCTATTAGACATACCATAATAATGTGGTATTCTATAAGTATTTGAATTGTGAAACTATATCAGAATTCCATAGATAATTTAATTCTCTTTGGACCAAATACTTGTCAATTGGGTCGAGCCAAATTGCATATTAAGTATTTTCGAACCAAGTGCATGCTATAATGTATATTTCTTGAATAATACAAGAACCTTATGCTCATGTGTTCACAAGAAGACAGAACTGTTCAAGAATTATATGTTCATGTGTTTACAAGAAAATAGAACATGTCAATAATACATTATAAGTCTTTGAATAATTCAAAGGCCTCATGTTTATGTGTTAACAAGAAGACATAACAATTTTACTATATACTTTATGTTACAAGTCATTGATTAATTCAATGACTTTATAATTATGTCTTAACATGTAAACATAATTATACTAACAAAAGTAATCATGAACGCAAACTCTTGAGTTCTGTAGTAATTTCAAGTTAATTTTATACTTCAAAATTATGATTATTATCATTTAACCATAATTATGTTGACTAAAACATGTAGTCGAAATGTTGAAGTATCTTTACACTATATCATGACATTTGAATGTAGTAGGGCAACAAACATCTTGCGTATTCAAGTCCTAGTAGAATGATTAGCTTTCTTACCTTGCGGTCAAGAGAAACCAATAATATGTTGTTCCTTGCACACACTTTGAGATTTCTCCCACTTGTGTAAGGCACAACATCATATTATGAAAACAAACAACATGTGATTGATTGTGTAAACAATATGATAATGTCATAGATATTACAAGTAGTTTTAGAACCATAACCTTTAATAAGGAATTGTGGATTATTATTCTATAGATAAGGTTCAGAAAGCAACAGCAGAAAGGCAACGAGTTATCTAATAAAATAAAATGCAATTATCCTTTAAGCAATGGTCGTTCATATTCGGAAAGTAATGAATTATTTCAAAGCAAGTTTGAAATGATATGGGTGACTAACAAAGAAATAAATCTCCTAGCTCCCACTGAAATTGACAACATTACAGGAATGTGTTTTCAGTAATAAAACGCAATGCTCCCACTGGATTTGTCAACATTGTAAGTGTTACATTGCCAGTAGAAAGCATATTGCAATTTAATACACTTTCCTATTCTCTTCGAATGCCTACAAGTAGCAATGTACTTAGGTATTGAACAGAGTATATGAAGTCCTACTTATGTAGATGAGGGACTAGCCATTCATGCTTTCATTTAACTTGAATAGTTAGCATGCAATACCTCCTTTATCGTCTACATAGCCCCAAGGGTATTTAGCACTATAAGGAATAATAAGAGTCCAAGAAAAATACCTAGCGAATATGCTAGTAATTTCTTTACTCTTTGCGGTTTAAACTCATACATCGTGTCAAGTGCAAGATGTCATTTATTTTGGTAGCTATAGACAAAATGTTTTCTAGTTACACAAAATATTTTTATCTTTCAATTATTTCAATACCTGAAACGGGTAATGAAATATCATAAGTGAGTTTAACAATTGTAATCCGATCTTATTTTGTCAACTAAGGAGAAATAAATAGGAATTAGTCTCACTCTTCTTACCAGGAAAAGAGACTAAGTGTGTCTTTTTAAGAAAAAAACAAACTTTTGTTTACGAATTATGTTGCAACAACACAATATTAATCAGAACATAGAAAGTTCAATGTTAGTATTTTCGATAATTAAATTCTTAAAAGAATTAACTACCCAATTAATTACTAATTAAGACTAAGATCCATCTTGACCTCCCACTTATTACCGGAGGTCTGACCAGCGTGTAAACAAGTAGGGCAAGAGGTAAGCGACGAGCGTTAATTGCATAAACTGCAACTCTTAGACTTATGAGACTGATCAAGACATTAGTAGACAAGTAATAATATCATGAGCATGTTTAGTCTCATCTTATGCCTCGGGTCCAAGGTCTGACCAAGCATACTCGAAATAAGTCGACCAAGCAAGAACGTGCAAATATCGCCAAAGGTCTGACCAATGAGCAAAATTCGCCATGGGTTGAAATGGCCCTAAGGTCTGATCAAAGAGGTCAAGTCAAATGCACGTGTTCTTGGTTGGGTGGCATAGACTTAAAATTTTCATATAGGGTATACACATAAATGTGATAAAATCGTGTACAAAGAAGCATGCAAAAAAACTTTGTAGCACTTTATTTTAAAAACTTTTTGCAATCCAAAAAGGGCTGGCGGCGCAGCTTGTTGCCCGTTTGCCTTCAATTGCTTTATGTTAGACTTTCAATATATATCGAATTAGATTAAAAAAAAATATATATATATAATTATTATTACAAGTAATGGATTTAAATGAATTCAAATCACTTTTAGTAATGACACTGTAGTGATCATCATGGTTCACGGTAGCTCCAATTGAACTCGCAAGGAAGCGGAGGACCAGGTCAGCGCGAAGCTATGACCGGAAATCCTTTAGGTGTGACTGTGCGCACCGCCTCATACCCCCTTATAGTTTGTTCTAGTGGGTGAGCCGTACTTCCCAAGTGTCCATAGCGTCCAGTTTTTAATTTCATGAAAACTTGTTTCAATTATTTAGGTAACTTAATTTTACAAAAACAATTTTCCACGAATCAAATAGCAGGTCATAATTGAGCATGATATTTAGGCGTGTTAATTAAGACCATTTTTAATGTCATGGTTTCGCATATGTATTATTCCATATTGCATGCAATTAGGTGTGTAAAACATATAACAATTATGCACATAAGGAATCACAAACATAAACAAAGACATTAATTAAACACATAAAGTCCGAGTCCTCTCGCGAGTCTTCCCCAAAAGGAGAACCATAAGACCCTCACTAGGTTTTCATCAAGTGCCTAGATCGCCACATGCATCAAAAAGAAATTGATTGCGTAGGTCTTATAGCCGGAATTGACACATAAAATAACATGGCAAACTTATTAACTATTAATTTGCTATTTTATGTATCTAATTAACCGTTAATTAATTAGTTTGTGTCTTGTTATTTTTTATTAATTAATGACAAGTATTGCATTATAGTTGTCAAAATAAAAATAAAACAAATAACTAAATTAGATTTCATGCAGCCTTTTCACGTGTTTATTAAATCGTGTAACCCATAATCGCTAAACGAGTTGACACGTGATACCACTGTTTGGATTTTATTAATATGTTAACCAATTAACTACGAGTACGCAGCGGATAATGGATCTAGTTTACAATTATAGTTAACAAGTATAATAAACAAACAAAGAATAAAAAGGAACAAGATAACTAACCCTCGTAGACACCCGCAAATGAAACAAGTGATTAAAACAATCACCTCTATGGTTGCTCACACAAACACGTCAAACAAATACGTCCGGAGTGCTAGCCGTGTACCACGTAAACCCAAACACCAAGTGTCAAAGCTCAATGCAAAACCAGAAACTAAATGGCTTCAATTCGACTTGTGTTTTCCTTGTTATCCGAGAACAACCAGGAACAACAAAAAAAACTTCAGCTTCTTTTCCTTGCTTCGCGAATAAAAAAGCAAACACCACGTGTTCTTGTTAAAAAAAACTGATCAAAAACCCTAAGTAGGGTACGTTTTGAATCGGTATTAAATGAGAAAAGGATCATTGGATTATATTAAAAATAGCATGCATGAAAGCAAAGTCATGCATACGTAATTATAATATACACATGCAAACAATGTGTTTTGCTTTCTGTTTTGTCGTATCACATGGAAGAAGAAAACAATGTAATGTTTGTGACTTGTGAGTGGGGAGAGAAACAATCAACAAAAGAGTCGGTTTGTAGCTTTTTGCCGTGTCTTATGAGCTAGGGATAGAGGGGCTTATATTGCTTCTAAATCCTTACTCATGATAAGGCTAAAACACCTTACATGATAAGCTTAAAAATCTACCTCTTTAAGCCTTATCACAACTTCTCAATCCTTATCACTTCACAATGAATCTAGACAATTTGAACCCCTTCCAGATCCTTCTTTAGCCGAGCATGGGGTTTAGGACAAACAAGGGATCTTGTCTAGTTCATTTCGTGTCCAAACGGGTCACCTTTTGAGCTTTACGTGAAACATTAATAACATATTCTAATGTTTAATGTGTGTGCCCCCAATAGGCTCACACACCTCTAGTCGTATTAGTCTAATCCAACTACCATATTCCAACAGTTTTACCAATTCCCCCCATTCCCCATATACCTACCATACGTACCTCTTCTGTTTCATCTAAATCCAGTAGGGAATTCAATGCATCTATATATGTCTCGATACAAATTAGATTGTTCTCTATAGCATTTGGCTTTATATGACCTAAGATGTCTAGAACGATCTTCTTGATAAAATGTGACTCGCCACTGCACATTTAAGAGCATTATTAGCATATAAAATTAATTGGATGTTAAAGAGAAAATGATTTCTTATGAAACTTTTTTCTTGGATTTTTTAAGTTAATTGAGGTCAACTTATGAAGGTTATTAGAGATACTTTAGGAAAACTTATAACAAGGCAGCTATGCTGTATGTGGATTAACAAGGAAACCATAGTACATATATATAGCATATTCATTGCATTATATGAAAAGCATGTTACCACGTGCGTCACAAATATTATTCATGTAAATTGAATCATAAGGAAGTAACAAAAAAATCCGTAACTAGGAGTGGGATACATTTAGGTTCAGTTGAGACCAGCCAAATTAGGCATTGATCATTTCAGCAATTCAGCAACACTAACCGATTAAAGGCCAATGCATCAACCAGACTGAGTTAAAGAAGTACCAAACCCAGAACCAGTCTGGATATGTGTACTTATTTCTACGATTCTTATACAGTGTGTTTTATAGTTTATGGGTAAAGTTCTAAAAATAGATATATATTTCTGAGGAAGATTAGAATTTGATTACTTTTATATTTTGCAACTAAACAAAATCAATATGACAATAAAATTTTGTTTATTAATTATCGATATGGCTACTAATTATTTCTAAGGTAACCATCTTAATTGAAATATTATATCCATTCAAAAATGGTGTCGTTTGCCTCTATGTGTTTAATTATAACTTATAACACCACCAGAGTAGTGTTTTACCCATTATGAACGTTAGCACGATAACGAACACCTAAATTTAATACAAATGTTGTGTTTTACATTTTTGGAAAGTTAACAAATATTTAATAACCTCGATTGGTTCTGTTTTTAAGCATGTTTCTTGCACATTTTAGTTTTCTGGTTTACCTTTGCCACCCGCAAAATAGTTGGTTCTGTTTTTTCAAGCACCTAATTCATTAACAAATTTAGTTTCATAGGTTTTTTCGTTAATAAAATATTTTACAAACAGAAAAGATAAAATAATGGCTTTTATGCCTCTTATGAAACAAATAGGTTATTTGGGCAGTTTTGATAATTGAGGAAGAGAATGAGTGATAGTCTAATAAAGATTATGACTTTATAAAAAGGATCAAGATTATAAACTTTCAGTCAAGCATGATCAATTTGTGAGCGTAAATGAGCGAGTGAGTTCGTAATTTTTATTAAAATAAAAAGTTTTATATGTTTAACTTGTTTGTGATTGATGAACATGATCTATTAAGATAAAAGACATAAATACTGTAATTACAATATAGGTTTATTATGTTTTCTGAATTCGTAAATTACTCATTATACATCACCATTATGGGTAATTTCGTCATTGCATCCATCTTCATCTTCTGCATTATATAACTTCAGCCAACCACCATAAATTTCGGTTAAAAATTCGAATTCCGGCCAACTAAATTTCACCTTTCAAATCCAAAATTAACAAACAATATACCAAATCCAAAGCCAAAAATTTCACCTCTTAAATGATTAAGTTAGTTGTTGCAAATTGGGAGTGACAAGTTTTATCAAAATTTTCGGCGAACGGTGGGGTTACGACGATGTTGCACCATCAGCAACGTTGACCACCAGTGACGAAGACCATCTTGTACTCCTACATTTCATCCTGCCTCCACAGTCACCACCATTTAACTATTGAGTGATTTGCGTTTCTTGTGAAGAGAAGATTGGGAAAAAAATTGGACGTATGTTAAAATCATTTAGGTGTGTAAGAAGAGGTAACAGGTTAGTAGGTGAAAAAGCATTGAGGGGCTTGACGAAAATTAAGTTTTAAATATATTAGGTTTTCATGTGTAGTTAAAGCTAAGCTGGTTTTTTATTACTTGGACAAGTATTTGTATCTAGCGATGTATACGTGAGGACAAAGAGAAAATGGGTTGATTTTATATATCTAGGAGTATGATACATGCGTGGATACATGTTTAAAAGACATTTTGATTTTGATTAATGATGTGCGGTGGTGGTGCTGTTGACGGTCGTTAGTGGTGGTGGTTTTGGCAGCCTAATGTGGTGGTGGTTTTGGCTGCTGAACGTGGTGGTGATGACAGGTGAAAAAGATCAAGAGCATTAATGTCTTTTAAAGTAAGCAAAAGATTTAAGTAAGCATAATATGACAAATAATCTAACATTTTGTTAAACATAATGAAAATAAGAAAATAGAGTAAGTATGATGAGTCAAACATATAAGTACATAGAGTATTTATAGTGTTTACCCTGATCTATTGTGTGTAATTCAACTTTAGGCAATCTTAGTTCTTATAAAAAGTACTGTAGCAAATATTGAGCCTAAATACACAAATTTTCTTAAGTTAATAACGGACACATAGTAAGTTATTTTCCCTGCACTCTACCACATGGAAAAAAAATTGGAAAACAAATTTAAACCTAGAATTTTTATCAATTAAATTTAATCCACTAACTTACAAAAGGCTTGTGTCTCAATGGTACCTCTTGTTGTGTGATAAGCTGTCCAAACAAATGATTGTGGGCTCAAGTTCTGCTTATGACATGTGAGATGAGATAGTCTGTGGTGTGTATATTGTGATATAATTAGTTGTCGTTCTAAAAAATATATTATTAGGTTAGAGTTTTGGTCAATTGATATTTTCAAAGGTTAGAAGGTTACCTTTTTGAAAATGTTTGGTAAGTGGGTTTTAGTTTAAAGGAATGGAGTGAAAGAATTAAGGTGGCGCTTTGTATGTTGACATGAATCAAAATAAGTGTCAGATTTGGTATGAGGTTGATAGGAATAGGTATGACAATTTCAAAAGCTTTGTTTGGTTTATAAATTGGTTTACGCATTGTTTATAAATCGTGGAGGTGAACAAAAAAAATTCACCCATTTAACCTGGTATGAGATAATGGGTTTTCTGACACCAATTCATTCGACATATTACAAAATTTCATAAATCAAACATTTACTTTTGAGATGTTTCCTTATCTTTCATTCTATAGCCCCCTGACAAACAACCCTTTAATAATTGCTTGGTACGAGAGAATTGGTTTTAAAATTAAGTATCACATCTTTGACTGAGGGTTTATACGATATCCCCCTTAGTGGGTGGGGTTTAGAAACTAACAATCTATTTTTTCTTGATGATTGTACCCAAACCCATGCATTTTTCTTGTAAATTTAATTGTTTTCTATTATTAAAGTGGACCTTCTCTCATGTTGTTTTAATATTAAATAATACCTAAGTTGAACCTCGATTCAAACTATAATTGATGAAACAAACAATATTTAACACTATCATTTATTTTATACATCTAAGGGTGCATTTGATAGGTGGGTTTTGAAATGTGGGAATGGATTAACTCCCAAATAATATTGTTTGGTAGACATTATTCTAAATAAAATGAAGATATAGAATCATAGATCCATAGTAGGCAAGAAATGTGAGTTTCTATCATATTCCTAAATCACTTCACACCCTAACCCCTTTTCTTTCTTTTTTGACGTGGTGTTTTTTGGCATTTTCTTTCCAAAAACTTAAAACTCAAAAAGGCTGCCTTCTTTTTGTATAAATTGAGGGCCCGTTTGTTTTGTAGATATATTTTGATTTTGGATTTGGATTTTGATTTAAATTAGGATTTGAATTTAAATTTGATAATAAGAGAGAAATAATATTTATATAAAAATTAATCTATACTACTTATAATACACAAAGGAATCTCTCTCCTATGTGGTCTGAAAATTCAGACTTACAATAATCAAAGCATGATTTACAACACTTTAATGCACACAATTTTCAGACTTACAAGAAATAAAGCATAGTGTACAACAAACACTACATAAATGCTATTAAAGTGGTCAATTAATACACAATTTAATTCACCCCTTCACCAAAATATACAACCTTTTAACCACAATGTACATTCTAATCAATTTAATTCAAGACTCGAACAGAAACATTACATTAAAACTCATCTCAGATTTTCTCTCTCAAGGTCACAAATGTGAACAGACCCTAACGGTCAAACAATCGAAAGAAATTAATCATCATCAATCTTTTGAAGCCTAGCTTCCTTTATATCCGAAACAATTAAGATAAGAAATATAACAAGATTGTTATTTTCTTTCTTCGATTCGTTATAACTACAAAATGAAAACACAAAAACAATACCTACCCGATACCTTCGAATGGATCTTGAAGTCCTTCAATTGATTACTTGATTCCGAATACAATATCTTGTTTGGTCCTGTTTTCGTGTAATAATTTATTGGGTTGTGTTCGGATTATAGATGGATGATGGTGTTGAGATGAGGGTATATGAGTTTTGGAGATGATGAGCAGATTTAAGAGTGATTGGATGTGGTTGATTGCACTTTGTGTGAGGAGGGGGCGGACTAATATGGTTAAGTGTTTTAGGGTTAGGTTAGCTAAGTACTGATTATATACAAGTATATAATTAGATTGGATCGGTTTGAAGAGTGATTGGATATGAGTGTTGGATGATGGCTGAATTTTGTGGGAGGCATAAGTTGAGAAGGGGGCGGATGATAAGATTAGGGTTAGGATAATGTGTTTAGGGTTAAGACATATTATATAACTGGTGTGTGTTCACTGGATCGTGCTATCATTTGTTTGGGCTTGCGAACTGAGTATTTTATTTAGTTTATGGACTGGATCAATAAGTGGGCTACAATATACATGGTCTATCAAAATGGTATTATCCGAATTTTAGATTTGGACACATCTTTTTTGATAATCTATATCTATCTATACTACATATCTATATCTATCTATACTACATATAATGTAGGGATGAATCTCTCTCCTCTTAGTCTTAAAATTCAGACTTACAAGAAATAAAGCATGATTTACAACACTTTAATGCACCCAATTTTCAGACTTACAAGAAATAAAACATAGTGTACAACAGAAATAAGCATGCTGTCATTTTCAGACAAAAATTCTATCAAACAACATTAATGTTATTAAATGGTAGTCATTAAAACACCCCCTATATAAAAAATACAAATTATCAAGCATTGTTTACAACTATTTAGAGCACAAAGATAACTAAAAAAGTACTATCCAACACATATAATTAATACACTATTTAATTTACCCTCTCACTAAAATACACAACCATTTTACCATAATGTACAATCAAATTAAGTTTCCAAAATATTAACCTTCCAAAACATAAATCTAAAATCCAGTATTCAAAAAAAAAAAAAAAAAAAAAATTGAAAGAGACTTGGAAATTACAAAGAAAGAACAATCTCAGTCTTCTCTTTAATACTCATAAATTTGTTTGTTAAAACAAGAGTATAAGAGTAAACCATCATAGATCTTGAAAGTAATAAGAGAACAACAAACAAACAACCTACCCAAGACCTCTTTAATGAGATCTTGACGAACATAGTGTGCTTCGGTTACGGTTGAAATAAAGAAGGTTTATGCTGCGTTTGTGATAAGGAGATGGAAGAAATGTTATTATGATGCTGCTTTTTTGATATGTAGGAAGACGAGCTATTTAGGTGTGTGACTGCCATGGAGATATAAGGGTGGATTTATTTGACGTGTTGTGTTCGTTTGTTAAGGAGTTATAAGGTTGGAAAGATTGAATATGCGTATTATTTTGGAGAAGGAAATATTTGGTGACTGCATGTTTTTTTTTGATGGAGAGAAGGTTGGATGGGGACCTTGAATGTGCGATGTGTGTTTAGGTTTCCATAATGAAGAACTTATATTCTAAAGGGTGTTGGGTTTGTTGTGGATTTGGGTTGGACATTAGATAATAATTATGGGCTTGCTGGATTTTTTAAAGTTGGGTTGCGAATTTTTAGTTAGTATGGGCTAAATCTGAAAATTTTGTTGAATTAATTGTGAGGTTGGGCTTATCTAACTATCTTCACAATATTACCGTGTATTGTTTTTATATTTTAAAAAGTATCGCATGTGCACCATATAATTTTTGTATGAAATAGTTTTTTTTACTTAAAATCTCGCTATTTGTAAAGTTATTATCACAAAACGCATATAGCTAGAAAACGTTGCTCGCCAAAATTTTAATTTTAGGGTACCCGCCGCCGCATCGCGCGGATACCCTGCTAGTATAATAAAACTAAAATAGAAAGTATTATTAAAAATAAAATCAAAATTTATAAATTGTAAAAAAATGAATGGTAACAAAATAAGTAGGACCTATCATTTTGAAATAAAAAAGCAGTGGGTCTCACGAAGTATTAAGAAGGCCACCTATTTTGTAGAAAATGGATCTATAGGTGGGATTTGATACCTTTATTGACAAACTTGTAAACAAACATTTGTAATGAATTTGATTGTGATACATTTTTTTGAACGGCAATTTATTGATAAACTAGCAAGGAGCTAGAAAATTACAAAGAAATAAGATGAGGATTTTTTAGCCAATCATCCCATCTAAACGTCCCTTTACATCTAGAACGACACCAATTAAAAGTATGAGACACAACACTATCAAATATATCGGCTTTTAAAGGAGGATCAACGCCAAAAATCAATTTATTCCGGAACGCCCATAAGTGCCACCATAAGCCGAAGCATATCCCTTCAAACAGCTTCTTAAGCTTGAAGTTCATCCTAATGCTGTGAAACCAAATTTTCCAATCTTCAAAAGAATTCAATGCCACGAAGTCCACATTCCACCATTTACAAATTTTCCGGAGAACATCACGAGACACATCACAACCAAAGAAAATATGAGAAGTCGATTCAACCGCCACTCCACACATCGGACAAAGAATCGACGGAATTGGTAAGCCTCTACGCGAAAGATTCAAACGAGAAGGCAAGCTATTCGTACAAACCTTCCAGGCGAGAACATTTACCTTGATAGGGATCTCCTTTATCCATCGAGTTTGGGACGAAACACAAGGAAGCCGAATGTCGTCAATCACCTTCCTCACCGAAGCGACCGAGAACTCCCCCAGGCCATCTAAATCCCAGTACCATCTATCATTCATATCCCCAAGGAGAACGTTATCAGTCAACGAAATGAGCTCTATCATTTGAGCTTCTTCAGCACCCCCTCTCGGACAACGTCTAAATGATGCGGAAAGGCTCACATGAGCCATTTTTGAAGCCACATCAACCTGTTTATTAACCTCCAAGTTATAGATTCGAGGGAATCTATACTTCAACGGATATCGCCAAGCCACACATCGTCCCAAAAAAACGTGTCTTTACCATTACCTATCTTCTTTTGAATATGATTGTGATACATTGATTCTAACACCCATAAACCAAACCGGCCTTGAATATATGCTAATATTTTTTACTTAAATTTTATCGCCATGTGAAATTTTGGAGACCGCCTATGTGTGATATACTCAAATTTACTACCAAACAACACCAATGACATTTATAGACACAATCTCATATCACCTATTTATCAAATACATACCAATTGTGATTCCGGATGGTAAACCAATGCACCCTAACTTTTATTTCAAACCGAATCCAAATCTAATTCCAATATTTTTTTTAAACCAAACGCTTTAATGTTTTCCTATGACTCCATTTAATTCATATCCTTTTGTTTTGCATTCCCCGTGTTTCCTTGTTCATAATGTGAAAGGTCTTTACAAGAAAAAATACTAACGAAATGATCAGACAAGATTGTATGAACAAGGAAAACTAACCCATCTGATTTTGAGAAACTGAAGCCAGCTAAATTTGAAGCTGTGACTAAAGCTTCTCTCCACTTATTCATTTTATTTGGTTCTCCCCTAAACTTCACTTCTTGTTGTTGGAATGCCGTACCAAATTTTCTTTTCTGCCCTCGCACGTCGGATGGGTCCACATGGTAGAACACTGGCAACACCGTCTGTCCCATCAATTTATGGCATTCCATAATTTTGACAAGTTCATCCAAGCACCATGATGAGTTAGCATAATTTTCAGAAAAAACTATCACAGCAGACCTCGATTCTTCGATCGCCTTCAGGAGTTCGGGTGAGATCGGTTTTCCTCTACGGAGCATGTCATCATCTTTGAATGTATCTATTCCTCTTTGAGTTAGAGCTGCATAAAGATGATCTACAAACTTGTTTCGTGTGTCTTCGCCTCTAAAACTTAAAAACACTTCATATGTCCATTTTCGGGTTGATACGAATGATGATGAAGATGGAAAATTATTGAAAGATTCCATTGAAGTAAAAGAAAAAAATGATGGTCTTCTAAGAGTTTTGGATGCAAAAACTGTATATATGCCAATGAAAAATTGAAAAGTAAACGCTTTGCATGTGGTCTTGTTGACTTTTTGACTATAAAAAGTAAACGCTTGCATAGTTGCATGTTGGATAGTGGGTACGATTGTTCAAAGTATACCACTTGGATAATAGAAAGTGAACGTTGAGGCATCCATCTCGTTTCGTTTTATTGGGATTTTCTAACTTGTGTCGTGGTGGCACAAGCTTTTAATCATTCAACAAATCGAAATTACTATATTTACATGTTAGTTGATGTTGGTTTATGGAATTTGAGTAGATCTTGATAAAATAAAGAAAATTCGTTAATAATGATGAACAATAATTACAATATTACTCAATACCCACTTGACTAACTAATAACATCTTCAGTTTCTTTATGTTAGAATTTAATAATCATGACTAACTCATATATTAATCTAATAAACATCTTACACATATGCGGAAGCGTAGGATCAATTTTAACACATAAAAGATTAACCGAAAAATAAAGAAACGTACCTTTTGATTCTAGCAAGAACAAGAATCAAACTTTAATCTTCTTCTTTAATAACAAAAGTGGATTAACGAGATACCCCTTACCTTTTTGTATATCAATCCAAGAATATCAACTATAATAAGTTGATACCACAATCTTGTACACACGTACTATAACCGAATTAATGAGATTGCTAGATCTTGTAAACAAAAAATAAACCAAAACAATTTTGTTTGCAAAACAAAGATGGATCGACCCTATGAAGGATTAGTTCGATCGACCACAAGCAAAGGAAGAAGAGAAAAAGATCTAGGGTTATAGCAAGAGTGGAAGAGTGTTGAAACAATAACCCTAGCCTTTGTATTTATAGAGTTAGAAATCTTGGAGAGCAAGTTTGGCAATGGGTTGGGTTTGGGAACCCTATGCCGATCGGTTATGGACATCCCAAGGGATTCCGGAACCTTCTTGATCCTCTAATTTCATCTATAGTTTTTCCTTTATTTCTTAACGGTCGTTAGTCAATTCCCGTTAACTACTTAACGTCCGTTAGTCGTTATTTTTGTGTTTTAATAATTAAATACATAACGGTTTATATATTAATTATTATCCATTAATTCTTCATACGTAATGTGTGCAATCCCGTGGTCCCGAGTTCGATTCTAGACATACACACATTAATATTTGTCCATTAAAACTAACAGCTCCCACTTGGACATCTATTAATAGTGTAATGACATTGGTTAGCGTCTAGCAACACGCCAATGCCCCTAGTACAACTCGGGTGGTGGTCTCTTGAAAAAACTATTCGATGATTCATCATCATACTTATCCTTTTGTTACTAATACTACGTTAATAAAGATATGGATCTTAGTCATTCTTTAATTAACTATTCTGTTTCTCGTTGTTTATGATTGAG
Source organism: Artemisia tridentata subsp. tridentata (assembly GCA_021014915.2). Taxonomy (NCBI): domain Eukaryota; kingdom Viridiplantae; phylum Streptophyta; class Magnoliopsida; order Asterales; family Asteraceae; genus Artemisia; species Artemisia tridentata. Next base: position 12,908,564 of record CP139503.1, read on the forward strand.
CAAGATTACCAAATCGTCTGAACGTATTTCAGATAGATCTTGGGCGTGGCTACGCAAACATCTTGTCAACCCTATGAGGGGCCCAGCTGTATTAAACTTCAAAACGAATTTTGAAGGAACAAATTCTCTCTTAACTACGAGCCTAACCCATGAACTTTGCAACACTCCTGAAAACAATCCTTATGGCTACCAGTAACGTATAGTGGTAAATTGCTTTACAGAAATGCACTACATCCATGATAGTTATCTGGTATCTCAAGTCTGAGGATAACTATATTCATGATTTACTTGATGACAAGATCCATAAAGTAAACTCACGAAGTTAGGATAAGTCCTATATTCAATTCATTGAATATCATGTGAAATTGGCATATCAACGCATCAATATACTTTCAAGTATATTCTACCAATACTCAGATTTGTCTTAATTTAATGATATTCTCATATCATTAATTGACGACGGATAATTTAGAACAACATAAGTTATTCACGGGTTTAAACATGCAAATATAAGATACAATCTATTATTAATGAAAACAAACGTACCAAGTACTTTAATTCATTGTAAATAATAATTGCTTAACATCCCTTATCCAAATACTAAATAGATCAATGCATGATAATTCTAGTTAATGAATTATGCCTCAAGTCATGTCAATCATACTTGTTGACAAGACATAAATCAACTAATTTTGATAATAGGAATTTTGAGAATACTTATTTCAAGAATTCAATTAATGAAGTTCTTGTATGTGTGCATTCAACTATCTTGATATTGCCATATAATATTTCATAAAATGTGTGTTATCCTCAACCACCAATTTATGACAATTAAACTATCAAACCTTTTATAGTTTAAAGTATTCTAATTTTTAATGTATAATGCAACTATGCTCTTAGTTAAGCATAACTAGTACACATGGCCATTAACAAGGATGAAATCCTACCATGACTAGTATTGAGTGTCATCTCAATTTTATTAGCATCATTGTATGCAAACAACAATATGCTCTTTAAAATTCCATAAACTTTAATATCCATTGTGTAATGTTTGATGCCTTCCAATCTTTTAAGATTTGTCAGCTATAGCGATTACGCAACAATTTGCCATATGGTTCATACTTAGAATTTAGGAGCAATTCCAGGCTGAGGATGTAATTCTATATCCAACCATATTCATTACACTTAGTTATCTAATAACTTTCAATTAGATATCAATGTTGTCAAATCATCTTTCATCCAAGCATGATACAACAAATAACATGATGTTCATGAAAAATCCTTGTGTCAAACTTAGATTTCATTCATGTTATATCTTTTCAAAGATATGTTAGACTTTCTAATAGTATATCATGTTCTATTAGAATCAATTATTTTACCGCTTATGTTTATAACAATAAACATATATTCCAAGGTTGTATGTTTATTTCCTAAATTTCCAAGTGAAGTTTCATTCCAAACCAAGACTTAACATTTAACGTGTATGGAATGTTACTTCCTATATGTTATACAACATATATAAAATAAGAAAATAAATATAACACTCCCACTAGCTTTCAGGAATACTAAGGAATTATCTTATTTTAATTATAAATCAAAACTTGGATTTAATAATTAAACATAAGCATATCTCCTAGATGCATGCATTAATCCATTCATGAATTATTGCAGTTTGTATACTTCCAAAGATTATTTGAATTCAAATACTCCTTTCAATTACTTATCGTCCTCGCACAAGTAATTACTCAAGAAAGAGTTTTGATATTCCATTGTCAATTTCATATTAATGAAACTAAGAATGACAATCATAATCTTTATACATTTAATGTGCCTAGAAAGAATATTCAATCACAGTTAATTGCTTAAGTGTGATTAATAATGTTGTCATATACATTAAATATGTTTACAAAATTGTCCATATGATTTCTACACAAAGATTTAAACCACTAGAATTTTCATTCCCTTTGTAGAAACCCATCTTCATTCTATAGTCTAACTATAGAGTTCAAGATTAAATAAGTTTCCAAAACTAGTTATCTTTATGGACTGCATCTAAACAATCATAGTATGAGTAACTTGCCAAATTCAATATTTTCAATTCATCTTAATGATCTACAGGGTTACCATAATCCTGTAACTTATTGATGAGTGTCTTAATACTCATCATTTTTACCTATTCTGAGCTGCCAAAACATCCAAAAACACTCAGAAATGCATCATAATACTGAAATTATCCCAGAATTGTGTTTTATATGTTTCAGATGCAAAATGTTTAAAAACAGTTGAAAAACGAACAAAGTTTGCATAATTGGCAGTTTCAGTCCCTCAACTTTCAAAAGTTGTCAAAACTAGTCCCTGGTTATTCTAAAAACAGGAAAAGTCATCAAAGGTCCTTTAAGAATAATAAAATTACATAATAAGTCCTTTGGTGCAAAGTTTCATAAAATTACAAGTTTAGTCCCTCAACTTTGAAAAATGTCAAAAATGGTCCTTAAGGTTTTAAAAATAGAGAATTATCAAAAATCAACCTTTGAACTAATCATATATGGCATAATTGGTCCTTGTGATATTTATTGTGAATTTACAGTTGGGTCCTCCAAATTTCAGAATGTACAAGTTTGGTCCTTGTGATTTAGCTACTATAACCAACCGGACCCAAAATAAATAAACAAACCAACCCACCCTTTATATTAATAAACCCAATCCAATACACAACCACACCAGCCCAATCCACAAGCCCAACTTCCTTTTCTTAATAAAACCCGACCCAATCCGGTATTCAAAACCAGTTTGACTTCGGTCAAACTCATCCCTAACCTCACAACCCCGCCAATACCACCTAGCCCATAGTATCTCTGCAATACAACCCCCCATCCAATCCCACTCACCTAACAATACAAGGAACATTAAATGCTTCTTCTCCACCTTTTCAAAATGCATTAAATGATTAAACCTGCTCAAATCCACTAGTGATGTTTTTGGCGCCAAAATCCAAAAGAGTGGCTCAGATCGATTTGAGACAATCCAAGGGTGCAGAAGAGTTCAGAGAAGTCGGCTAGGGATTTCCCAATTGTATTTTGTATATATAGATCAAATGTAATAGGAATTAAAGAGTAGTTAATTTATTTTTAATCGTCCTTTATTTATTTGTCTTCTCTTATTGTAATTTTCATTTCAGTCATCAATATAGTCACTTTACAGTCAATTTGATCTCATTTTAATATACCTTGTCATTTAAATTCAGTCAATTTACAATTTCATGCTTCACTGTAATTCGTTTTAATTTAAATGTTGTTTGTAATAGCTTATTATCTGTTTAAATAAGCTCACATCAGCTTAATATAGCTTTTGGTGAGTTTATTTTAGTTCTACATGTTCTATTTCAAGAAATCAAGAGAAAGTCAACCAAAGTCAACTGATGGGTCAAAATAAGCAATTCTGGGTTTAGAAGCTAAGCTGGATGGTTTTCTGGTTTCTAGCTTGTTGACAACAAGCTAGGAGTAGTTTTTGATCCTTGGTTCTTGTTCTAAAAGCCCTTTGCAGTTGTAAGAAATTTTCAAGCTTTTTCTCAATTTCTATAGTTTACTGTTATAGTGCTTATTTTTAGCTTATCTTCACAATTTGTTGCTTATTGTTAGTTTACAATCATATTTCATCAGTAGTAATAGTATTTAATAGTCCTTATTTCATATTGCTTAAAAGCTCTAAAAAAGTCCAAAAATAGCATCATATAGTATAGCTTATCTTATTGCTTAATTCTGTTTTATAAGTTGTTTATTATAGTTCTTATAAGCTAATTAGTCAATAAAAGTCAGTATTCATTAGTCAAATTTTCTATTTCCTTTGAAAAATCAAAACAGATAGTCCAATAAGGGTTGTTTGGTTTAGCAGTAAAAAGGTCAAACAAAAAGGCTTTACTGTAGATTGGTCATTAGGCCAACTTTGATCTAGCTTATTTTGGCCATTTTAAGTTGTTTTTAGTATTTAAAAAGTCATTTCAATAGAAAGTCCATAGTTGAGTTGCCTGTGAACTTTTCAAACCCCAAAAAGCTCAAATAAGCCATCTAAAGCCATAAGCTCATTTTGTCCTTTTTCATGGTTTGTCTGAGTCCATTGTGATCTAATTAGAGCATACACAAAGGTTGGTTCAAAGCCCTAAGGCTTGTGCACTTCTGTGCAGCCCTGCATCAGCAGAATCAGCATATGCTGATTGCTGAGACTGCTGAACTAGCTTCAATTGTGGCTTATTTACTTAAGCTCTTGCCTAGCTCTTTGTGTTTCTGAAAAGTTCATACTGCTATCTTACTTTTGCCCCAATAAGATTGCATCTCAGTGCTTATTTAGACTGCTTAATTTGCCTTGAAAGTTGGCAATTTTCCAAGGTTTCTGCTGAAACCTTGTTGCTGCTAATCTTCTTATTAGCTTAAATCATAGTGCTTATTTATATTTTCCAGTTGTTTTGTGTTTATTTAAGTGTATCAAACCTTTCCTGAGCATTTGGTTGAGTTTTGTGCTTATTAGCTTATTTCTAGCTTATTTGCCAACTGCTTATCTGCCCAAATCAGCTCTCCAGGCTTATTAAACTTTTTATTTTATTTTTCCCAGCTTTCTAATATTATTTTAGATTTATCTGTAATTTTTCATAATTTTCCTAAGTCATTTAATATTTTTAATCTTTTTATTTAGTTTCTAATAGTATTTAAATCATAATAAATAGAAAAATAATCAGAAAAATATAATTCCAATTTTCATAATTTTCTTTTGTCATTTCTAATCCAGGAAAAATATAATTATATTTTTAGGCCTTAAGAAAATCAAAAAATAGAAATAAAGTGATAGCTTCTATTTAATAGAATTTATCTTTTTAAATTTTAATTAAGTAAGTTTCATTTTTATAATTTTCTTAGTTTCTAATTACTTTATAATATTTTTAGAAAAAGTTTTAGATTTTTCTTTGTTCATTTAGTATTTTTTATAATTTAAATTAGTTTAATAAGTAATTAAATAATAAATAATTAATAATAAATAGATAAAAAGTGTAAAAAAATATAATTTAAGTTTTTAAATAAGTTTTAAGTTATTTTACATTTTTAGGTTTTAAATTTTATAAATTTCAGTTTTTGTCCCATTTTAGCTTTCTCGTTACGCGTTTTTAATTTATTAATTCGCGTTTAATTTCTTGTGCATATCTGTTTTTAAATTGTTATTTAGAATTATTAAATAAAGCAAAATCCAAAAATATCTGAATCATCAATCACTCTAATCCTAGCTTTTCACAGTTGCCCATTCATATCTCGTTGGGAAACGATTCGGGTAATTACTTACCTGACTACACACTACACACGAACGTGAGTTTTTGCAAGCATCCTTTTTCACAAAGGGGTGATTTGTAATTTATTCACGAGCATCCGTCGTTGCATAATATTTATATCTATTTAGCACGGATCACTTATAATCCTCAAAATATTATTCAAATATTTGAGATATCCTTGCGGATCTATGAATGAGAATTCCACCATCTTGAGATTTAACATTAACATGTTTAATCCTTATCATGACATTTACTAGTGTATTTTTAGAAGATTATGTATCTTGTAATTTTATCTTTTCAAGATAAAACTCCCACTTGCCTTTTGCAATTTATAGACTATCTATAAATACTTAGCAAGTAGAGCAACACCAAATTGTTCTCTTTTGGGACATTACAAATACATATTGACAGTTCCTTACAATAGTTTGTTAATATCATACTTCATAAGTTGTTTAACAAATTAAGAACTTCAATTTTGAGACTTAATGTGATTCATCACATTCCATAATAAATGGTGTCTTATTAATCTTCTAGGTTGGAAGAAAAGAAGTTATAGTTATCTTTAATCAAACGATACCAATAGAGTTTGATTCTCCTAACTGAACACACCACTAACTTGAGGTATTTCATTAGAACTAATATTGTGAGACAATCTAACAATATGTAAGATAAACTTATACTCCTTTTGGCTTACCTATTTACCAACTAAGTCAACTTAATGGTGAAATAGATTTTCCAAGCCAATTGCATGCTTTATAACACAAGTACTTTTTAACTAAGTCACTTCATGTCCATGTCTCAACAAGAAGACATAGACTGTTATAATCCCACTGTACGTTATAAATCATTGATCAACTCAATGACTTCTTGTATATGTCTTAATAAAGAAGACATAACAAGTTAACGTCTTACTTTATATTATAATAAGTCTTGTAACAATTTAAAAGACTTCATATTTATAGCTTTACAATAAAGTGTAAACATGTATAACTAAAGTAATCATGAACACCACAATTTGATTTCAATAGTAATTTCAAGTTAATTTATTACTTCATTTATTTATGACATTCCAAGAATACATAAATATTCAAATTTGAAGTAGTATTAGATTACTTCATTTATTTATGTCATTTCAATAATACATAAATATTTAGTTTGAAGTATTCTCATTATCATATTGACACTTGTTTCAATAGGTATCTAATTTAGAAACTGTAAATTCTCCGTGTACGGTCTCACGTAATCATGGAAATTCACCTTGTCATTGCAATCTAGTCAAGGTCTCACTTAAGCTAAATTTCAACAACTAGTGTTTCTTGAATTAGATGTGTATTATTCATATTTAGAACGTTAGTTTCTTACCTTGCGGTCAAGACAATCCTTTAAGGTTATGTTTGGCGAGGAGCTTTTTGGGGCAATGAGCGGTGAGCAATGAGCTTTTAGATTTTTATTGTTCGTTTGGCAAAGGAGCGGTGAGCTTTGCGATTTTTTAGGAATGCTCATTTTTTCAATGCTTCTTTAAGAAGCTGTGAGTGGTGGGCTGTGAGCTGTGGCTATTGCTCACAGCTACTGCTCACCGTTCACTACTCACAGCTCACTGCTACTGCTCACTGCTACTTTTACCAAACACACCCTAAATCATATTGTGTCACAACTCGTAATTCCAGGCCATTTTTCCGAACCTCGACAATTTACTATTCATTTTTACTATTCATTTTTACTATTCACTGGCACTATTCATTCCAAAATTTTTATTTCATATTCTCGTAAGTTAAACTATTTTAATGATAACCCGAGATTTTGGCACTCGTCGGATAATTTCTGCAAGAATAACGAAACCGTGTCCGAGATTTACCTTAAGGTTTAAACATCATTTAGGCATCCCGATATGTCCAAACAACATTACCAACAAGAGAAATATATGTTTTCCACCTTCCGTGACATTTTCATGAATTTAGGAATTTTAGGATACCCGGTTTTAAGTTTTGTGACTTTACGACTTACAGTTAGCAATTAGCGGGACCAAAACCCACTCCGTATGTCAAAGATAAATATCCAACCTAAAATATCTAGATATTTCGAAAATATAGTGAAATTACCATTATACCCTTTCATTGAAATTACCAAACTACCCTTGGACTATATATACAAGTAACTAGCTCATTTTTTTCACTAGAAAATCACAAACACACTCTCTTTCTCTCTCAATCCCACGGCATCATCAAGAACACAAGAAGAAACCATAAATTTTTGAAGATCAAGTGATAATCAAGTTCCATTTACATCCCTTGTTAGGATTTTGAAATAAAAATCCCAAGGTTCTTTAAGTATTTCATCCAAAACTCTTCTAATCTTCAAGTAAGCTTCAAGAAACATTTTCAATCTTTTCATGCCTTCATTTGTTATATTTTCTAGTTTTGATAGTAGCTAGTTGTGCAAATAAATATGTTATACATACCACTTTACACAAAAATTCATTTTAAACATAGATCCATCATTTTTATTATCATCCTCATGAAACCCATCATTTTTGGTGATGTTTAGGACCCCATGACATCTTGAGAAGGTGTATGGTAGGTTTAGAGTACTTGTGGAGTTGATTGGAATTGGTATAAACAAGTTTAGAACCAAGAAATGAGTTTTTAGCAATCTAAATAAGCTACTGTCCAAAAACGTGAAATCTGGAAATTTCAGTAAACATTGAGTTATTTTGGCCTTCATATTCAGAAAATACTTTCAAAAACGAAACCGTGGGCGCTTGAATCACTAAAAACCGACTTATAACGAAGGAGATATGATTTTTACAAGTTAGGCGACGAAAAACTATTTTCTGAAAATAAGCTTGCTGTTTGCCGAACTTCAAGGGACAAAACGAGGCGTTAGACGTGATCTAGGAGAGCCGAGCTACTGAAAACATGTTAGTTCATGCTATGACGAATCCGTGGATATAAAGAACGTCGCAAACGGACTTGTAACGACCGAGATATGAATTTTTGAAAAGCCGACGAACTATACTTATTTTGACAGCACCATTATAACACATATATTTTCTAAGTGTAAAACTAGCAAGTCGCTAAATTGATAGCCGATTTTCTCTATGATCGAGGCGCGTATGATCAAAAGTCAAATGAGACGACATTGAGATTATGTTACAAGGATTTCAAAAACGTCAAGTTCTATTCCTAACTCTTAACGTACAATATTTTGCGACTAGTTTTGCGAGGCCGTTTGGTCATATTTTCACAAGTTATAAAAAGTATTATTTTGCGACGAAAACATTATATTAACCGATAAAACACCAAACAAGGATCGTGGAGTACCGTTTCAACATATTTACACGAAAAGTAGTTTATAACTTGCCGAGACGTCAAAAATGTAGTTTTCGATGATAAGCATTATTTTCAAAACTAACGAGTGGTATCGTTAACATACGTATTTGCATGTGTAGCATTGTATCATTGCTTACGCTAGATCATATCATTCATAATAGGTCGCGGTTAGAGATCGAGCCTCATTTCATCTTATCCATTATTATCATTGTTGCTATCGCATCAGGTGAGTTTCATAGCCCCTACTTTATACGTTTTGAACTTTTGGGGGAGATACATGCTTAAACTGCTTGCTTACATATATGATTGTGTTAAACTTATTTGCGTTATTCTTGAAAGCAACTCGCGGACCTAAGTATCTATCACTTGGGGTAGCCGTACAGTACATATCGCGGACCTAAGTATCTAACACTTGGGGTAGCCGTACAGTACATATCATGGACCTAAGTATCTAACACTTGGGGTAGCCGTACAGAACATATCATGGACCTAAGTATCTAACACTTGGGGTAGCCGTACAGAACATATCACGGACCTAAGTATCTATCACTTGGGGTAGCCGAACATAAGTCTCCTAGTGAGCAGCATAAGGTCTTCTAGTGTTATAGAACGCACCTCGTATACGCACATGTCTTACTCAAGCTATATTTTAGCAGTGGGTTGTAAACACACAGGTTGCAAGTTTTGTTATGGGCGGGATTTGCAACTGAGTGGATTTACAATGCCTTTGCTGGGAAAATCTTTATTCGAATACTTTACTTGTTAAACAAACTCTATGAACTCACCAACCTCGTGTTGACACTTTAGCATGTATTTTCAGGAACTAAGCAATAGCACGCTACTGGAGGCTTTTGGCAGTGCATGGCATGGTCATAGAAGACTCTGATAAAACATTTGGGACCGCTTAACTTATTTTATGGGCCAACTTCCGCACCACTTTTCATAATGTAAATTTAACACTTTTGACTTCTCAAATATATTCTAAATGATTGATGTGAAAACCGTTCTTTATACTTGTGTTATGATACCAATTGAGTTGCACCCCAGCGACACGTAAGCTTCCGCTGGACCCGATTTTGGGGGTGTGACAGATTGGTATCAGAGCCTAGGCTATAGAGAATTGGGTAATTTTAAAACCTAAACTATAGCTACTTTTACGAAAACTTAACCCTATGACCGCCACGTGCCTGCCTGCCAAGCTGATGCCTCATTTGTGGTTTGTTGCTGACATATTTGATGAGATTTATATCTTATTATCAGATAGATTATACTCACTTACTCTCGTTGTTTACTATTGTTGTATTCCATATAAGTATGCTTACATATCATGCACGTCGCAGCGTTACACCTTTTCCTTACGTAGTTTCATCATTCGACCTCAAGTCTGATCACCTGCCTTAGTCTTTTGAACCACCCTTTACATGTGAAGGACATAGTATTAGTATAACTAAGCTGAGTATTCCAAAATTCATTGAACCTCGGTGGAATATAGACTGGTCATCTATATTCGACCCGGGACAGTGGGACATAGCCTGACCACCTATGTTCGACTCAGAGATGAATTTTGCAATACTGAGAGTAGTTATAATAGAATTATGTCCAGATTGATTTGATCGGTGTAAGCAATTCCATTATCGAGCCAAACTTTCAAAAGACCTCATTTCAGGATGTTGAATCCATTCTTTCTGACAACTTGTTTCCTAGCTTGATTTAGTGACAGTTCTTGTTTGATGAGTTGCAAAAATCAAGCTAAGAGTCAAGTTGTTACCCGAGCCGATTCAGTTTAATCTCATGACAGTTCTTGTTTGATGAGTTGTGAGATTAAATTTGAATCGACAACCTCAAACCGATTTAGCCTAATCCCATGACAATTCTTGTTTGATGAGTTGTGGGATTAAGTAAAAATTGGTTACCTAGAGGTCTTTTGAAGGCTATGCTCGATCATGGGAAAGTTTACCCCCATCAAACCCGACCATGAGAACGTACGTACGTAGAACGAGTGAGCTGAATTCAGGGACTGAATTCCTCTAACGGGTGGAGACTGTCACAACTCGTAATTCCAGGCCATTTTTCCGAACCTCGACAATTTACTATTCACGAGTTACTATTCATTTTTACTATTCACTGGCACTATTCATTCCAAAATTTTTATTTCATATTCTCGTAAGTTAAACTATTTTAATGATAACCCGAGATTTTGGCACTCGTCGGATAATTTCTGCAAGAATCACGAAACCGTGTCCGAGATTTACCTTAAGGTTTAAACATCATTTAGGCATCCCGATATGTCCAAACAACATTACCAACAAGAGAAATATATGTTTTCCACCTTCCGTGACATTTTCATGAATTTAGGAATTTTAGGATACCCGGTTTTAAGTTTTGTGACTTTACGACTTACAGTTAGCAATTAACGGGACCAAAACCCACTCCGTATGTCAAAGATAAATATCCAACCTAAAATATCTAGATATTTCGAAAATATAGTGAAATTACCATTATACCCTTTCATTGAAATTACCAAACTACCCTTGGACTATATATACAAGTAACTAGCTCATTTTTTTTTCACTAGAAAATCACAAACACACTCTCTTTCTCTCTCAATCCCACGGCATCATCAAGAACACAAGAAGAAACCATAAATTTTTGAAGATCAAGTGATTATCAAGTCCCCTTTACATCCCTTGTTAGGATTTTGAAATAAAAATCCCAAGGTTCTTTAAGTATTTCATCCAAAACTCTTCTAATCTTCAAGTAAGCTTCAAGAAACATTTTCAATCTTTTCATGCCTTCATTTGTTATATTTTCTAGTTTTGATAGTAGCTAGTTGTGCAAATAAATATGTTATACATACCAATTTACACAAAAATTCATTTTAAACATAGATCCATCATTTTTATTATCATCCTCATGAAACCCATCATTTTTGGTGATGTTTAGGACCCCATGACCTCTTGAGAAGGTGTATGGTAGGTTTAGAGTACTTGTGGAGTTGATTGGAAGTGGTATAAACAAGTTTAGAACCAAGAAAATGAGTTTTTAGCAATCTAAATAAGCTACTGTCCAAAAACGTGAAATCTGGAAATTTCAGTAAACATTGAGTTATTTTGGCCTTCATATTCAGAAAATACTTTCAAAAACGAAACCGTGGGCGCTTGAATCACTAAAAACCGACTTATAACGAAGGAGATATGATTTTTACAAGTTAGGCGACGAAAAACTATTTTCTGAAATCATGGGGCTTTGTGGTCTAGTGGTAGATGCTTAAGCAATTAAGCGTGCTCAAGTGAGAGTAGTACCGGGTTGGGTGACCGACCGGGAAGTCCTCACTTAGGGACCATAAGCTCTAATGATATCAACCAGCTGCCTTAGAAGCCTGGGCCCAGCCATGTGATGTCTTGACCAAACAAAGGACGCGAGTTCGAATCCGATCCGCAGCATGGTTGGGTATTGGGTGGAGGTATTTCACAGGCATCAAACCTTTGCTGGGTAGGGTTGATGGGTACCATTATGATACACAGGGTTGAGGTGTCCCTGCCAATCTACACTTTCTGACCAAACTATTTTCTGAAAATAAGCTTGCTGTTTGCCGAACTTCAAGGGACAAAACGAGGCATTAGACGTGATCTAGGAGAGCCGAACTACTGAAAACATGTTAGTTCATGCTATGACGAATCCGTGGATATAAAGAACGTCGCAAACGGACTTGTAACGACCGAGATATGAATTTTTGAAAAGCCGACGAACTATACTTATTTTGACAGCACCATTATAACACATATATTTTCTAAGTGTAAAACTAGCAAGTCGCTAAATTGATAGCCGATTTTCTCTATGATCGAGGCGCGTATGATCAAAAGTCAAATGAGACGACATTGAGATTATGTTACAAGGATTTCAAAAACGTCAAGTTCTATTCCTAACTCTTAACGTACAATATTTTGCGACTAGTTTTGCGAGGCCGTTTGGTCATATTTTCACAAGTTATAAAAAGTATTATTTTGCGACGAAAACATTATATTAACCGATAAAACACCAAACAAGGATCGTGGAGTACCGTTTCAACATATTTACACGAAAAGTAGTTTATAACTTGCCGAGACGTCAAAAATGTAGTTTTCGACGATAAGCATTATTTTCAAAACTAACGAGTGGTATCGTTAACATACGTATTTGCATGTGTAGCATTGTATCATTGCTTACGCTAGATCATATCATTCATAATAGGTCGCGGTTAGAGATCGAGCCTCATTTCATCTTATCCATTATTATCATTGTTGCTATCGCATCAGGTGAGTTTCATAGCCCCTACTTTATACGTTTTGAACTTTTGGGGGAGATACATGCTTAAACTGCTTGCTTACATATATGATTGTGTTAAACTTATTTGCGTTATTCTTGAAAGCAACTCGCGGACCTAAGTATCTATCACTTGGGGTAGCCGTACAGTACATATCGCGGACCTAAGTATCTAACACTTGGGGTAGCCGTACAGTACATATCATGGACCTAAGTATCTAACACTTGGGGTAGCCGTACAGAACATATCATGGACCTAAGTATCTAACACTTGGGGTAGCCGTACAGAACATATCACGGACCTAAGTATCTATCACTTGGGGTAGCCGAACATAAGTCTCCTAGTGAGCAGCATAAGGTCTTCTAGTGTTATAGAACGCACCTCATATACGCACATGTCTTACTCAAGCTATATTTTAGCAGTGGGTTGTAAACACACAGGTTGCAAGTTTTGTTATGGGCGGGATTTGCAACTGAGTGGATTTACAATGCCTTTGCTGGGAAAATCTTTATTCGAATACTTTACTTGTTAAACAAACTCTATGAACTCACCAACCTCGTGTTGACACTTTAGCATGTATTTTCAGGAACTAAGCAATAGCACGCTACTGGAGGATTTTGGCAGGGCATGGCATGGTCATAGAAGACTCTGATAAAACATTTGGGACCGCTTAACTTATTTTATGGGCCAACTTCCGCACCACTTTTCATAATGTAAATTTAACACTTTTGACTTCTCAAATATATTCTAAATGATTGATGTGAAAACCGTTCTTTATACTTGTGTTATGATACCAATTGAGTTGCACCCCAGCGACACGTAAGCTTCCGCTGGACCTGATTTTGGGGGTGTGACATATTCCTATGTGTTGTACCTTGCACACAATATAAGATTTCTCCCACTTGTGCATGAAAAAACATCATCATGTATCAGATAACCAACATGTCACTCATTTATTTTGTGATCAATATGATTGTGTCATAGATATTAGCATAATTAACATATATAGAACCACATTGTCTAGTAAGGAAACGTACTTGACTATCCTTAAAACCACAAGTGTCTACAATTGGAAAGTAATTATCTCAAGATATTCTAGAGATAATCTGGTTTACTATCAAGATGACAAAACTTGTAGCTCCCACTGAATTACATATCATTACAATAATTCACTATTCAGTAATTACAACACAATGCTCCCACTGGATTTGACAACATTGTAAGTGTTTTATAACCAGTAAAGCAAATAGTGTGCTATTAACTTTCCTACACCTTTGAGAAGACCCATTCGTAACAATTACTTAGGTATTAAAAAAGAGTGTATTCTACTATGTAGATGATGGACTATCCATCAATGCATTAACTTGAAAATTGGGCATGCAATTTTTACTTAATATGTCTACCATCCCTACAATGGTATGTAGCATTTTTAAATGGTCAAAGCACAACAGCTATGATGCTAGTTTGCCTTTTACCAATTTTGTGGTAATTAGTCTAGCTTCTAATTTAATAACTCACAAAATGTGCAATTTTCTTAACTATTAAAGTTTGCTATGAGTTATTTCTTAGAATTTAGACAATTCTAATTTTCCTATCATACCCTTCTCATTCATGAAAAAGAATAGGATTAAGTCTCACTCTTCTCTCATAGAAAGGAGACTAGGTTTATTCTTTTAGTAAAGTTGACTCTAGCCAAAAAAACCCCTACGGGTGTAGATCACTTTACCAATAAAAGAATATCCTACGTTTACGGTTTAATGTTGCATTAATACATTTAAAAGAATTTACAAAATTCAATTTTATTATTTTCGATAATACAATCTTTTCAAGAAAATAAAATACCCAAGGAAATATTCATATAACCATTGAATTTTCTTGAAAACTAGGATCCAAATTTTCATAATTTCACTACATCAGTTGATCTGCTAGTAATGAAAGTATAAAATATGGTAATCTGTCGAACAATAATAGGCAAACAATTTCCGATTCCTAGATCATTATGGGATTTACATTTGCCAAATATAATTTGTGAAGTAAGCATGTTTCATCCCATCTCATGCCTTAAGTTTCTAGGTCTCACTAACAACTTAATTAAGTTGTCTAATTTAGAAACTGCAAATTCTCCTTATATGGTCTCACATATTAACGGAAATTTACCATGTCATTGTAATCTAGTCAAGGTCTCACTTAAGCTTAATTACAACTTCAAGTGTTTCTTATAATTAGATGGCATGAACTTAAATTTTAGGGTACTAATTTTGATGTGTTAATCAAAATATGTACGAAGAAGCATGCATACATCTTCATGTCATAAGTTTTCAAAACCTTTTTATTATCCAGTTTTAAGCTAAGATTTAAATCAACAAAGTTTTAATTGAGCTATTGGGTTCACCAATCAAAGAATTACCTACAATTATCGTCCACTATATCCTACTGCTGCATGAGTCAAAAGACCCAAGTTATTCGGATAATTTCCACAAAGTAGCACGTGAAATTGAGGTCAATTCACCCTTAAGATGATTTTGTACATAAAATAGCTTACTTGGTAGCTCCAATTTGATGCACAAAGAAGCGGAGCGACAAACGTCAGCACTAAATGCCAATTAAAAATGCGTCTCTTTCGGTTTGACAATTTAATGTCAATCCTCCTTATACACCTCTTATAGTTTGTCAAAACTGGGTGAGCAGTTCACACTATTGGTACAAAACTCATCACTCAATTAAAAGTTTATGACTTTAAGTCTTAAAAACATGTAATAAACTATAATATTGCTAGTCTCGTCTTTGAGCAAATTACTGTGCGAAACGAACCACTGTCGGCACATAAGACTTTGCAATATGTATAATTTATCACATCAAGTTTCATAGTTATTTAGTCAATTTATTTTCTATTCAAAAAATTACCTTTTTTTGCTTACAATCTTGTCATACAATTTTAAACAAAAAATCAAGTAATTAATAAAAATAAATAACCAAATAAGTACACATAATCTTAACAATTAAATCATGTAGCCACATGCAAACCTTTTGATAAAATCTATTAATAATCTTTCTATGTTTCAATATGCATATATTTAACTAAGACTATATCCTACAATGGTAGGTAGAGCCACATGCATCGACGAATCGATTGCGTTAGTCTTAGCAAACATATACCAAATAGCACATAAGTAGATTCATTAATTTAATTAATTGAGGTCTTCCCCAATTTTAGATCTATCAAATTACATGTGAAAAATAAACTTAACAATTAATCAAATCTAATCCATGATAAACATGCATGTTTCATCATGGATTAATGCAAGTCACAAGGAACGTAACCTTTAACCACATAAACATGTTACTATTTTAGGGCTACAAAACTAATTTTTAATTATAGGGCATCGCCCCCCCCCCCCCTAAAAAATTAGGGTTTCGATTTTTCAATCCCTAAAAAAATCATGTAACATAAATCCTAATCCAAGATTCGATTTTTATGTGTTTCGGTAATTTAATTACATGTTAAAACGGCTCGTGATGCAACTGTTAGAATTTAATAATCATCACTAACTCATATATATTAATCTAATAAACATCTTACACATATGCGGAAGCATAGGATCAATTTTAACACATAAAAGATTAACCGAAAAATAAAGAAACGTACCTTTTGATTCTAGCAAGAACAAGAATCAAACTTCAATCTTCTTCTTTTATAACAAAAGTGGATTAACGAGATACCCCTTACCTTTTTGTATCTCAATCCAAGAATATCAACTATAATGAGTTGATACCACAATCTTGTACACACGTACTATAACCGAATTAATGAGATTGCTAGATCTTGTAAACACAAAATAAACCAAAACAATTTTGTTTGCAAACCAAAGATGGATCGACCCTATGAAGGATTAGTTCGATCGACCACAAGCAAAGGAAGAAGAGAAAAAGATCTAGGGTTATAGCAAGAGTGCAAGAGTGTTGAAACAATAACCCTAGCTGTAACACCGCAGCGGAATATAAGTTGGGGGGTTACTTCAAGCATCACAGTCATGAAAATAGAAAATGACTCGAAAAGAGATGTTTTTAAATAAAATTGTTATCATTCATTTATTTATATCAGAGTTACATTATTCAGGTCCCAGCGGAAAGTTCCAAAATACATTAATAAAGGTACGTTATTTATTGAATGATAACAAAAATGGACACTCTTTTTATAAGAAAGTCCACAACCACTCCGTGCCAAACCATGCTATTAATTACCTGAGATAAAACATGCTGAAAAGTCAACACAAAGGTTGAGTGAATCCATAGCGTTTAAAGTTATAATCAATTTGAACATAAGCTAAATAGAAGGTAATTCAGTAAAAGTTCAGTTCGTTATGTAAATATATTGCCCTAAGTCTCATGACACGCAAAACATTAATTGTGGGACATCAACAATCATGAGCTAATGATGATAAATTACCCCATAATTAAATGTAGGTAACGTTGCCCCCGAGTAGGAGATTGCCGGCCTCTTTATTCATCTCAAATAAAGTACTTTAGGTCACGTCACTGTAACACAAAAGGGGTCGTCACACCCAATAGATCTATTTACCGTATTCGCGCTCACCCGAAGGTGATTAGAGGTTCATGATGGGAGGTCTTTTAGGCAACAGGTAACTTAGTCAATATCAATAAGTAAATCATACAGGAAAAATACTTATGTTCATTTTTGTTTTGTAGCATGTATCTCCCCACATATTTGGAAAACGTATAAAAAGTGGGACTATGAACTCACCTTAGCAATCTGGATGGAAAACAAAATCAAATAAAGTTGATAAACGTCTCCGGCACGCAACCTGGTTCGTTATGCCAAATTTCATTAATCGTTTTCAGATAAATATAAGTTCAAATGTTCGTTTCGTAATGTTTTTGGTTGATGATTAAATGTTAAAATGAGACAACATGAAGTCTCTTCAAAAGTTGGATAAGATTTTATCTTATTGTTTGTTTTTTTGTTTCCGTTCGTTCGTTTGTTCGTTAAATATATCTTGCGTTCGTTTGTTATTGAAATAAACGTATTACGTTTATTAATTCCTAAATTAAGTTGGAATAAGGACAATTATGAAAAGTTATGCTTTTACCCCTAAAGTTTTATATATTGATAGTTTTTATCCTTGAAATTTCAGAAAATGACAATTTCTACTCTCTAGTTTCAAAACTGACACTTTCTATCCCTGAGTTGTAAGTCGACATCATATTAAATCCATGTTATAAAAATTAGTTAGAGTTTTGGCAAAAATAACCCTCAAAGCATTTTAGTTATTACTAGGGATGAGCATTTCAAACCGAATCCCGGGACCGTACCGAAACGGTACCGATTCCCGATATACGGTACGGTACCGGTACCACGAAATAAGGCAAAAAAAAATTCGGTACCTTTCGGGAATGGTACGGGACTAATTCGGGAAATCCCGATTCGGTACCGAATACAAAAGGTTTTTTTTTTTTTTTTTTTTTTTTTTTTTTTTTTTTTTTTTATGGTGACACACCAATCATCTAAACAGTTATTAATGATAAAAATGGATTATGATGACTATATTTTAATACTTTTTCAACTGCATACTCTTTTTATCAAGCACATATTCTCAGAAACAAGAATCATATCCAAGGACATTGTCTGTTATACATCTTTACTCCACTAACAGTCTAAGATAAATGGGTCACTTAAATAATTAAGTTAAGCACGATATCTAATGTAGTACTAATAAAGCAGAAAAAGAATCATATACACAAATGGGAAGTCTCAGCAGCAACAGTTAGAAAGTGTAAATAATACCTTGATTTGTCCATCAACTGTGATGACTTTAAAGGGATGCCAGCTTGGGTCCCCAAGATGTTTTTGCCATAAAGATGCAAACTTTACTGCATTCTCTTCATCCTCTCTACTAGAACAATTCCTCTTAGCAGCAACTATTAAAGGTTTTTCATCAAGCTCCCCCATTCTTTTCACGCCAATATGCGCCTGAGCAGAATATTCACTTAAACCCAATAAACACAGATAAAAAGGTTACTTTAATAACTAATATCATGCTTTTCTATACATGCATCCGTGTTGAGATAGATAAATTTGGTGATATTTTTTGTCCTATTTTTACTAGCATGAGCTACGATTTTTTTTTTTTTGTTTAACAAAAAATAGGAAGTACCGAATAGGTATCGATTTCCCGATACCGAGTACCGGTACCAGTACCGGTACCGAAATCCCGTACGGTACGGTACCGGTACCCCTTTTCATGCTCGGGAAAAAAACAGTACCACTAATTCGGTACGGGTTTGGTACCATTCTGGTACCGTGCTCATCCCTAGTTATTACACTCGTGGTCCTTATTTTATGAAAACGTGTTTTTAAAAATTCGGGGAAAGACAAGACTCGTTATGGTTCTTTTATGAAAGTCATAATAAATTTCCAAATAGCTTATTCATGGCTTACGGCTTATTATCTAAGCTTATTAGCTTGAAAACATTTAAAATATTTCATATAAAATCTGTGGTGAAGGACGAGTTTTGGAATCGAACATCTTAGTGAAAAATAAATCTTTTTGCGATCTTTCTTTTCCTATGTGTAGCTAGCCAGGTGGTTTTCAAATAGGCCAAGTTTCATAATTTTTGAAAGTCGTTTGATGGTTGAAATTATTTCCTAAAGTTGATCGGGTAGAACACAATTTTTGTCAAAAACTGGAAAAATGGTTTTTGGTCTAGCGATAAGGTAAACTTGGGATGCAAATAACTTTTTAATCGTTCAACCTTTTTACAAAGTTCTTATTTCTAAAATCAGTTAGCTAGGTGTTCTTTAACGTGGCAAAAATCCAGAATTTTTAGAGATTGTTTAGGGGTCGAAAACAATGTTCAAAGTGGACGAGTTGGGTCACTGTTTCAACAAAAACTGAAATAAAAGAGGTGTGGCGCTAGCAATGGGCAGAATTTAGGACTTGAATAACTTTACAACCGTTCAGTCTTTTTCCGTCGTTCTTCTTTCTAAAATTAGTTAGCTATGTGATCTTTAGGTTTGCCAAATTTCAGATTTTATAGTGATCATTTGGTGGTCGATATTTAGCTTCAAAGTTAGCGAGTTGGACTATTTTCTCGATAAGGACCAGAAAGGAAAAAAACCGATTTGGGTTTTTGATTTTTAAGATTTCTAACTAATTTTTAAAGCATAATATGATGATATTGAGTATATTAAACTTATTTCCAACATGTTTTATCATTTCTTGATTTGTTTTACAAAAATTAATATATATAGGGTGCGTTTGGTTTACTGGTTCGAACAGGAAGAAAAAAGAAACGAAAAATATTTAGTTTTTGATCATAGCTTCTATTAAAGATTATTTAATATTGTTTTGAAGAATATTTAAGGTGTATGAAAGGTAAAGAAAAGTGTTCGAATACTTACTTGAATCTTGGTTCGATTAGGGTTTTTGGATTAATTTCTTTTGCGTATGAGTACTAGGGTTCTTCTTCAAGGCTTCCTATTATTTTTCCTTGGCTTCCTTCTAGTTTCTTGGATCAGTGATGAGATAGGTATTGGCTGATTTTTGTGTATGTCAACTTGGGTGAGAAATATGGACAAGTATGTGTTCGATTTATATAGAGAGGGTGAGTTAGGGTTTTCAAGGTAGTTATGTTATCTTGTTGTGTAGGAGGGGACATGTGGAGGGGGTCTTGGAAAGAATTGATGGAGAGGAGGAGGCGTGGAGTTATGGAGGGAGGGGGAGGGGTGATGTGTTTACATAAAAACCAAGTAATCTAACTACTTGAGGGGTGAGGAAATGTGGAGAGTTTTGAACCTAGGAGGGGACATGTGGAGGTATATGTGATGTTGTGTTTTATTGAGAGGTTAGTTTAGTTGGGATTGAACTAAGGATCGACTAGGGAAGTTCCATTATGGTTCGATTAGGCTTTGTGTTGGTACTTTGGCTATAAGTTGTTGTATATTAGTGTTTAGGAAAATAAGTAGGTTAGTTTAAGGTTAGTTTTAAGGGTTTGCTTGTTTTAGGGGTAATAATTTAGGGTTTTCTATTTAATAAGTTGAATCTTATGGAAAATGAAAAGGAAAATGGGTTGTGCTTAAGAGGGTTGTACCATGTGCTTAATAAAGTTGTACTATGATTTAAGATATAGGAAAAATATAGTTTTAATATTTTCTTAAGTTATATAGATTATATGTTAATTTTATCAAGTTTAAAAGTATATAAATGGGATTTTTGGTTTTTGTGCATTAGGCACATGTACACTAGGTTTAAAGACTTGTACTTATATTTAGTAAGTTTAGGAAAAAATTATTTTTAAGGCTTGTGTATGAAAGACTTGCAAATTGTGTTTTAAAATAAATATATTTAGGGTTTTAATAGGATTTTTATCAATATATGGTTTTTATGCATAAATGACTTGTACATTGGCTTAAATGACTTGTACAATTATAATTTGTAAGAATCTCATATAAATAAATTAGGATTTGTGAAATTAGTACATGAAATCATAGTTAAGTGAAATTAGGGTTTTATCGGGAGTTAAAATGGAATTAGTGTTTTTGTGCTTTGGTAACTTGTACATTGGTTCGAGTGAGTTGTACTTTTATGTTTTAGGGTTTAGTTATTCATGTTTGTTTGTTATGATGAATTTAGGGTTTCATGGAAACTCTAAATAGATAATGAATATTTTGTTTGTACGTTTGTTAATGAATTATCGTAAAATGGCAAATGGTATATTGTAATGTTTCATATGAAAATGTTTATATAAAATAAAAATTAAGTACGTTAGGTTGGTCTGCGTGGGAGCACGTTTATCGAGAATGTGAGTTACGTCACATGAGATAATAGTTACAATCAGATAGATAAATTAAAAAAATAATTTATACGTGGAAAAAGGATAATTACTCTGTAAAGTGATTTATTTAAATGTGAAATTTTACGAGTGGTTACACTAGCCTTTGTATTTATAGAGTTAGAAATCTTGGAGAGCAAGTTTGGAAATGGCGATCAGTTATGGACATCCCAAGGGATTCTGGAACCTTCTTGATCCTCTAATTTCATCTATAGTCCTTCCTTTATTCCTTAACGGTCGTTAGTCAATTCCCGTTTGTAAAGCACTGATATCCTACCTTTATCACACAACTAATAACTATATATTAAACTACTTGTGACACTCAACAATAGATAATAATAAAGATTAAGAGAAGTGGATCTTATGGATTAATATGAGTCGAATGTTTATTAGACTATGAAAGGAAATAAAACAAACACACACTTTAGAGGACACACACTCTCACCTTTACTATACTTTGAGGCACACCCTAAATGAGGTGAGAGTGTGCTATTTATACATGAGATGAGATTCCCTAATGTTCTTGATGGGCTTTTGAATGGGCTTTGTGTTGGACTAGGATATTTAGTCATTATATGCACTTTTCTAATACATACTCATAAAGTCCAACACAAAGCCTACTTATACTATTCTTACTACATATGGTTCGACACACAATATAAATAAATAAGATACAAATGACCATCACTTCACATATAAATTAAATGCTAACAATCTCCCCCTAAGGGATGGTCATTTCAATGATGCTCCCGGTGATAGGTCTTTCGTCTTTAACGTCTTGAACTTTGTGTGTCGATGTAGAATAGTCTTCATTCATCGTTCCTTCATGCTATGTGATCTTCAAAGTAATCGCCTTTAGGTCGTACTTGACTTGATCAACATCTTCATGTGTTAATGCGTCGTGTCCTCCAACATACTCATACATCTTGGACTTTATACTTATGCTAACAATCTCCCCTTATTCTTTCCTCATTTGATATATGAACTTGTTCTTGACATCTTGATTAGCTTTTTGACTTTGTCGTTACACTTTGTCGTTAACTTGATCCTTTTGTCTTGAACTTTTACACTTGAGCTTTGTTGAGGATGATCTTCATAAGTATGAGTATGTTGAGGTGAAGATGTTTGATACATATGATGATGGTTGATGGACTTTTGTAGTACCTGCATAAAACAGTTAGCAATAAATCGTCCAGCGCTTACAGGTTTAGACTTCGAGATTGTCAACAGCATATTGTGAAGACTTTCTCTAATCTTAACCCAGGCCGTTCTGAACCGGATACCCCCGAGAGGGCTTACACGGACACACCAAAGTGTACCCACGATTCAGTGAGTCGCTGGAGATCACCCCATGAATGTGGACCTTATGAAGCATAGTAACCACCATTGATATAAATGGCAAGATCCTTAGATCTCATTAAGACTCTTGTACACCATGTGTCCTTATTGGTGAACACAGGTGTATTATATGGAAAGTTTTCCTAAGAGATTTTTGATGAATCTCATTGGCTCTAGACTCTATTGTGTGTTTTAGTTTTAGTAGTCGGAGGCATGGAGTGCCACCTTTTCAATATCAACACATCTCGGAGTGAGAGGCCTATAGATTATGCAGTGTTCTCCGTGAGAAATGAAACAAATATCTTTTAAGAGATATCTGAGTGGCTAGGAGGGGTTTGTGCAGCGCGTCACTGGGTCCATGACGTCTTGTCTTCAATATCAGTATCATCTTTGTGATAACCGATAGCAGATGTATTGACCCGGTTTCTGCCCTAAGTTTTCTTGGAGGGCTATTTCTTTTCACCCTTTCATTAAACTTTTCTTTTTAATTCTTCAACCGCTTCTTTCCCTTTCTCATTTACTCCTTTTTTCAATCTTTCCTAAGGACTTCTATTCTAATCTATTGGAATTGTCCTTGGGTAGATCCCTCCGGCTCTTGCGGATCATTGGACATAAACTAACCATAATCACCTTATTACTCCATGATTATCCTAGATTATCGATCACATGCCATAAAACCTTTTGTGAAAAATCTCTCAAAGTGTTTATGAGTAACACATTTAGTTAACACTTCGAGAGTTTTACATTTTCTGAAATACTCCCCCTTCACATGTGCTCATGCATTTTAAGATAAATTTGCACATGTTGGGTAGAGTTCGCACATTTTTGAATTGATCAATTTTCAATGAACATGACCATTGCGAGACACGTTTACATCACAAGTTGGACTAGCTTGAAATTATTACCCGTCCCGGTCATATTCAATGATCATCTCTCAAATTGGTACATTCTACTCAGACAAGTCCTTTGCGAGACACGTTTACATCACTTGATGAACCAGCTTGAAATTATTACCCGTCCCGGACAAGTCTTTTCGATTACGGACATTTAATTTTTGTCAATTCGAGGGTTCATGCTGAGTCTTTTTGTAGAGCTCTTTTGAGATTCAATCCACGATCTTTAAACTTTTGATCACATTTTAATCACGTCTTCTCCCCCTCAAAAATAGCATGCAGTAATATTTTTGATATCAACTGATGAAAATGAGAGCTTTTTGGAGAGATAGACGGATCATTTTAGCATGATTTGGAACATTTTGTTTTTCTTTTTATACGCCCCCATAAATAAAGCATATAATTTTTAAACATTGGAGTTTAAAATCATTTAAGGGTATAGAGGGAGTTTTCTTTTTTGAAGAATCTTGAGCACAGAATTTGGAGAAAGATTTTGAAAAATCTTGATCATGTGCTCAAGGATTCTTTGTTTTCTTTTGCCATTAACAATGCGAGTCCTGATCATAAATAATCAGAAGTCATCATTGTAGCGCGGGTTTCGTACTGAAATATACGAAAGCTGTCATTTAAGTGCGGGTTTCGTACTGATTTATACGAAAGCCATTGTGAAGAAATTTTGAGAAACGACATGTTTTAGAAAAAATTTAAATGAACTCTCGCTCAAGCATCTGTACATGTCCGTATCATTGTTGAATGACATTTCTAGATACGTACAGAATATCGATTATACGAGAGATATGTCATGAGAAGAATATTTTTGGCTTTTTCGATTTTATATTGTTTTTGTATTTTTGAAATTTTCTATTTTTGTATTTTTTTTGTAGGTTTTTCAAATTTTGTATTTTGTTTTTTTAAAAAAAATATTTACAGCGAAGCTTTTGAGAAAAAATTCAAGAAGTTTCGAGAAGACTTTCTAACTCTTCGAGAATTAGGCTTCGCATGCCAATTCATCGAACTAAGTTATCAAACCTTTCTTTTGGAAGGGGTTTAGTAAATAGATCGGCGAGTTGGTATTCAATCTTCACAAAAAATAATTCAACAGTACCCTCTTCTACGCGTTCCTTTATGAAGTGATAGCGGACTCTAATATGCTTGGTCTTCGAGTGTTTCACGGGATTGCATGAGATGGCTATGGCACTTTTCGAATCACAATAGATAGGAATGCGATCGAAAGAGAAGCCATAATCTGTGAGCTGTGTCCGCATCCATAGAACTTGGGCACAACACGCAGATAGAGACACATACTCGGCTTCTGCAGTTGATAACGCCGTACAGTCTTGTTTCCTTGATGACCAGCCTACTAGCTTTTCTCCCAAAAATTGAGCTCCCCCGGATGTACTTTTTGTAGTAACTTGGCAACCAACATGGTCGGCATCTGAAAAGGCTGTTAGTGTAAATTCCGAATCCGTCGGATACCAAAGTCCCATATTAATGGTTCTTCGTAGGTACCGGAAGATCCGTTTAACCTCTTGGAGGTGAAGTTCGGTAGGCCTTGCCTGAAATCGTGCAAATAAACAGACAGCAAAATGTATATCGGGTCGACTAGCAGTTAAGTACATGAGAGACCCAATCATGCTCCGATATTTCTTCGGATCCATGGGTTTCCCATATAAATCAGCGCCAATTTTGGGTGAAGTGACCATTGGTGTACCAACAGAGTCACAATTTTCCATTCCATGTTTCTTTAAAATCTCAATAGTATATTTAGCTTGATTTATAAAAATACCACGTGGGGTTTGATGAATTTGTAAACCAAGAAAGAATTTTAATTCCCCCATCATGGACATTTCAAATTTTCTTTTCATGAGATTTTCAAAATGTTTTGAATGTTTCGGATTAGTGGACCCAAAGATTATGTCGTCCACGTAAATCTGAACAATCAAAATATCATCTTTGAATTTTTTATTAAAAAAGGTCGGGTCAATTGTTCCTTTGGTGAAATTGTTTTGAAGTAGGAAAGATGATAACTCGTCATACCATGCCCGTGGGGCTTGTTTCAAACCATAGATAGCTTTCTTTAGTTTCTAGACGTAGTCGGGATGATCTTTGTCAACGAATCCATCTGGCTGACTCACGTACACCTCTTCTTTCAGAGTTCCATTCAAGAATGTTGTCTTGATATCCATCTGATAGACCGTGATGTTTTTATGAGCTGCATATGCTAAGAAAATCCTGACCGCCTCAAGCCTTGCTACTGGCGTGAATGACTCATCAAAATCTATTCCTTCTTCTTGTCTGAATCCCTTGGCCACTAGACGAGCTTTGTTGCGAATTACAGTCATCTCTTCATCCTTTTTGTTCTTCCATAACCACTTAAGATCAATGACGAGTTTGTCGATTGGTCTCGGCACTAAATCCCAAGTGTCATGTAGTTTATATTGGAGAAGTTCTTCCTGCATCGCTTCAATCCATGCATTGTCTGCCATCGCTTCCCGAATGTTCTTTGGCTCTTTTAAACTGACTGAGCAGGCAAAGATGCATATGTCGCAATCGGTGGCGAGTTGTCTTCTCGTCTGAACTGGCCTTGAAGGTTCACCAATAACGTGATCTATTGGATGGTCTTTAGTCCACTGTAACGTAGAAGGGTACCTTGGATTTGACGAATGCGTGTTGGGTGGTTCTTGTAACCTAGAAGAAGATTCAACAGATTCCGTTGCAAATGGGTTTTCAAATGGTTCTTCTTCTAACACAGCATCGTTTTGTTGTTCTTCTTGAATTGGTGTTGTTCGGTTTTGCTCATCAACTCTTGGTAGATCAATCTCAATTACTAGAGTTGCTGGAGTAGATGTTGATGATGTTGAGGGAGTTGGTGCATCAACTTCGAATGTTGTGGATGCATCTTGTGGTGGTGGATGATTGTTGTTGAGTGGGTGCAGCGGAACGTTGTTGAGATGCATTTGTCGAAGCTCCACCATAGTACTCATCATACATATACTCGAAGAAAGTGTCCAGTTCTTGAGTTGTTGGTTTGTCAGTGTTAGTTAACTGAGCTCCTTGGGGTACGAGTCCTGAACTAATATGTCCAGAAGTTTGACTGTTTGGTGCGGGTCCTAATCTGGTATGATTAGAAGCCATCGGGTTAAGCGCGGGTTCTAGAGCGAGTCTCTCTGAAGCCATCTGTGAAATCTCGTCAAATTTCACATTCATCATATCCATTACTCTTTTAGTCCTTCTATTATACACCTTGAATGCCCTCGAGTTGTCTGAGTAACCAATGAAGATTCGAATGTCACCCTTAGCTTTCAACTTCCCCAGATCTTCTCTGTCGTTCGTAGGATAGCACAAAGCGCCAAATACATGAAGGTAAGAGATATCTGGTTTTCTGTTGTTCACTAATTCATATGGGGTTTTATTGAATCTTGGATGGATTAGGGATCGGTTCTGAGTAAAACAAGCAGTGGCAACAGCATCAACCCATAAGAATAACGGTGCACTGGAATAAATCAGCATCGTACGAGCAGCTTCCACAAGAGTTCTATTTCTTCTTTCAACTACCCCGTTCTACTGTGGAGTTCTAACTGCTGATGTCTGGTGAGTAATTCCAGTTTCTTCAAAGTATGTTCTTAACTCATGATTAGTGAATTCTGTGCCATTTTCAGTTCTTACAATCCTTACTGGAGCTTGAAGTGGAACTTGTATACGCTTCAGAAAGGTGATGATGATGCCTGGTGCTTCGTCTTTTGACCTCAAAACCTTACCCCAGTATATCTTGAATAATCATCGACAATTACAAGAATATGCTTCTTTCCATTGATACTTTCAACTCTCATTGGGCCACATAAGTCCATCTGCAACAGATGTAACTTATCAACCGAACTTGGAACAGTTTTAGGTTTATAGGTTGCCCTTTTGCTTTTGCCTTGCTCACAGGATGGACATAAGTGTTCTTTGGTGTATTTGAATTTTGGGAGACCAGTGACGATGTCGTCTTTGGCAAGTTTGGTTAAGGTGTCGAAGTTGAGATGGGATAATCGTCTGTGCCACAACCAAGACTTAGTTTCGTCAGCTCTTGTCATGAGACAAATTGGTGATGAAGAGGCCATTTGGTTAATATCGATAGCGTAGAGATTGGTTCCACGATTTCCGGTTAAGAGATCATCTACACTCAAGTTCCTAATGAAGCAAGTGTTTCTTCTAAATGCAACCTCTAAATCTGCATCACAAAACTGTCCGACTGAAAATAGATTGTGTCCCAACCTTTCGACATAGTAAACCCGAGTGATTAAAAAAATTCCCAAAATGAAGATCTCCATAACCCATAATAGCTGCTACATGATCATTTCCAAACCGAACAGTTCCATGAACTTCCATACAAAGTTGATCAGCAGCTTCAGATTCCCGGTCATGTGCTTGGAGCAACCCGAGTCGACGATCCAAAGACAAATTTCAATGACCTGCGAAGAACAGATGGTTTTGTATATGGAAACCGTTTAACATTTGGTTCCAGGGGGTTAGAGTTAACAGATGAATCACACTTAGAGAAGGTTTCCATTTGTTCTTTTGGAACAATTTCTAATTTGCCATTCTTAAGTGTAAATTTTCTACCCGTTGGTTTCTATGTGCAAAACTTAATATGATCCTTAGGTAATATGCTACTAGTGGTTGACCTAGCTATTTTAATATATCTTTTAACATATCTGGTCCTAGCACTAGTTCCTGAAGGCACATCTTTCTGTTTAGGCAGAGCATTCACATTCACATCATTAGATACAATATCATCACAAATATTTTCAGACAAAGATTTCTTGTTCATTAAACAAACTGATTCATTACATGCACTCGAAATATTGTCCTTAACATTACATCCAGGTGACTTATGTTTCTTATTTGAAACCGATAAAATCCTAGGGTGTTCTTCTACTCCTTCCGTTTTATTCTTGATTTCACTCTTAGATGCAGGTGAGACTCTATTGTTCCTTGTATTGCTCCTAGGCTTTAGTCCGCTGCTCCTAGAGGTACTTTCTACTCCTGTAGAAGGTAAGGCACACGCATTAGGATTTATCTTGTTGTCATTTGAATTTGTTTTAGCATTCCTAGTCTCTTTTGGACTATCTTTCACACTTTTGTCTATCGCCCTATATGTTTTAGATGTAGAGGTATACGCAGTAGTGGTACTAATCCTATAAAGTCCAGGTGCTATCACATTTGGTGTTTCGACAACTGCTTTCCCTTTATCAACTTTTGTTGATTTTTCACTTTGCTTAGGCAAGGGTGTTGGAACACATTGAGAAATTGACATTTTTGGTTTAACAACTGGCTTGTCCTTAGTTTCCTCACCCTTCCTATTTTGACTTTCAAGCTGAGACTTCAAAAGATCAATTTGTTCTTGCATGTTTTTGTAAGAACGCTCATACGAAAATTTGTCATACTTGCATTCTTCCTTTTTCCGATCAAGTTGTTTAAAATATGTTATGTTTTCCTTTTCAATCTTAGCAAATGCATTTTCATATTTTTCAACAATTGCAGAAGTCTCAGCTCGAATTCTTTCATCATCTTCTACAGAATATGTTTGGTAAATTATGGACATAATTTCAGTCGATAGAGCTACTTCGAAGAGAGTGTCATTGTGTTTTTCCAAAACTTTGATGCGTTCAGTGTTTTCATTTGCTTCCTTTACCAGGGATTGATGGTCCTTGACAAAGTCAGCTGTTTCTTTTAAAATTGCATTTTCAACATGAATTACCCTCGCACTGATGTTATATAGTGGAGTAGTAATTTCTGTTTCAAACACCTTTTTCATTTCATTATGAAAACTTGAATGCCAGTTGTTTATGCTAATATTTGTTTTTGATTCAACAATACTTTGTAGTGTTTTTACTTTATCTTTCAGATCATCCAAATATCGTCTAGCTTCACTTGTGTTAAAAGGGTTGCTAGGGGACATTTGTATGATGTTAGAAAGATGTTTCGAAACAACTTTTCGTTTTGAGATAACAACTGGTTTTTTGAAAAACATTGGTGACTCTTTTTGAACAAGATGAACTCCAGAAATTGTGTTAAGCTTGTTATAATCAATTGGTTTAATTTATGGGTTCTTTTGTCTCATTTTGTTTCTACTCTCTTCGGCAAGCTCAATCGATTCAAAAGAATCCCGAACTTCGGGAGGATCATGTTTATCATTTATCACACAGCCATTATATAACACATTCTGTTCTTGCTGAGCTTTCTTGAGATAACCAGGGTTTTCACAACCGATAGCCATTTTCTTCATTGTATGTAAAAGCGGGTTTGGATCGTTAATTAGCATATTAATTATTTGTGTAGAATGACCCGTTTTTACAAGCAAATTTTCCAATTTCTTAATTGTTTCTTGTTTCTCAATGATTTCATCAAGAAGTTCATTTTCGCGTTTTGAAAACTTTGCTTTCAACTCTTTCTTTTCTTTTTCAAGATCAGAACAAGTTGATTTTTGTTTAGAAAGTTGGTTTTGTAAATCAGAAACTTCCGTGTTTAAGGATCTAATTTTCTTGTTTAAGTAAACATCAAGAGTGTCATACTTAATTTGCAATTGTTTTTCTCTTGAAACGGAGTTTTTGTAACCATCTTCTAATTCTGACTGTCGGGTTTGATTAATTTCAAAAACTTTTTCATTCACCTTATATCTCTCAAGCTCAGCGGTCAATTTTTCATTCGCGGCCTTAACATCGCGATTGACCTTTTCAATTTCAACACTACAATTGTTCAATAATGATTCAAATAACGCACGTGTTTCCTCATCATTCTCAGTATGCTGGGACTCGAAGCCTCCATTAGGATCCATATCTGGAGTAGCCAAATTAGTATTGCTATAACTTGGGGTGTCCATATATGTATTGTAAGTGGGTGCAGGAGTCGCAGGATGCTGTTCATTCTGAGGTGACATACCAAATATTTCATTATTGTGACATGTAGCATATGGTGGTACCTCAGATACTCCATTGACATCATAAGCAGGAGGTGCTTCAGAATCCGTATCATATTTAACCTCCTGAAGATTTGCCATGAAAATGCAGTTGGCATCAATGTCTTCAAGGTCTTCCATGTCATCCATAAGAGCCATGAAGTCATTCTCTTCTGCACTCAACTGTAACCCAGCCGTTTCTTTCTGTGCCAACAACAATGCTTTCTGAAGATAAGCTGGATCTTTCTTTTTCGGCTTGGTGGGACAGTTCCTTGCCATATGACCAATTCCTTGACAGTTGAAACACTTTAGCAAATTACCCATCTGATTACCCTGATTCACATTTCCAATATTCCCAGCAATTGGAGCAGCAACATTCCCAAACTGATTCCCAACATTCTGACCCCTCTAGTTTCCAACAAATTGACCCATCTGATTTCCAACATACTGCCCTGCATTAGGGCTGTTCACGAGTCGAGCCGAACCGAGCGGACCTTTGCTCGTGCTTGGCTCATTTACAAACCGAGCCGAGCCGATCGGCTCATTTACAACCGAGCCAAAAATCGAGCGAGCATTTTTAGAGCGGACATTTTTTCGAGCGAGCATCGAGCGAGCAACGAGCGGCGAGTTTTTCAGACAACCATAAACTTGGGTTGTTTCCTTTAATGTTCTCGCCGCCTAGTGATGAACGAGGTTCGACCGTCCGAGGATGACTCTAAGATTGAGGTCCGGTTGTCCGAGAATGAGGCTCAGGTTGAGGCCAGTGAGGCGATGAGCATACTACAGAGAACGATTGTCGCGTTGTGGCGTAGGTTGACAGCGGGAGACGATTGATGGCGGACAACTAATGGGAATAGGAAGTCAAGCTTGTCTTTTCACGACTTAGGGTTTTACAATTAAGCTTAGTGTTAAGGTATCATTGTGTTGACTGGGCCAGTAACTATAAATATAATTGTATATATTGAGCCAAACCCAATAGAGTGGTATGTATAAAATTATAAATATAATTATAATTAATGTGTATATATATAATTATATATATAATAAATTAATAAAAATTATATCGAGCCGAACCGAGCCGAGCATACCTTTGCTCGTGCTTGGCTCATTTACAAACCGAACTGAGCCGATCGGCTCGTTTACAACAGAGCGAAAAATCGAGCGAGCATTTTCCGAGCAAATTCCGAGCGAGCGGCGAGCGATCAACGAGCGGCGAGCGATCGGCGAGCGCAGAGCGATTTGAACAGCCCTACCCTGCATTCTGATTACCCATCTGGTATCGAGGAGCATATACCTGCTGATTCCCATAACCTCCAACCATTTGTCCTTGTTGACCCATGTTAAAACTCAGCTGAGCAATCTGCCTATTGCGAGTGATCGATGAAATTCTTTGGTTGTTGTTGGTGGGTGTAGAGAAGCGTCCTTGAAATGCCTTTGTAAGGTAAGCAAATGCTTGAGTCAAAGCAGCGCTGGATTCATCAGTGTCAGTAAATTCTGATTCTTGGTATTGTGGGTATTGTTGTTGTGGAATAACTTGTTGTTGTTGTGGGTAGAATTGTTGTGGTATGACAGCAGTTTGTGGGACATATGGTTGTTGCATGTAGTTCTGAGTGGGTGATGATGATGATGGTTGTGTGTTCACTGTTACAGGTGTTGGTGTCTGAGCAATGAGTACAAGAGGATCATGTTGCTTAGCTAACTTTTCTTTCCTAACTTCATCTGCCTCTTTCTGGTTTTGTTTCAAAAAGTCATAGAGCTGATCATAGTTCACCTCATGAAGGTTCTTTGTTTGGTTAACGATTGTGACATATCGCCCCCATTCCTCTGGTAAGTTGTTGATGAACTTGATGTTTTGAACAATTTGCCTTGGTTCCAACTTGTTTCTTATGAGCTCATTCATTAGAGTGCAAAACCTTGTGTAATAAGATTCAATTGGTTCCGCTGGAGTAGATGTGAACTTCTCCCATTCAGTGAGCAGCTTGTTTTCAACATCTTGTTGTCCAATCTCAGTGCCATGACAAAGCCTTCAAACTCGTTCCCACATATCATAAGCAGTTTTACAACTATCCACAGCAGCAAATATCTCTCGTGGTAAACCAAGTTGAATTAAGTGCATTGCCAAGTCATCAGCTGCAATTTGCTTCCAATCCTCTGGTGTGTAATCATTTTCAGTTTGTAAACGAAGGAATGGTTGAGGTGGGAGGTGTTTCATTTGGATTTCCAGGGTCTTGAATCTGACGAGGCTTGAATGGTCCATTCTTGATGGAATGAAGTAGGAGTTTGCCATTTTCTTTGGTTTTGATATAGCGAAGCATACGGCTTATCCATGGAAGGTATCCACCTTTTCAAGCATCGGAGGACGGTTTTTGGCACCGGCTGCATGGATGTCTTGTTGAGTAGTCATTGTTGATGTTGTATGATAAGGTTGATTCAGGATCGTTGCAAAGAAATAGGAGTTGTGGTTGTTGAAGGTTAAACTTAGTTGTTGTTGTGAAGCCTTGGTCCTTTGTTGAAGATCGTTTGAAGTTGCTTGTAATTTAGATAAACTATTACAATTTAGATAAACTTAGCAAATTAAATAAAGTTACTAAATTTGACTAGACTATAATTTAGACAAGATCAAAGGTAAATTCGACAAAGTTATGTAAATTACAATTTAGATAAAACCACAATTTCTATAGAAATTTTAATTTAGACAAAATTTATACAAATTTTGGCAAAATTTCAATTTTTATAGAAATATGTAATTTATATAAATTTGCAATTTATATAAACGATCTAACTAATTTATACAAACTAGTAGATATTCCCTTGTCGAAGTATTCGTCACACTTATACAAGCGAGCGAATACCGAGTTCACGTTCGATGTTGAAGAAATTAAGTTGAAATCGAATTTATAAAAATTATTTAAGTTGAAAATATTTTCTACAATTGCAAAAGAAATCTAAAGAGACAATTGCGAAATTGTTTAATTGCGATAGGAGTTGTTGGTGACAATTTCTATAAGATTCACAATTCCTATAGGTTTCACAATTCCTATAGGTCTCACAATTCCTACAAGTTTCACAATTCCTATAGGTTTCACAATTCCTATAAGTTTCACAATTCCTATAGAAATTTACAATTTCTATAAGAATCACAATTCCTATAAGTTTCACAATTCCTATAAAAATCACAATTCCTATAAGTTTCAAAATTCCTATAGAAATCACAATTCCTATAAACCCTTTTCTATCTAAATTCTTATACAAGAAAATAAATTTTTTCAAGATGATGAAGCCCACTTTTATCAAACTTCTTATACAAGAAATTTGATAAAAAATCCAACGCAAAGAAGATTCGAACCGTAACTTTTTGTAGCACTTTTTTTGGATCAATACTTCAAACAGTCGCACAAATATATACCAAATCTCCCAAAAATGAATTTTTTAATACCAAATCTCACAACAGTCCTCGTAACGCTAATAAATTTTGACACAAATGAACTTTTAGTATCAAACAGATAAGGCTCACGTCACAACAAACATCTACCTTTTTCTCTCTCTCCTTTTTTTTTTTTTTTTTTTTTTTTTTTTTTTTTTTTTTTTTTATTATTATTATTATTAAATGTGGCGTTTTCTTCAATAGGACACAACAGAACAAGAAAGTCGAACACAAAAAAGACACAAATTTTATAAGGACAATAAAGACGCAACTTTTTTGATAAAAATACGAACACAACTATGACCTATTTTCTTGTTTGGTGGATGATACCACTTGATATGACTAAAAATCCTACCATTATCACACAACTA
The DNA here is from genome assembly GCA_021014915.2 of Artemisia tridentata subsp. tridentata. Classification (NCBI taxonomy): domain Eukaryota; kingdom Viridiplantae; phylum Streptophyta; class Magnoliopsida; order Asterales; family Asteraceae; genus Artemisia; species Artemisia tridentata. Next base: position 12,943,323 of record CP139503.1, read on the forward strand.
ATACTATATAAGAACGTGACACTCAAGAATAGAGAAGTAATAAAGATGAGAAGAGAATGATGCGTATGAATTAAACCTTGGTCGAATGTTTATTAATAACCATGAGAGAACATAGAAATAAAACACACACACTAACACACTCTCACCTTTACACTATCTTGAGGCACACCCTAAATGAGGTGAGAGTGTGCTATTTATACATGAGATGAGATGCCCTAATGTTCTTGATGGGCTTTGTGTTGGACTAGGATATTTAGTCATTACATGGACTTTTCTAATACATACTCATAAAGTCCAACACAAAGCCTACTTATACTATTCTTACTACATATGGTTCGACACACAATAGAAATAAATAAGATACAAATGACCATCACTTCACATATAAATTAAATGCTAACACCGTTAACTACTTAACGTCCGTTAGTCGTTATTTTTGTGTTCTAATAATTAAATACATAACGGTTTAAATATTAATTATTATCTATTAATTCTTCATATGTAATGTGTGCAATCCTGTGGTCCGAAGTTCGATTATAGACATACACTATTAATATTTGTCCATTAAGACTAACACTTTAAGGGGATAATTGCGGTATACTATCCCCTATTGAATGACAAATAAACTCTCATTGATCCAAGCTATGCTTGAGATTCAATGATAGGATCATCCTATCAACTAATACATATTGTATTCTTTTTGTTTGTTTAGGATGCACACTATCCCTATTACTAACTAAACATATATATAGGTAAAAATGCAAAGACACCATGTGATGGTTGGTGAGATGTTATGCATCAAGTGGTCCCTATTCATCTTCCTCTTTTGGAAAAGCACCAACCATACTTCTAAAGCAGTCATAACAAATATTCCAACTCTTATGTCAATTTCTTGTACTTTGTCTGACTTCAATTTTTGGAAGTTCCCGCCCATATTTTCAGTCTGTTTGTAGAGATAGCGTCTACAGGGTCACTGAGACATTTTTCAAATCTCAGTGACACCGGAGTTGATTTTAGCTCATATACTTTACTCACTAACACCGCATCAGTAAGTAAAGTGTTTCTTTAGTACAAAGAGCTTTATACAACACTCACTAATTTCTTTATCAATGAGTAAGATAGGCTATTTTATTTTCAAATTCTTGTCAGGGCAATTGGGTCAATTTTTGACCCAACAGTTGATATTAATAGTTTTTTTAAATTTGTGATGTTTACCAAACTTATCGCTATTTTATATAGAAATAAAATTATTTAAATAAGTAAATGTGTTCATTTAATGCTCTAAACTTGTGCCACTATGGCACGAGTTAGAAAAACCCCATTTTATCTATTTCATATTATTATTTTTTTTAGAAAGGCAACCATATATACCATAACAAAACCATAGAAAATACAATACAAGGTTTCCCTAATTTACAAACAAGATGCTTAAGAAAAGGGAACCAACACACAAATTAACCCACGAAGGGTGTTACAACACTTCATAGTATTAATTAAAAATGTGTTTAGTTGTTGGAAAATGAAAAGTTTCTCAGATTTTTTTTCCCTTTAATAAACACACATAAAATAGAAAACATGTTTAAAACGAGTATTTTCTGAAATTTCCTTATTGAAATTAAAAAACCAGTTTTATGCTATTATAACTATGAGTTAGAGAAGTTGAATTTAGAGTTCTTCAGTTTTCAAATGCTTCTCTGGAGAAAGACGGGTTACTCCGTTCTCAAGAAAAATAAAGAAAGAAAATTAAGAAAATTTATGTACAACTAAAACACCATATGTCTCTAGTATTATTTTTTTGGGAAAAAGGGACCATCCCCGGAAAGTATATTAAGCACCAAAATTACATAAGACTTATATGGACATACCCATATAAGCAAGTCCAAATGACATGCCCAAAACATGCTTCGGAAACATGCATAATAATGAGACTAGCCTATAAGTGCCAATACATAAACTAACCGATAACAAATAATGGCTACAAAATTCGAAAATACCATGACCAACTATATAAAACAAATGGCCATAAAACTCAAAAATGTCTTTAGCCTTGCAACATGGATAAGACCGGCCCACATACCTCTTAGATCCAGTATACGAGCAAACAAATGAAGAACTTCCATTTCGCACAAAACTTACCAAAACAAACGACCTTTCACCATTTGAACCAGGCCACAAACAATATGACAGGCCAAATACAATATACGACCCCTTCCCTCCAAAAACATCACCCAAACACCCCATATCACCATATAAAACATCTCCCAAACACTCTAAATCCATCCCAACAGTAAAACTGCACAAGCCATTACCCATTAAGACAAAAATTAACATTTTTACCACCACTACAATTCACTACACTAAAACCCCAAATCCCAGCAGCCTCCTTTGCTTGTCTTGAACTTCTAATCTTCAAACTCAACAACCTAAGTCTCACATTATCCCTAATAATCCCAAATAGCTCACTAGAAGTTCTTTTTTTTTGCTGAAAAAATCTCAAATTTCGCTCTTGCCAAATAAAATAAACCAATGCACCAATAACCAGTCTTTGAGATATACTCCAAACAGACTTATTCAGAGGTCTCCCATAAATATAAGGCACAATCTCAGATAGGGAATTAGGGGCAGACTGCAACCTAACCATCTCTTTGAAATGACACCAGACTTTAACGGAAAACTCACAATCAAAAAACAAATGATTATGAGTTTCTTGAACCTTATTACACAGAGCACATTTAAGATCAGGAATACCTTGCCATGAAGCAATCCTATCTTGCGTCTTCAAACGACGATTAATAGCAAGCCAAAAAATGAAAGCGTGCCTAGGGATGTTCTGACTGAACCAAACCAGCTTGTACCAAGGGACCACAGGCTTAGACACAGCAAGATCAGACCAAGCAGCCTTGACAGAAAAATGGCCCAGCTTACCCTCATTGGATTTCCAAAGAACTTTGTCCTTCTTCCCTTTAATCAGCAAAGGAGGGGGGAGATGAAAAAGGAACGGGAACTTAGTTTTCCATAATTCAGGCCACTTCCACTCATTATTCTCCACCAAATCACAAACTTTACAATTTAGAGATAAACCCGCTTCAAAAATATCTCTTTTGGTGATGTACTGAGATAAAGGACCAAGGAACAACCAGTTATCAAACCAAATGGAAACAGTAGAACCATCACCAATACTATAGACAATATGATCCCTTAACACATCCCTACACTGAAGAATTTTCTTCCAACTCCAACACACATCATTCAACTCCGGAATATCCCAAAAATTTCTTTCATTAGAACACCTATCCACTAATCTGTAGGAATTAACCCATTTTACCCATAACGAGTCCTTCTTTGAGACAATGTTCCAAACATGCTTAGCTATCATAGAAATATTCCAAGTGTTCAACGACTTAATACCCAAACCTCCCTGAATCTTCATAACACACACATCTTTCCAACTCACCTTAGCTTGACCCTTAAGCAGAACACCATGAGACCAGAGGAATCCCCACATCAGTTGCTCAATCTCTGCATTAACAGCTTTTGGCAGAATAAAGGACGAAAACCAATACACTTGAATAGAGCTCACCACAGAATTTATAAGCTGTAAACGACCCGCAAAAGGCAGCGACTTATTTTTCCAATTATGAAGCCGTTTCTTAACTTTATCTAAAAGGCTACTACAGTGGTACTTATAGAGCCTAGAAGAGATAAGGGGGAGACCAAGATACCTCACAGGCAGAACACCCACATCAAGAGGCAAAACATTCAAAATCGCAGCCTTTAAATGCTTCGGAACATTACCAAAAAACACTGAGCTCTTATCCAAATTGGGGACCAGACCCGAAACACCACTAAACTCCTTCAAAGCATTACCTAAAATCTCCATAGAGTGCACATCAGCTTTAGAAAAAAGCATGAGATCATCCACAAAACTGAGGTGAGTAAGTTTCAATCTGTCACATCTCCAATGGTACTTGAAATCCCCGTCTTCATCAATTTTTCTTCTAACCATTAACGAAAAAACCTCCATGACCAAGGTAAACAAATAGGGGGATAACGGGTCACCCTGCCTCAACCCCCTCATCCCTTTGAAATAACCATGGTGATCGCCATTGACATTAATGGTAAATGAAGGAGAAGATAAACAATTCATAATCCAAGAGATCATGTCCCTGTGGAAACCAAAATGAACTAAACATTGCTTCATGAAATCCCATTCCACAGAATCATACGCTTTATGGATATCAATCTTAAAAGCGACTTTAGACGGACCACGATTCCTATGATAATTCCTCATGAGCTCTTGGGTTAAGAGCACATTGTCACTAATCTGTCTTGTCGGAATAAATGCATTTTGGTTTTCATCAACAAGCTTCCCCAGAAAACCTTTAATTCTATTGGCAATGATCTTTGTGATGGTCTTGTATAACACATTACAACAAGATATCGGCCTAAAGTCTGAAACTTTTTGGGGAGTTTGAGACTTAGGCACTAAAGCAATAATCGTAGCATTAACTTCCTTCAACAATTTACAATTCTTGAAAAAAACAAGGATAGCAATACATACTTCATTACCCACAATAGACCAAGCGGATTTGAAGAACTTGGAAGAAAAACCATCTGGTCCCGGTGCTTTATCATCATTCATACCAAAAATAACCTCCTTAATTTCTTCTCTAGTCACTGGCCTCACCATAAAATCAGCATCTTCTGTAGATAACTTCTTACTGAATAACAAAGACGGTTCAAAAATAGGCTCAATTTTCTTCTTTTCACCAAGCATGCTCTGAAAATGTTTAACAAACTGAGCACCAACTTGTTGTCCAACATAAGAAACACCATTCATATCTTCTACATTTTCAATTCTATTCCTGTTCAACTTCTCCTTCACAGTTTTATGAAAGAACTTGGTATTGAAATCACCTTCACTCAACCATTCAACTTTTGCTCTTTGCTTCAAAAACACTTCTTCGTCTCTAACAGCCTCATTATAGGCCTTTAAACACTCCAATTCCTTAGCCCTTATACCAGCATCATGAGAGTTGTTCACCATATCCACCTGAACCTTCTCTAAATCATGCCTCAAAGAAGTGACTTTCTTAGCAAGATCACCTTGGGCATATTTAAGCTTTCTCAAAGGTTTCTTCAATAATTTCAGCTTAGAGACCACCGAGAACATAGCATGACCAGGAATCTTCTTATCCCAAACCTCACTAACCAAAGGTAAGAATTCACCTTTATTAGCTATAAAATTTGCAAATTTAAACGGTCTAGGTTTCGCCCGAGGAACAACAGGAATACGCACCACAGATGGGGTATGATCAGAGGCGACAAACGGAAGGAAAATAGCATTTGCAATAGAAAATTTCTCAACAAAAGCAAAATTACTCATCACCCTGTCTAACTTTTTAAGTAAACCATTTGTCCTACCAGGGCTCTTATTCCAAGTATACTTCAAACCAGAACTTACTAAATCATTCACACCAATCTTTCCCAAACATTCCCTAAAATCTTCCATACCAGAAGTGATAATAGAAGACCCAGCAGACCTCTCAGAAGGATCCAAAATAACGTTAAAATCACCCATTAACAACCAGGGCCTATCATTAATAACTGAACTATGCAGGATCAAATCTCTCCATAACGCTTTCCTACCATTCGATTTAATATGGGCATAAATAAAGGAGCAGAAAAAGTTATGGCGCCCATTAACAGATTCAACATATAGGTTCATTAATTGGGAAGTTTGATTAATCACCATAACCCTAACAACGTTTGGATCCCATCCCACAATAATACCAGTACCACTAGAACAAGAGGCGTTATTAGAAACCCAATGCCAATTTCCTAACACAGTTGAACATATCTTATTCAAATTCTTTTGTTTGACTTTGGTTTCGAGAAGACCACACAAGCTGAAACCACCATCATGAAGCAAATTCATCACTTGTTTTTGACTAGGGGAGTTGTTCAAACCCCTAACATTCCAAGAAAAGGCCTTAAACATTGGATACATTGTTGCCAGAAACGGCCCCACCATTATCAATACTACGGGCTTCAAAATCCACATCTTCATGTCTCATTTCATTGGCCATACCACCATCCTCTGAAGCAACATCATCGTCTTCAAAAGAGGGATCCAGTCCATACTTATGACAATTATTATAGAAGTAGTCCATTTGAGCAAGAGACCACTCTAATCTAATTGCCTTAGATGGATAATTACAGGACTCCATAACATCAATAACATCTTGTTTTAACTTTGGCCATATCTCATTCCTATACTCCTCCTCCATATCATCTTTCACATACTTCTCCTTATCCATCATCACCTGATCATCTAAGGCTTGAAAAGAATTTGTAATAGGTATATCTTCCCTTAACAAACTATTTCCAGCCCCTAAAGAACCTGACCCTCTAACCAATACTCTGGGCCTAAAATCATGATTAAAAGCTGATGCAAGAACAGGTTTATCAACAACTGAACCATTAGACTTTGCTTGAATAGGATACTTACTACCAACATTACTCTTAACCGCAGATTTCCCTTTCATATCATTATTTCCAACCTTCGAATTACTTTTTTGCTGAAATTGGTTCCTCTAAGTCCACCTACCAAATCTCTTTTGCCCATTTCCACTTTGATTACCACCACCAAAATTACCATTCCCTTTACTTCCATTACTTTGAAATCTCTTATTCTGAAAAACACCATCTCTGCCACCTCTACTTTGACCACCACCTCTAGACTGCGCCAAATTATTCTGAGAAGAAACCGGTCTAATTTTCCTACCAACAGTAGTAAAACCATCATCTCCCAAACTGCCACTTCCATTCACTCTAGAATCAGAAACCTTAGCATAAGCAGATTTCTTAGCATCACTATCAGCAATTTCAGCGTCAGACCTTGGTCTAACCTTACACACAGCAGTCGAATGACCAAACGTCTTACAGTGTGTACAAAGTGGCGGTTTCCACTGATACTTAACCTCTAGTTTTCCTACTTTAGCAGGTCTATTTCCATAAGGAGGATATGAAATTTCAATAGCATTAGGCAAATCATCATCAGCTGTTACCTCAACAAGGACTTTTGCAAAATCAAGTTTTCCGGACTTCTTTAAACATCTTTCCTTAGTCATTTTATCCATTAACATTGGTTTTCCCACGCCACTCATAATCTTTCCTATACCATTACAATTACAGAGCTCCATTGGAATGTTGTACACACATACCCAAATAGGAATTGAACTAGGTTCCACCTTTTCAAGCCATATACCAGGTTCCCATACATTGAGCACTAACGGAACATTATTAGCCATCCATGGACCACTCTCCAAAACAGTCTTCATCCCCTCTTCACTCTTAAACTTAAAATAGAACACACCAGAGTTTGTCTTAGTAATCTCTTCTATGTCATACACCCTCCACATCTTTTTAAATTTGCATTTACAACTCTATAATCCATAGATGTGCCTACAAAATACCTATATAATTGCAAAGAACACGTCTCACTACCCTTTTTAATGTCTTCAACAGAAATATCAATTCTTCTAGTTCCATCACTCTTTTTGGACACAAACTGAGGCACAAAGTTCATTTGTAACTCCCTATCCTCGACCCCTTTCTTCATTTTCTCTGCAAATGACTCTATATTCAAAGAGCCATCAACATTAACAGCGTTTAAACCAACCTTTTTATTAGACCAAGCATTTACGGAACCAATTCTATGAAATAAACTAGGGCCAAACTGAACATTAGTCAATCCAATAGAAGGCTTCTTCAAAATACCTTTACTACCATGATTAGTGCCAAACACAAAACCAGAACCCCCTTTATCAATACCATCCCCATTAACACTTTTATCAACATGAGAAACATGAGCATCATCAACGTGCTCTGCATCACCCACATTGTGAGCACTCACATTTTCAGTTGATAAAGTGTTATCAGCCATATTAAAATCCTCCCTAAACTCCACCTTATCACTCCTATTAGATTGCTCTACATTTTCATCATTAACAATCCTAAAAGGATCATTAATGAATGAGCCATCATTCTCAGCCAAATCATAATCAGTCACCATATGCTTATTACTATTCTTTAGAACACTACCATTCTTAACAACATTACTAGACTTCATATCACATTCCTTAGCACCTTCCTTAAAAACCATTTGCTCAGAAATGTTTTTATCATATGCTAATCTATCTAAGACCTTAGTAAGAATCTCATCAACAGGAGCAGTACTAGAATTAGAACGCTTATCAATATTACCTTCCATAAAAGCAGCTTCACTACGACTTCTACCCAATCCCACCATCTTAGAATTACGAAGCCTCTTGAGAATAGCCCCAGCACCCGCAGAAGCAGATCCCGGTGACTGAACCTTAATCTTCACACTTTTAGGCCGAGTCTTAACACCCCTAGGTCTACCCCTAGACTTTGGAGGATGGATTACATCTGAAGGAACAATAGGTTTATGTTTGATATCATCTGACACCATCCCTGTGAGTGTATGGAACTCCTCAAGGATAAGGTCAGGAGGTTTATTGGATTCAGGTGGCATATCAATGGAAAAGGAAAAGAGGATTAAACAGTAGGAATTACAGTAAAGAAACACAACAATTCCTATAAGTTTCACAATTCCTACAAGTTTCACAATTCCTATAGGTTTCACAATTTCTACAAGTTTCACAATTCCTATAGGTTTCACAATTCCTATAAGTTTCACAATTCCTATAGAAATTTACAATTTCTATAAGAATCACAATTCCTATAAGTTTCAAAATTCCTATAGAAATCACAATTCCTATAAACCCTTTTCTATCTAAATTCTTATACAAGAAAATAGATTTTTTCAAGATGATGAAGCCCACTTTTATCAGACTTCTTATACAAGAAATTTGATAAAAAATCCAACGCAAAGAAGATTCGAACCGCAACTTTTTGTAGCACTTTTTTTCGATCAATACTTCAAACAGTCGCACAAATATATACCAAATCTCCCAAAAATGAATTTTTTAATACCAAATCTCACAACAGTCCTCGTAACGCTAATAAATTTTGACACAAATGAACTTTTAGTATCAAACAGATAAGGCTCACGTCACAAAAAACTTCTACCTTTTTCTTTTTTTTTTTTTTTTTTTTTTTTTTTTTTTTTTTTAATTATTATTAAGTGTGGCGTTTTCTTCAATAGGACACAACAGAACAAGAAAGTCGAACACAAAAAAGATGCAACTTTTATAAGGACAATAAAGACGCAACTTTTTTGATAAAAATACGAACACAACTATGACCTATTTTCTTGTTTGGTGGATGATACCACTTGATATGACTAAAAATCCTACCTTTATCACACAACTAATACTATATAAGAACGTGACACTCAAGACTAGAGAAGAAATAAAGATGAGAAGAGAATGATGCGTATGAATTAAACCTTGGTAGAATGTTTATTAATAACCATGAGAGAACATAGAAATAAAACACACACACTAACACACTCTCACCTTTACACTATTTTGAGGCACACCCTAAATGAGGTGAGAGTGTGCTATTTATACATGAGATGAGATGCCCTAATGTTCTTGATGGACTTTTAGATGGGCTTTGTGTTGGACTAGGATATTTAGTCATTACATGGACTTTTCTAATACATACTCATAAAGTCCAACACAAAGCCTACTTATACTATTCTTACTACATATGGTTCGACACACAATAGAAATAAATAAGATACAAATGACCATCACTTCACATATAAATTAAATGCTAACACCGTTAACTACTTAACGTCCGTTAGTCGTTATTTTTGTGTTTTAATAATTAAATACATAAAGGTTTATATATTAATTATTATCTATTAATTATTCATACGTAATGTGTGCAATCCCGTGGTCCCGAGTTCGATTCTAGACATACACACATTAATATTTGCCCATTAAAACTAACACTTTAAGGGGATAATTGCGGTATACTATCCCCCATTGAATGACAAATAAACTCTCATTGATCCAAGCTATGTTTGAGATTCAATGAGAGGATCATCCTATCAACTAATACATATTGTATTCTTTTTGTTTGTTTAGGATGCATACTATCCCATATTACAAACTAAACATATATATAGGTAAAAATACAAAGACACCATGTGATGGTTGGTGAGATGTCATGCATCAAGTGGTCCCTCTTCATCTTCCTCTTTTGGAAAAGCACCAACCATCCTTCTGAAGCAGTCATAACAAATATTCCAACTCTTATGTCAAATTCTTGTACTTTGTCTGACTTCCCTTTTTGGAAGTTCCCGCCCATATTTTCAGTATGTTTGTAGAGATAGCGTCTTCAGGGTCACTGAGACATTTGTCAAATCTCAGTGACACTGGAGTTGATTTTTGCTCATATACTTTACTCACTAACACCGCATCAGTAAGTAAAGTGTTTCTTTAGTACAAAGAGCTTTATACAACACTCACTAATTTCTTTATCAATGAGTAAGATATGTTATTTTATTTTCAAATTCTTGTCAGGGCAATTGGGTCAATTTTTGACCCAACAGTTGATATTAATAGTTTTTTTAAATTTGTGATGTTTACCAAGCTTATCACTATTTTATATAGAAATAAAATTATTTAAATAAGTAAATGTGTTCATTTAATGCTCTAAACTTGTGCCACTATGGCACGAGTTAGAAAAACCCCATTTTATCTACTTCATAGTATTTTTTTTTAGAAAGGCAACCATATATACCATAACAAAACCATAGAAAATACAATACAAGGTTTCCCTAATTTACAAACAAGATGCTTAAGAAAAGGGAACCAACACACAAATTAACCCACGAAGGGTGTTACAACACTTCATAGTATTAATTAAAAATGTGTTTAGTTGTTGGAAAATGAAAAGTTTCTCAGATTTTTTTCCCTTTAATAAACACACATAAAATAGAAAACATGTTTAAAACGAGTATTTTCTGGAATTTCCTTATTGAAATTAAAAAACCAGTTTTCTGCTATTATAACTATGAGTTAGAGAAGTTGAATTTAGAGTTCTTCAGTTTTCAAAAGCTTCTCTGGAGAAAGACGGGTTACTCCGTTCTCAAGAAAACTAAAGAAAGAAAATTAAGAAAATTTATGTACAACTAAAACACCATATATCTCTAGTATTTTGGACTTCATAAAGTCTGTAAAACTTGTCGTAATTGTGTGCTTGAGCACTACATCAGCTCATACTTGGTCATCAAACAATCACAACACTGACCACCAAACCAACCACATTTTTTCTTTATACATTAAACATTTATGAAAAATGAGAGTTTAAAAAAGAAGTTTTTCAAAAAATTTTATAAAAGTAAAAGTTTGTCTTTCCTACATTTGACAATAAACAGCTCCCATCAATAAATACAAACTGATAATTTTCCTTTTCTCTCTCCTCCAACTAATTTTCCCCGCCTAAAATCCACCATTGAACTCCTCCATTTTCCTCAATTACAATCCAATTCATTAATAATTCAAAATTCTAATCCGATCAAATGGTACTCCATAGAATCTAAATCATCATCATCATCATCATCACTAGAATAGTATGCATCACTCGACTCATAAATTCATCACCATTGACATTTTCTAATTGATTTCGAAAATCTATTGCATCATAACCATGATGCTCTACATACAAATCATTTACCCATTTACTTCCATAACCAACATTTAAAAAAGCCTCAACAACCGCATCATTCTTAAGTTCAATAATACCAACTCTTAATGGGTCGCCTATTTACAATAATACAACCTAACAACTGGGGCATGCACTAAACTTCTAACCACTTCATGAAACTGTTCAAAAGACATACCTTCGAAGTTAATATTTGTGATTTGCTTTTCGTCACCTTGCAAATAATCAAAAGGATCACATACGAAAACCCCATCGCATTTTAGGTTAACTATGAAAACACGATTTTTATCGTATTAGGTTTACCTTATATCTAACGTTAACTGAAGCAATTATATTGACTTTGAAATTAGGGTTTATAATGAGAAATTGGGAAAAGGAATTTGGTGAAGTGTGAATGAGGTAATAAAGGGTGGTATTTATATGGTGGGTGGTCTGAAATAATTAAATGTGTTGGTTTGACCTAGCTGAGGTGGATAAAAGAAAAAAAATATGAAATGTACAAGTATTGTACTTGTCAACCGGTAACCAGCGGTAAGATGAGATAAATTTCGTAACTTTGGAACAAATTCAAAAGTTATGATGATGGTGATGTGATTTTACAAAATAAGTTTAACTAGATGTAAAAAAATTAATAAAGTGCGGTTGCTTATTTTTAATATATTGAATTTCAACGATTCCCATATGCTTTATATCTAGCACAGATAACTTTATCACATGAATTATAAAAAGTAAAGAAGAATATTGATTATAAAAAGTGCGGTTGCTTATTTTTAATCTGCTTTTTGGTTAAGTATTTTAGCTGGAAACCCTACCATTACACAGGTTTGTTTCTAATTTCTTTATTCACACTCTTAATGCAGACAATACATTTTGACTTTTCCAGTCAAAAATTATAAGCACTTCTACCCAAACACTCCAAAACCAATAATGGCCACTTTGAGTTGCAATAATCAACTTAAACGCACATCCAAACACCCCCAATATAAGAGTTCTCCCTTGACAGTTGACACTTAAAGTCAAATGTGAAGATTCTTTTGGGTTTTGACGATGGGCGCATCATTATTTTTTTGCACAAGTTTGTAAACGCATCTCTAGTTTAAATAATCATAAAAATGATACTGTTGACATTGTGACATGGATGGTTTAGTATCCTCACATGTTCCTTTTTATAACCTTAAGTAGCCTTACGAGTTAAGGTTGGAGCTACCCCTGGAAGGGAACGAAAACGTGATTTCGTAGACAACCCAAATGGTTTATTTTCAGCTCAAGCTGCACCAAAACCTCCTTCGGCCATGTATTCCGCTGTTGAGGGGATGAAAGTTGGTGGAAAGGTGATCTTCAGTTATCTTAATTATGGTAAAAACCATTAAATAGCCACGTACTTTCTGAGATTGTCCGTCTATAACCACTTACTTTCTTATTACCTTACTTCACCAACAAACTTTCAAATTTTGTTCTGACTTCACCAATATGACTCTGAAATGACTATATTACCCTTATCTTCATCAAACCACTCATCTCACCTTAAAACCTAGATAATACAATAAGTCACAAAGGAAAATGTTTGAAACAACTAACTCGAATTTTGACCTTTTTTTATTCTATTTTTTTTTCCTCTTCAATCATGACCAACCCTTTATTTTTTCTACTTATTTTTTTGACAAATATATAGATCAAATTCAAAGAGCTAAAAATGGCCACAAAATTTTTTGGCATTTAGATCTCACAATTCCCAAGGATGGAATGCATCAGATCTTTATCTTCACTAGTTTGTTCAAACTGCAGCGATAGATTCCGGCGAAGTAGCGGCGAGCAGTCGATCTAAAAATCTCCGGATTCTAGTGATGCATTCCAGAGTAGTAGGCGGCGAAGTAGATCTAACAAAATTACAACCCATTTTCCAACTTTCGAGCAATAGATCTAAAGAAACTCCGGATTCCGGCAATATCGATTCTGGAGTATACTAGTACAAACAGAAGCAACGCAGGCGACTTTTTTTGCATACTGTCGACGTCAAGACGTCGGCAGAATGAGGTGTCGACGTCATGTCGTCGGCACGACCTTGTCGAGAATGCTTCGTCGGAACTTAAGATCCCGAGAAACAACGCCGACGACAATGTGGGACCCACATGATTTTCCGGTCAAACGTTCTTGTGGTTCGACAATAATTTACCGATGCCAAGTCGTCGGTATAATACTAAATAATTAACGATTTAATTAACAAAGCTAATTAAAGTCAACGAAAAGTCAACAATTTTGTACATAATACCGACGACATGACGTCGGTATCATTTACAATAGTCAACATTTTGTAAATAATACCGACGTCAAGACGTCGGTATTATTTATATTGGTCAATAAGTTCTATATTTTACCGACGACATGACGTCGGTGGAATATTAACATTGTATATGATACCGAAAACATGTCGCCGGTATTTAAGTTGTATTGCAGCTGCACAGCAGCCTGCGCAGCTGCAATTCCCAGATTTTTGCCGCAAAAATCTACACATTCCCAGCTTTCTAACCTGCACATTCCAATACATCAAACGGCTAAAACGGCTATAAACTTTATAACGGCTAAAACGGTTATATATAACCACTAAACACTTAATAAACTTTACAAAACAGCCATAAACTTTATAACACCCTCAAAATACATTATAAAGTTTACATAACGGGTTTTATAATCGCTAAACATAGCTACTATACCTACAAATGTTGCAATATCCGCAATGTTCAAAGATAATAAGATTCGGGTCGTCAAAATATAGTTTCAAAGATAAAAACAACACAAAATAACACATAATATATACCTCTACGGCCCCTCATCGTCATACGGCCCCTTGTCGTCATCCTCATCATCATCATCACTCTCGCTGCGAGAGCCACTCTCGCTGCCAGAGCCACTCCTGCTCCCGCCTGAGCCATTCGCGCTCCCGCCTGCGCCGCTCCCTCTTGCGCCACTCCCACTGCTGCCTCCTGCGTCACCTCGAGAAGCAACCTGGGTAATAAACGACTCCCATTGCGGGTTGGTCGAGACAAAACGCGTCAACAACTCGAGCTGCTTCTGATTTGCCGACGCTTTCTTCTTAGCTCTTCTGCCCTTCTTCTCAGTTTTTCTGTAAATCTTCTGAGCTTTTCTGCTCTCCTTCTGAGCTTCAGCCATTATCTTTTGAGCTTCATCAAGCTTCTTCTGAGCTTCAGCAAGCTTCTCATCGATATCGTTTGTACCTACAAACGAAATAATCAAAATTTAAAAACGGTCATTTCAATACATAATATGTGTCATTTAATATTATCCAACTGTACATACCTGGAGCTGGAGGCGGGGGAGGCGGGGTGTCTTCTACCCGTGGCCTCTTCAAACCGGGTACCACCCTGCCCCTGCCGGCTATGTGACCACGCTGCTTGCCCTGTATTACCCGGGCAAGTATCTGCTCCTCCGTGAGGCACGCCACCTCTGTCGGCATATCGGATCTTGGCTCCCTTAGCCTGACCATCTCTTCCTATGTAGTTGGAAAAAAAATGAGAAAATTAATATATTAGTCGGGTTAATTATTGGATTATGTTTCAATGAATCATTAAAGTGCGTGTTTGGAAAAAAAATTAAATAAATAAAAAACGATACTTGCAAACTGAACACGAGCCTCATCCTGCAACCAAACACCATCCTTGCAGTGGGTGTCAAAAAAGGTATCGAAGAGGGACGGGTACTGATGGTCCTCGCTGTTCTCGAACTGTATATATATACACATGCATATAGGATGAAACAAATTAAAATGACAAATCAAACACCATATATATTTTATTTAGTATAAATACTTTTAATTAATATATTATTAAAATTAAATAATCTTATAAAAATAAAATGTGTCTTACATATTCGTGTCGAGTAGCGGCCAATGATCTCGAACCGTGGCGGCTGTGAATCTTGTTCTTCTTTCGGTTCTCTTTGTCCACAGCCGCTCGTTTTTGTGCCTTCTCCGACATGTACAACTCGACATGCTTCTCCCACACAGCCTGCTCCACGTTCGGAGGAGGATTTCTTCTGATCACTTCCACTCTCGCAGCCCCACCCTTATTGGTAAAGTAATCGCGTTTCATCTCATACTTGTTGTCCGAATATCGTTTAGCGAGATACGCGGTGATCCCCGTCTTAATGTTCTCCCATTCTGGTGAGCGCCTGTGGCGTTCCAAATTGAACATACGCTGCAATCAAATATACTTAAAATTAATATAAAGATATAAATAAATAAACAAATTTAAATAAATATACACATTTAAACAAATTTAAATAAATGTACACATTCAAATAATTAAATATAGAGATATAAATAAATAAACAAATTTAAATAAATATGCACATTTAAATAAATAAACACGATAACATAACAATATAAAAGGAAAATGAAATAACTGACCCCGAGCTGTGGAAGGAAGTGAGCCGTCTTCTCCCGGTGGTATGTTGTACCATGAGTCATAGTGTAACGGCAGCTTCCTAACGAGCTCGCCGACATAATTGCTGAACCACTTTTGGTTCTTGCCCACATGAATATACGTCCGCTGATCATTAAGCTCAAACTCAATCGACTGTGGGCCACTATTATCCACAACTTTCTTGAGCGCCACATTCTTGGTGCCTTCGCGACGACGCGAATTTCCGGCAGCCCGACCTCCACTACCCCTGCCTCCCCCGTGGCCCTACCTCCTCGGCTGGGTCGCCCTGATCCTGCAATTGGAGTGAGTGAAAACGTCATAAAGTTTAAGTTTCTTTGATATATATATATATATATATATATATATATATATATATATATGTATATATATATATATATATGTGTATATATATACACATATATGTGTATATATACACATATATGTGTATATATATGTGTGTATATATACACATATATATATATATATATATATATATATATATATATATATATATATATATATATATATATATATATATATATATATATATATATATATATGTATATATATATATATGTATATATATATATATGTATATATATATATATTTTATATATATATACACATATATATATATATATATATACATATATATATATATACATATATATATATATACATATATATATATATATACATATATATATATATATATATATATATATATATATATATATATATATATATATATATATATATAATCTATAAATTCTTACCACCATCACGGCACCCGCTCTCAATCTGACGGGTAGGGGAAGGTGGTGGGTCACCAGCACCGTCACCACCATGACTGCACGCAACTACTGCTGCCATCTGTAAAAGTACAAGTTGAATAACATATAGAAATTCGGGAACAAATTAACATAAGCATGCACACATTCAAATACATACACATTCAAAATAAATATACACTTTTAAACAATCCGTAACAATTTCATTAAAATAAGTGTCGTTTTACAAGTTACATTTTAAGATCAATCTGCACAATCATAATCACTATCATAAACAACATTATTCGTAACTTCAACTTCATCATCAGAATTGTTTGCGACTTCATTATCAGAAGCTGCTAAATCATAAGGATCATCGTCTTCATCATCAATAAAATCATCATCGTCATCAACAGGAATTATTGGTGGTGGTGCCTCAACTAACGTTGATTCACCATCGATATTTATGGTTTCAAGTTCCAAATCATTCAAATTAGCAGACAGTTGGAGATCGGACGAGTTGTTTCCATGTATCACATCATCATCGTCTTCTTCCACGATGACATCCCAGGTTGTGTTGTGATTTACTTCTTGGACGACCTTCCAATGGAGTGGTCGTCTGGCAGGATCTTCAAGGTAGAAGACTTGTTTTGCTTGTGTTGCGAGAATGTAAGGTTGATCTTCGAACGCATAGCTACATGCCAAAATTTGTGTCATGTTGTTTCTAGTGGTAAAACGTTGGACTCTACGGTTTTTGTTGCTTAAGTCGAACCACTTAACTCGAAACAACACAACTTTGAACTGGGAATATGCGAACTCCAGAATTTCTTCTAGCTGACCATAATACATTTCTCCCTCCTTCTCACCAGGTGAACAAATTCCGCTGTTCTGACTACGCAAGGGTTGACTGAGATTGGGGTCGGTGATGGTCCACAAGCCAAAGTGAATAAGTCGGGAGTACAGCTTGGGTCATCGGCTATGTAAAGTTTACGGATCTATGAAAAAAGATAAGAATAGAGGAGATGAGTAATAGTCGTTATTTATACATGGAAATACATACAATAAGTTTACCTTCGTCTCAAACCAGCTCGGAAATGCTTGTTGCATGTCGATATCAGGAAATTCCCTGAAAATGTTCATGATATTAGAATAAATCGAAAAGATAACTTGGGAAAAAGAAATTTCAAAATATAAACGCATACCTCTCGAACTCGTCCATGTACGTGTCGATCTCAGGATGTTGTGAAGTACATACCATATCACTCTCTTCATTTCTTGGAGACCTAACCCAATCAATGTCTCTTTACCAAACTTGGTACATAGTGATCCGAACACCTGGAAATCACTTGTTGGGCGAGGATGGTCCTGAGATGCAGCGGGACGATTAAATTTTGTCCCAACACCACGAAAATAACGAGAATAAAAGGTTAATGCTTCATCTGCAACATAACCCTCAGCTATTGAACCCTCCGGCTTAGCTTTATTTCGGACATAGTTTTTAAGCTTCTTCATGTATCTTTCAAATGGATACATCCACCGGAATGAAATAGGCCCGCCTTCAATAGCCTCTTCAGGTAAATGCATAACCAAGTGAATCATAATATCAAAAAAAGCAGGAGGATATATTTGCTCGAGACTGCACAAAATATTGATCAACTGGTCTTTAGCTTTCACCATCAAAGTTCAGGCTCAAATTTGCTTAAAGAAGAAACAAAGCTCGATCAATGGTGTATAAGTCTGTGCGTCCAAGTATTGCTGAAGTCCATAAGGAAGTAACCATTGCATCATTATATGACAGTCATGAGACTTCATGCCCGTTATATTGTTATCATCTTTGGTCACTTTTGACTTGAACTTGGATCCGAACCCATCTGGTAGTTTAACTGTTTTGATGTATTGACAGAAGAGTTTTCTTTTATCGGGTGTGAAGGAGTACTTAGCATGAGGCTTCGAGCACTTCCGTTTTGTTTGTTTCCGAGCCACAACTCCTGTCGAATGCCCAGAGCTTGCAAATCTTGTCTTGCCTTAACAAGGTGTTCAAGATACTCTCCAACACATTTTTTTCGATATGCATGACATCTAAATTGTGTGGTAGAGAAAGAAAAGACCAATATTCAAGATCGTAGAAGATAGACCGTTTAGTCCAGTTCAGCTCGACTGTATGATTACGTTTTATCTTCCCACCCCCATAATCTGGATGTTTCCCCGGCACACGTGTGGGCAATGTCGCAAGTTGAGTCAAGATATCAGCCCTGGTATCTTTTCTAGGAAGATCTCTATCATCGGTTTCACCATTGAATGTCGTATAGTCCCTCCTCCATTTATGGTTTTTTTTAAGAATCTTCTATGACCAACATAAGCTGTTTTGCTTATCACACGCGTAGCCGGAGTGTCTACTTTGCATGTAGGGCAAACGTAGTAACCTTGCCCTTGCCAACCAGACAAACTACTTCGTGCAGGAAAATCATTGATGGTCCATAAAAGCATCGCTCTCATGTGGAATTGAGTGCCTGTAGCAGTGTCCATAGTCAAGACACCTGGTTTTTTCCATAATTCCTGCAGGTCATCAATCAACGGCTTCAAGTAAACATCAATGTCCTTCGCCGGTGATTTAGGGCCAGGAATCAACAACGTCAGCATCAAAGAAGTCTCTTTCATGCATAACCAAGGAGGCAAGTTGTATGTTGTTAATATGACCGGCCACATGCTGTAAGTCTAACTAAGGTTGCCGAACGGATTGAAACCATCAGCAGCCAACCCTAATCGAACGTTTCTTAGTTCTATAGCAAAATCCGAATATTTATTGTCAAACTTCTGCCATGCTTTACCATCAACCGGGTGTTGCATCTTACCGTTTTCCGTAGACTTTCCAGTAGCATGCCAAGTCATATGTTTTGCAGTGTGAATAGACTTGTACAAACGTTGTAGTCTAGGAATGATAGGAAAGTAACGCAACACCTTGTTAGGAACTTTCTTCCCCGTTGTGTTCTTGTCTTTCCATCTACTCGTTTTACAGACCGGACAAGCATGTATCGACTCGTACCCTAACCCGATCTTTTTAAATGTATTCTTTATATGATAGTATGACGGTGGGAGATTGTAACCTAACCTGGGCGGAAATACCTCCTGGAGAAATTTTAGCGTTTTGTTAAATGAAGTATCACTCCATTTACCGCTGACCTTGAGATGCGTAAACTTTGCCATAAAATCCAATGTTGTCATAAAGTCACAACCCGGGTACAGAGCCTGGTTGGAACTTGCAAGTAACTCTTCAAACTCGTTACGCAGAGGAGGTGTCGCTGCTTGAGTTGGCTCGTTACTTGTCTCGCCAATATTTCCATGAGTCGGCTCATTATTCGAAGGAATATCAAGAATATAATTTTGATCATTATTCGGAGGAATATCAAGAATATCATTAAGGCACGCACCCATGTCACTCATCTCACGTTGTGTTGTGTTATGTACTAACGGCGCAGGATCTGGTTCACCGTGATCGCGCCATTGTGTATAAGTTGGGTCCCACCCATTTTGGCCTATGTGGTTTTTAAGACCTTCGAGAGATACCCATGGAGCATTACGACAACGACGACATGGACATAGTATATTTCCGTAACTATTTAATAACAGTTTGCAATGATCGAGGAAGGCGGCAAGACCATCAAGAAATTCTTTTGAACCACGATTCTCTAAACTGGTCCAACTCTTATCAATTATCATAACTGCATTTTTATGATGCAATCGGTTATTATATGCACTTAATTAATGATTACGAGTTGTTTTTTTCACCTAGCGCAACTATGGAAGGCAATCCTAACCCACTCTTTGAATGATTTGTCTCATATATGAATGCGTATAACTGATTTACTATTTAAGAAAATTTCGGCAGCATTTCCCCTCAACTCCCCAAATATGTGCATTAAGGACATATTGATAGGAGTAAAGGAGAAACACTGTCGAAATCATCTCAAATAGTAAATCAGTTATACGCATCCATATCCTAAATGAGACAAAACATTCAAAAAGCAGTCCCAAACAGGGGACTTTCCGAAATTAATTTCTAATAAATTAATTCCGGACGGGTTTTCTATAGGATGATTAACTTCGGACGGGGACTTTCCGAAATTAATCACTAAAATCCTAAAACATTCACAAAAGTCTAACAATCAAATGCCATTCAAATATTAACCAAATATTACCAGAACAGACACGCCAGGATCATATAGAAAATAGCCAATATAGTCACGAAAAAAGAATCTAAAAGAGAGGCTAGATGAAATTGTCTACCCTGCTACCTAACTAGTGATATGCAATTCTTATTTAAATATGTTAATACAAATATCGTCCCAAAAACGTTATTTATATTTTACGATCTTTGCTTAGTTTTGTTAATGACAATTACAAAGTATATCTTTAAGCAAAGCATAAATAAGATTAAGTCTTTTACATTTATAGTGATAAGCATTTTACAAACACATTTTCACATCACAAAGTTTTCTAGAAATAACATATACAAGTTTACATGTTTATTTCTTAAAATGGAAACTTTATTAGTTAAATATTAGGATGACATCATGGCATGCATCATGTACACAATCTTGGTAAGATTTTGTGATATTTTTTTTAGATCTTCAAGCCAAAGAGTTGACATTTGAAGATATGGAAAGATATGGCAAGATTTGGAAAGATTTGAAGATCTCTTAGCTGGCCTGACACGGCAGATCCAAAATGGTACACGGACGGATCCAATTTATGGGATCCGCCGGATCCGCCGTCTGTTCATCAGCCTTGCCTATAAATAGCAAGCTGATCATTTGGCCAATTCATCACTCATAAAGCTTAAAATTCATACTCATTCATTTGCATATCACTAACCCTTAGCTTACTAACATTTTATAGATCTTTCCTTTTGTAGCAAAGAAGATCTCAACATACAAGGAGTAACAGTCTGTTATCTTCCTTCTAACATAGAGTCTGTGTGTTCTTGTTTTAGTCACACATCATAGTTAGTATCATTCATACAGTAGAGTCCGGTTAGTGTTTTAGTCCTTAAAACACATAGAGTAAACGGGAGTGGTTGTACCCTTGTGAAAGAACCAACGGGAGTGGTTGTACCCTTGTAAAGAACTCGGTGTTTAGCTTAGTACCGGAAAAAGATTAAGCGACGTGTAAAGGTTTTCTCCACCTAGAAGGGAGCTTGTTTCTTAGTGAAGATAAACTCTCGAGTTAGAGGCTCGAGGAGTGGAGTAGGGCAAGGAAGAGAGTCCTTGTAGCCGAACCACTATAAACGACTGTGTTGTGTGGTTTGATCTTTCCTCTCTTTACTTATTTACTTATATTACTTGTTTGTGTGCTTGATTGTTTACTTGACTTTGAAATCACGATAAGTAACAAAGCGATTCAATTTTAAACTGTAAAACTATTCAACCCCCCTTCTAGTTTTCCACAATTGGTACCAGAGCGGTGTTACTCAAGATTTTCAAAATATATTGTATTTTAAAAACTTGAAACGATCATGGATTTTGAAAACTTTAAAGAAGGGAAATCTATGCAAAGACCACAACTATTTGAACCTAATTGTTTCATATATTGGAAAAATCGCTTTGAGACATATGTGAAGTCAAAGGACATAGATCTGTGGTATATTATTGTAGAGGGTGATTACAAACCCATAAGTAGTGATATTTCAGGTGGTCGGGATATAGGTAACTCTTTTATTCGTCACAGTGATGAACAAAAGAGATTGATTGCCAAAAACAATGAAGCCAAAATGATGCTTTACAATACCTTACCTAAAAAGGAATATGAAAGAGTTTTCATGTGTAAAACGGCTAAAGATATTTGGCAATCACTAATCATCACTCATCAAGGGAACTCACAAGTCAAAGATAACAAAATTGATCTTCTTGTTCAACAATATGAAAAAAAATTTATCTCTGAAGATGAGACCATTGATAGTGCTTTTGCTAGGTTTAATACTATCATTACATGTCTTAAAGCACTTGATGAATCTTTTTCTAGTAAGAATTTTATCAGGAAATTTCTAAGAGCACTCCATTCGAAGTGGAGAGCAAAGGTGACAGCTATTGAAGAATCTAAGGATCTTTCAAGTATGACACTGGATGAGCTCATAGGAAACCTCTAAGTTCACGAAATGGTGATGGAAAAAGACTCAAAAATAGTTAAAGGCAAGAAGGAGAAAATGAAGTCCATTGCCTTGAAAGCTAGAGTAGAGTCAAGTGATGAAGAGTCTTGTTCTAGTAGTGAAGATGAAGAATATGCCATGGCGGTTAGAGATTTCAAGAAATTCTTCAGGATACGAAGAAAGTTCGTTAGACCACCTCGTGAAGAAAAGAAATCTTCTCGAAAAGACCGTGATGATAGAAAAGGAAAGGTAGATAGGAAGTGTTATAGGTGTGGTGATTCTAGTCACTTAATAGGTGAATGTCCAAAGCCTCCAAAGACCAAGTCTCAAAGAGCCTTCGTCAGTGGAGCTTGGAGTGATAGTGAAGGAGATGATGACGAGCCTAAGAACGACGAAGTTGCTCTCATGGCTCACGACACAGAAGAGGTACATTTTGACTCATCATACTCCTCTATTGATGATGAAACCTTAGAAGTAGAATATAACAAACTGTGTGAAATTACCCTTAAAATCATAAACAAAAACAAATTCTTAAAAACCAAAACAACACTTTTAGAAAACGAAATTCATTGGTTAAAAGAAAAGGAGATAAGAATTGAAAAGGGTAAAAGTGTTAAAGAAACATGTGTGTCATGTCAGGAGCTTAAGTTAGAACTAGAAACACTTAAGTCAACACAGGAAGAACTTATCAAACAAAACTCTAAATTTAGAAAGTTTGATAAAAACATAAGTTGTGCAGATGAAAGAATGAAGATACAAAAACTGCCTAATGATAAAACCGAATTAGGTTTATGAAACTAGGAAGCTTAGGTGAGTTTAAGAAACAAACAGTGAAAGAAAAAGAAACTGCTCCAACTAAGTCTGAAGCCGACGGATCCGACGGATCAAAAAGTTTGGATCCGCCAGTTGTGCCAAAAGGATCCGCCAGTACAGATAGTGAACAGAAGGTTCTAAAAACTGACCGTACTGAATTCGTTAGAGTCACTAGAAAACCTAGTACTAGTACAACTGATAATGAACAAAAACCATCAGTGTCTATAGGAAAAGGTCAAGTTAGAAATGAGTATAGAGTCAAAACGGTTCAACAGGCACCAAAAACTAGTTTTCTCAAACACCCATTTCTAAAGAGTAACTTTAACTCGCAACATCATTATTAAAGAAATTGGAACCAAAACATGTCTAGAAACTTTCTAGGTCCCAACTTCATGCCATGGAACATGTGTCCACCATTTCCATACATGAATCATGATAATGTTATGTTTAACCCAAACGGACCCATGAAATATTGGGGACCAAACGCTTGAGTCTTTCTTGAACTTAGGTGTACTTAAAGGTTGAACTTGAACCTGATGAATGGATCAAAGATAGTGGGTGCTCAAGGCACATGACGGAAACAAAAGCCTTTTCTCAGACTACCAAGTGTACGACGGAGGTAATGTCACATTCGGTAGAAAGCTTAAAAGTAAAATCATCGGAAAAGGTACGATTTCTCATGACTCTCTCACTATTGATGATGTTCCTCATGTAGATAACTTAGGATTTAACTTGCTTAGTATTAGTCAATTATTCCGCAAAAAATATAACGTCCTTTTCAGTGAAAATGAAAGTAAAATACTTAAAGATGGCATAACTGTAGGAAAAGGTGTTTTGAAGAATAACGTTTACGTTATGAAACTCGACAAAACACCTAAAGACAAGCTTTATCTTACCTCCTTGGACGATAACTCAACTCTATGGCATCGACGCTTAGGTCACGCCAATATGAGGTTAATTCAATCCTTATCATCTAAGGAACTCGTTAGGAACCTGCTGATGCGCGTGATGTGTCGTTGCGGTTTAGCAGTTTTAATGCCTACTCAAGTTTTAAATTTATATTTAGCCGACTTATCAATAACACACACACTTAACGAGCAGTGTACCCGGTCAGTATGAATATAATGGTAAGTAGAGTGTCGATCACTAAGAGTGGAACGTATTATCTAGTTATTCTAATCAGTATTTTAATATATTAAGTTAGCTATACAACCTAATCTAACGCAAGGGGGTTCAGCCTGAGAGACTGGCACGATTTGGTTGCAATTAAATAATAAAATAAACCAATAGGCACGAATCAGCAAGTAGCACACACGTACACAGATAAATACTCGAGACAATAAGAGGGCTGTCCTTATGATAAGTAGTTTGTCACTTGTTTTATTGCTAGTGTTATATGAAGTGTATAGTTCGATGCAACGCACCGAGATTAAGTCCTTTCTCGTTGGTTCTAATCTTATCGGCGAGTAAACCCTTAATGATTACTTATGACTATCCCGTTTATCTTTCTCCTACTTTTCTACAGACCATAGAATGCATAGGCGATCTAATAAACAGGCGAGGGCAGAGGCATGGCGACCCGATCAACGCTCAGCTAGCCACAGAGGTTATCAATGCACTAATAAAAGTCACCAATGACATCAACATATAAACTTTAATTAATGAGAAAGCAGTTTTAAGGGAGTGCAACCTTTCCGTTGTCACATTACACAAGCCACCAATCTTGATGAATTAAAGTTTACTAACACAATAAAACAAAACTACTTAATGAATTAAACACATGCAGCACCTTCTTACAGCTCTTGTATCTTTGATTTGGGTGTGTCTTGTGCTGCTGCCTTGACTGATTTCGTCCTAGGTTTCTGGTCTTCGGTCTTCTGTTAAAACTTCGGAACTCTTAATTCGTCTGGTCTTTGGGGTATTTATAGTTTCTGTCTGAGGGTAAGATGCGGCGCATCTAGTAAGTAGATGCGGCGCATGTACTTAACTTCGCATGGGGTCCAAGATTATAATATTCAGGAATATTCGTACACCGCCAGGAGATGCGGCGTATCTTCATCTTTGGATGCGGCGCATGTCCTCTTGTATCTTGGATCGTATCTGGTGAGATCTTGATAGCGATGCGCCGTATGTAATAGGTGAGATGCGGCGCATCTGGAGTAGAACAAGTTGGTTATTCTTCGTTGACCAAAGTTTCATATGCGGCGCATGGGATAAATCCATGCGGCGCATTCTTCAAAGTCAGGCAGTGGTCTTCATTCTCTTCATTCCAACAACCAATTCCAATCTTGATCATTTTACTCCGTTTTTAGTCCATAATCGCTAAGTTTCACCAAATGCTTGTTTTTACCTGAGAATTACAAAAGTAAACGATTAAGTATCAATCCTCATACATAATATAGTAAAACAAGTCGAATTAATAGGATAAATGATAGTAATAAAATGTACTTATTTGAGTTCATCACCTGCCCAAGTTGAAATATGACCAACACTTTTGCGATGCTTGCAAAATAGGAAAACAAGTTCATAATAGCCATAAGGCTAAAAACATGGTGTCAACATCTAGGTGTCTAGAATTATTACATATGGATTTGTTTGGTCTATCCGCTATACAAAGTTACGGGGGAAACTTCTATAATTTGGTAATAGTATATGATTACTCTAGGTATACATGGACTAAGTTTCTAAAAACTAAAAATGAAGCGTTTGATAAATTTGAAATCTTAAGTAAGAAAATTCAAAATCAAACAGGAAGTAACATAGTATCAATTAGAACTGACCATGGTCGTGAATTCGACAACAAATTCCAATTCGGAGCTTTTTGTGATGCCAATGGCATAACTTATAATTTCTCGGCTCCTCGAACTCCTCAATCTAACGGTGTGGTAGAACGCAAAAATAGGACCATTCAAGAAATGAGTAGAACCATGTTAAACGAACAAAACATACCTCAAAAGTTTTGGTGTCATGCTGTAGATACATCTACATATATTCTAAATCGAGTTCTAATTAGACCATTCTTAGGAAAGACTCCATATGAGTTATACAGAGGCAAAAAGCCTACTTTATGATATTTTAGAGTGTTTGGAAGCAAGTGCTTCATTTTAAACACAAAGGACTATCTCACCAAATTCGACCCAAAGTCGTATGAAGGTGTATTTCTAGGATATTCACAAACTAGTAAAGCATACATAGTGTTGAACAAAGAAACCTCAAGAGTCGAGGAATCATTGAATGTAACATTTGATGAAAGTCCACCTCCCTCTAAGACATCACCTTTGGTAGATGATGACTTAGTTGAAGACCAAATGGTTGATAATCAAGAAAATGTTGAAAATGAGAAAGAAGATGAACCGATGAAAGGAGAGATAGTTAATATCAAAGAAACCAAAAGTCATCCATTGGAAAACGTCATAGGAAAAATAAATGAAAGAACATTAAGGTCTGAAGCTCAAAATGAAAGTAATTTCTTTTGTTTTGTTTCAACAATAGAACCTAAAAATTTTAATGAAGCCATAAAAGATGAATCTTGGGTCATTGTGATGCAAGAAGAATTAAATCAATTTGTTAGGAATGACGTTTGGACATTAGTTCCACAACCTAAAAATCAAACCATAATAGGTACAAAATGGGTTTTTAGAAATAAAATGGATGAAAATGGCATTGTGTCTAGAAACAAAGCTAGGTTAGTAGCACAAGGCTATAATCAACAAGAGGGTATTGATTATGATGAGACTTTTGCACCCGTAGCTAGACTTGAGTCTATTAGGATATTACTTGCATATACTAGTGAGAATTTCCTCACACTCTCCACTCCTACACCATCCAATGTGGTCTTCCAAACACCACCACCAAACATTACTCCAATAGCCACTACTCCACCACCGGCTCCATCACAGCCTGCTAGATCACCATCACCACCTAAATCACCCAAACTCCAACCCATGGAGCTATTTAGGACTCCACCAACATCACCACATCCTTACCTAGATGAGTTGGAAGAACTTCCACCTAGGTCCACCAATCCTCCACCCATGACCTTTGAAGGTCAATAACCCATGCTTTTTCACCCGGTTTACCCGGATATCCATGGTCACCACAACCTCAACCACAACAACTCTCACCAAGATCCACTCTCCAGTCCATTGATGAAGAGTTTTGGATTAATCAACCAACCACCCAAACCGAGATCAACGAGGAACTAAACCGCCTCTATGCATTCTCAAACATGGTTGACTCCCATCTCCACGAGGCTATGGACTTACAATCCACCTTGTTAGCCTCCATTACGGGTCCAACAAACAATCCACCACCATCATCCAACCAACAACAACAACAACCATCCAACAACAACAACCAACCACCACCACCACCACCACCACCACAGAACCTTGAGCCTAGTCTTCCTTCGGGTTTTTCGAGCCATGATTGCTCACATTGCGAGAGAACGGCTCTCTTGGCCCAAAGGACCAACTCTTCTTTTCTTTTTTTTTTTCTTTTTTTTTTTTTTTTTTTTTTTTTTAATAACATAAACATAGACATAGATGTGTAAAATTTCACACCATCACTATAATGATAATTCTGGATAATTTTTCCATACTTTTCATAACTTCAGAAATAACGGTAATAGTGAAAGTAGTAAACACACGAAAAACTCAAAAATATACAATATTTACTTTCACTCCAATTGCATTGTTCAATTTCCCGACCTAACCATAGATAATGAATTACGCACGCGAACACAGGAAATGTAAGGAAACACACTTTGCCTATAGCAATTAACCAACCACGGATTCTAATCTACAGGGTAGGCTAAGGTGTAAGGGTGTAACGAAACATTTTAAAACATAGGTGTATGAAACGAAAGGAATGGCTCTGAGTGTTTTTCTAGGGGTATCTTACTCTAAAAATGAGAGTAACAAAGGGTTTATACGGGGTTAACTAACCAGTGTAGTTAGCTAATAACACATAACATATAAAGGCTATTTGGGTGTAATCCTAGAAATTTACCAATTTAGACAAGTCATTCCAATTATATAAATAATACTTATTATGGTGGTCTCGAATAGTATACAAGCCAAGTTCTAAAGTTTACAAGTCACCGGCACACTCATAGATTTGTGAATTTTGAAAAATCACAATTTTTGAAAATAACGTCATGTGTGCAGCTATGCAACTTAGACTTTAAACAAAAACATGCTAAAAAATTTTAAATTTTTATATGTTAAGCACTTTTTTAAGCATATTTTGAAAAGTTTAGGACAAGTAAGTGTTAAGTGTTCTAATTCTCCAATCCCCCCACTTAAGTTAAACAACGTCCTCGTTGTTTGTATAAAAGGTTAAAAACTGGAAAATAAAAGAATTAGAACAGAAAAAACTCCCCTGAGATTTGCTCGGTATGATCCTCCATTAGTATTAGAGCAAAAATCATCTTTCTTGTGGATTAGAACGTTTAAGCTTCATATTCGATGTATCTACAGGAAATGCAGGAATCTATAATACCACCAAAGCTTCAAAGCACACCTAAGGTAAGAAAGGTTCAACTTGCATAACACATTAGTAGTTAGGTAAAAATAAAACATAAAAATTAAAAATGAAAATCATCAGGTCAGTCGATGCGCCGTATCTTATGGAAGAAGATACGCCGTATCGAGCCTGGAATAAATACGGATCAGAATAGAAGATGCGCCGCATCCTTAACCAGGGATGCGCCGCATTAAAATAAACTGATAAAAAGTTTTAAATTCGAAAATAAAAAATGCAGAAAAATAAAATAAGATATGACCATTTGCAGGAGATGCGTCGCATCTCAGAATTGAGATGCGCCGTATCCTCTGCGGCCTGACTGACTCGACACAAAGACAGAATAATAAAAAGATAAATCCGGGTTGTCTCCCGGTAAGCACTTGTCTTTATTCCAGAGTCTTCAAGTTAGACTCACGTTCAGCTCTTTATCTAGTCCTTGTTATGGTCCATCCTTCTTCCTTCATCCGAAAGATGTTCCCGTATATCATTGCGACGTTTTCTTCCGTTCGACTTAATCTAGTATAACTCTTTGTCTTCGTCGCAACATACTCTTCATCTGGACCCATAGAATATTTGATGATTTTAAATTTTTCAGAGATAATCACGGGTGGCTCATTATAAGGGATCCCAAGTAGTTGACACTTTCTTTTGGTGAACTCTTCATTGTCTTTATCAACAAACTCGAAATAAGGATCCTTAATCAAATAGTCATCAAGTTCTTCAATTAATGACTTATTGTCTTGAATCGCCTCCCACTCTCTTTCCAAATCCCATTGTAACCGTCGACTAAGCTTCGTGAAATCATCAAATTGTTCATGCACCCATTCCCAGAAAGTAGTATCCGATGTCCCCTTAAGTCCTTTCAAGCGTTTAATTCTGCCCTTTTCTTGCAAAGCCTCCGCATTTTGTGGGCAGTCTTCAACATTATCGTACCACTCATAACCTTCAAAGGTTACATCGTTTCCAACCCGTTTCATCCCAATAATACTTCCCCCATTACAGGTTTCGTCACTTTTATAATCACAGGTCGGCCAAACACTTCTCCCGTCCTTGAAAACGAAGGGTGTACAAGTGTGATTAATGTGCTCAAATTCCCATGGTTTATCCCAGACCCATGGTACTTGGTCATTCCA
Source organism: Artemisia tridentata subsp. tridentata (assembly GCA_021014915.2). Classification (NCBI taxonomy): domain Eukaryota; kingdom Viridiplantae; phylum Streptophyta; class Magnoliopsida; order Asterales; family Asteraceae; genus Artemisia; species Artemisia tridentata. Next base: position 12,973,813 of record CP139503.1, read on the forward strand.
TTCATAGTACCAGGTGTTTTTGAAATCGTCATAAGTCTTAAATCCTGGTAGATCTCCAGTAAGCACATCATCGTCGACTCGAAGAAGGTAATTGAATTCCTTGAATTGCTTGCACAAGGGTGTCTCATAATCGAACACGTCAATGTCTATTCTGAATAATTCTTCAATGCCCTCATTGACTGTTGAATCATGAAGTGACGACCCATAGTCGCTTTCTACTTCTTCGTCTTCTCCTCTCATCCAATATACCCATAATGCATCCTTAGTAGCTCGATCCATGCTCTTATGGTTATTAAACTTACTAGCCAACCATTCTGAAAAATCAACATCGTTAGGATCATGGTCAACGTCAAAGCAAGCTTTTCCAATCATATTCCTCCTTATACCCATGAACTCGTTAAATTGCTCCTTAAAACTCCGTGTCAACCATGAAGTCATAATCCGCTTGACTTCATTTCCAGGGGCGAATTCCGGACTACCATATTTAAGTTCTAGCCAATCATTGAGGGAGAGGTCCATCAATCTTACCAACTTGCCATGAAATAGTAACTCCGCCACAGCATAAATTCTGTCATCATCCAGATAGTTCTCATTTAATCCCCAGTACTGTTCGGAATAAGGCATGTAAGAGATTTGGGTATTGCCTCCACCACAGCTGTTGTTGCTTGAGTTCATGTATGCAAGGTAGAATTTCCCATCATCTTCTTCGATAGTAGTCCAGTTCAATCCTTTGGATTCAATGATAGGCCATAAGAGCGACAATTCATCTCTAGTGTACCTCACAAATACATCATAAGAGAATACCCCTTTGTCAATGTTGCATAAACGCATGAATTCCTTAAAAGCAGCTTCAAGAGGTGTCTCCCAAGAGAATAAATCTGTATCGATCATGAGCACATTGAATGAATCCGAAAGCAAGCATTCCTTAGCAAGATATCCGTTAACTGACATGTCTTCCATAGCAAAATCTGTCATCAAAGGTAAAATCATCAGTAGGATTTGTTCGCTAGAAGAGAAATTAATGAATATAGAAACGGATATAAGAATACAAAATAGCTGATATCTGCAGACAATGCGCCGTATCCAAAAAGTTGGATACGCCGTATCTTATAATCGTTAAAATTAAATCAGACTTTATTCACAAAATAGATACGCCGCTTAGAAATTTGAATGCGCCGTATCAATTTATATTATCAAAAATCGATATTTATTTAAAAATTAAATGCGTCGTATTAACAAAAGTTAATGCGCCGTATTTTCGTTATGTTTCAAAATATAAGATTTTTGATTCAGAAGATGCGCCGTATCGATAAAAATCGATACGCCGTATCTGTTTAATAATTCGAAAACTGTTTTTAATTAAAATAATAGATACGCCGTATCTGCTAAAGCAGATGCGTCGTATGGCGTTAACGTTTAGAAAAAAATTTATCAAAAACAGATACGCCGTATCTTGGGGAAAAGATGCGTCGTATCGAATTAATTAAACGCGTTGTATTTTATAAAAATTGAACGCAATACGCCGTATCGTTCGATTTAGCTCAGTACAACGATAGCAGAAAACAAAAAATACGAAAAATAAAAACAAATAAAAACACACGAAAATAAACACAAACAAAAGCAAACAAATAACACACAAAAACAGAAAATATGCAAAATAGTACAATGAATGCAAATTAATCTAATACACAACAAAATTAGCGGTTAGATAAAAAAAATTAAAAACCTAATTAAAATACTAATCAAATTAACAGATAATAACAATTCACTCCCCGGCAGCGGCGCCAAAAACTTGATGCGTGCGATGTGTCGTTGCGGTTTAGCAGTTTTAATGCCTACTCAAGTTTTAAATTTATATTTAGCCGACTTATCAATAACACACACACTTAACGAGCAGTGTACCCGGTCAGTATGAATATAATGGTAAGTAGAGTGTCGATCACTAAGAGTGGAACCTATTATCTAGTTATTCTAATCAGTATTTTAATATATTAAGTTAGCTATACAACCTAATCTAACGCAAGGGGGTTCAGCCTGAGAGACTGGCACGATTTGGTTGCAATTAAATAATATAATAAACCAATAGGCACGAATCAGCAAGTAGCACACACGTACACAGATAAATACTCGAGACAATAAGAGGGCTGTCCTTATGATAAGTAGTTTGTCACTTGTTTTATTGCTAGTGTTATATGAAGTGTATAGTTCGATGCAACGCACCGAGATTAAGTCCTTTCTCGTTGGTTCTAATCTTATCGGCGAGTAAACCCTTAATGATTACTTATGACTATCCCGTTTATCTTTCTCCTACTTTTCTACAGACCATAGAATGCATAGGCGATCTAATAAACAGGCGAGGGCAGAGGCATGGCGACCCGATCAACGCTCAGCTAGCCACAGAGGTTATCAATGCACTAATAAAAGTCACCAATGACATCAACATATAAACTTTAATTAATGAGAAAGCAGTTTTAAGGGAGTGCAACCTTTCCGTTGTCACATTACACAAGCCACCAATCTTGATGAATTAAAGTTTACTAACACAATAAAACAAAACTACTTAATGAATTAAACACATGCAGCACCTTCTTACAGCTCTTGTATCTTTGATTTTGGTGTGTCTTGTGCTGTTGCCTTGACTGAATTCGTCCTAGGTTTCTGGTCTTCGGTCTTCTGTTAAAACTTCAGAACTCTTAATTCGTCTGGTCTTTGGGGTATTTATAGTTTCTGTCTGAGGGTAAGATGCGGCGCATCTAGTAAGTAGATGCGGCGCATGTACTTAACTTCGCGTGGGGTCCAAGATTATAATATTCAGGAATATTCGTACACCGCCAGGAGATGCGGCGTATCTTCATCTTTGGATGCGGCGCATGTCCTCTTGTATCTTGGATCGTATCTGGTGAGATCTTGATAGCGATGCGCCGTATGTAATAGGTGAGATGCGGCGCATCTGGAGTAGAACAAGTTGGTTATTCTTCGTTGACCAAAGTTTCATATGCGGCGCATGGGATAAATCCATGCGGCGCATTCTTCAAAGTCAGGCAGTGGTCTTCATTCTCTTCATTCCAACAACCAATTCCAATCTTGATCATTTTACTCCGTTTTTAGTCCATAATCGCTAAGTTTCACCAAATGCTTGTTTTTACCTGAGAATTACAAAAGTAAACGATTAAGTATCAATCCTCATACATAATATAGTAAAATAAGTCGAATTAATAGGATAAATGATAGTAATAAAATGTACTTATTTGAGTTCATCACCTGCCCAAGTTGAAATATGACCAACACTTTTGCGATGCTTGCAAAATAGGAAAACAAGTTCATAATAGCCATAAGGCTAAAAACATGGTGTCAACATCTAGGTGTCTAGAATTATTACATATGGATTTGTTTGGTCTATCCGCTATACAAAGTTACGGGGGAAACTTCTATACTTTGGTAATAGTATATGATTACTCTAGGTATACATGGACTAAGTTTCTAAAAACTAAAAATGAAGCGTTTGATAAATTTGAAATCTTAAGTAAGAAAATTCAAAATCAAACAGGAAGTAACATAGTATCAATTAGAACTGACCATGGTCGTGAATTCGACAACAAATTCCAATTCGGAGCTTTTTGTGATGCCAATGGCATAACTTATAATTTCTCGGCTCCTCGAACTCCTCAATCTAACGGTGTGGTAGAACGCAAAAATAGGACCATTCAAGAAATGAGTAGAACCATGTTAAACGAACAAAACATACCTCAAAAGTTTTGGTGTCATGCTGTAGATACATCTACATATATTCTAAATCGAGTTCTAATTAGACCATTCTTAGGAAAGACTCCATATGAGTTATACAGAGGCAAAAAGCCTACTTTATGATATTTTAGAGTGTTTGGAAGCAAGTGCTTCATTTTAAACACAAAGGACTATCTCACCAAATTCGACCCAAAGTCGTATGAAGGTGTATTTCTAGGATATTCACAAACTAGTAAAGCATACATAGTGTTGAACAAAGAAACCTCAAGAGTCGAGGAATCATTGAATGTAACATTTGATGAAAGTCCACCTCCCTCTAAGACATCACCTTTGGTAGATGATGACTTAGTTGAAGACCAAATGGTTGATAATCAAGAAAATGTTGAAAATGAGAAAGAAGATGAACCGATGAAAGGAGAGATAGTTAATATCAAAGAAACCAAAAGTCATCCATTGGAAAACGTCATAGGAAAAATAAACGAAAGAACATTAAGGTCTGAAGCTCAAAATGAAAGTAATTTCTTTTGTTTTGTTTCAACAATAGAACCTAAAAATTTAATGAAGCCATAAAAGATGAATCTTGGGTCATTGTGATGCAAGAAGAATTAAATCAATTTGTTAGGAATGACGTTTGGACATTAGTTCCACAACCTAAAAATCAAACCATAATAGGTACAAAATGGGTTTTTAGAAATAAAATGGATGAAAATGGCATTGTGTCTAGAAACAAAGCTAGGTTAGTAGCACAAGGCTATAATCAACAAGAGGGTATTGATTATGATGAGACTTTTGCACCCGTAGCTAGACTTGAGTCTATTAGGATATTACTTGCATATACTAGTGAGAATTTCCTCACACTCTCCACTCCTACACCATCCAATGTGGTCTTCCAAACACCACCACCAAACATTACTCCAATAGCCACTACTCCACCACCGACTCCATCACAGCCTGCTAGATCACCATCACCACCTAAATCACCCAAACTCCAACCCATGGAGCTATTTAGGACTCCACCAACATCACCACATCCTTACCTAGATGAGTTGGAAGAACTTCCACCTAGGTCCACCAATCCTCCACCCATGACCTTTGAAGGTCAACAACCCATGCTTTTTCACCCGGTTTACCCGGATATCCATGGTCCTTTGTACCATGATGCACCACCACCACAACCTCAACCACAACAACTCTCACCAAGATCCACTCTCCATTCCATTGATGAAGAGTTTTGGATTAATCAACCAACCACCCAAACCGAAATCAACGAGGAACTAAACCGCCTCTATGCATTCTCAAACATGGTTGACTCCCATCTCCACGAGGCTATGGACTTACAATCCACCTTGTTAGCCTCCATTACGGGTCCAACAAACAATCCACCACCATCATCCAACCAACAACAACAACAACCATCCAACAACAACAACCAACCACCACCACCACCACCACCACCACAGAACCTTGAGCCTAGTCTTCCTTCGGGTTTTTCGAGCCATGATTGCTCACATTGCGAGAGAACGGCTCTCTTGGCCCAAAGGACCAACTCTTCTTTTCTTTTTTTTTCTTTTTTTTTTTTTTTTTTTTTTTTTTTTTTAATGACATAAACATAGACATAGATGTGTAAAATTTCACACCATCACTATAATGATAATTCTGGATAATTTTTCCATACTTTTCATAACTTCAGAAATAACGGTAATAGTGAAAGTAGTAAACACACGAAAAACTCAAAAATATACAATATTTACTTTCACTCCAATTGCATTGTTCAATTTCCCGACCTAACCATAGATAATGAATTACGCACGCGAACACAGGTAATGTAAGGAAACACACTTTGCCTATAGCAATTAACCAACCACGGATTCTAATCTACAGGGTAGGCTAAGGTGTAAGGGTGTAACGAAACATTTTAAAACATAGGTGTATGAAACGAAAGGAATGGCTCTGAGTGTTTTTCTAGGGGTATCTTACTCTAAAAATGAGAGTAACAAAGGGTTTATACGGGGGTTAACTAACCAGTGTAGTTAGCTAATAACACATAACATATAAAGGCTATTTGGGTGTAATCCTAGAAATTTACCAATTTAGACAAGTCATTCCAATTATATAAATAATACTTATTATGGTGGTCTCGAATAGTATACAAGCCAAGTTCTAAAGTTTACAAGTCACCGGCACACTCATAGATTTGTGAATTTTGAAAAATCAAAATTTTTGAAAATAACGTCATGTGTGCAGCTATGCAACTTAGACTTTAAACAAAAACATGCTAAAAAATTTTAAATTTTTATATGTTAAGCACTTTTTTAAGCATATTTTGAAAAGTTTAGGACAAGTAAGTGTTAAGTGTTCTAATTCTCCAATCCCCCCACTTAAGTTAAACAACGTCCTCGTTGTTTGTATAAAAGGTTAAAAACTGGAAAATAAAAGAATTAGAACAGAAAAAACTCCCCTGAGATTTGCTCGGTATGATCCTCCATTAGTATTAGAGCAAAAATCATCTTTCTTGTGGATTAGAACGTTTAAGCTTCATATTCGATGTATCCACAGGAAATGCAGGAATCTATAATACCACCAAAGCTTCAAAGCACACCTAAGGTAAGAAAGGTTCAACTTGCATAACACATTAGTAGTTAGGTAAAAATAAAACATAAAAATTAAAAATGAAAATCATCAGGTCAGTCGATGCGCCGTATCTTATGGAAGAAGATACGCCGTATCGAGCCTGGAATAAATACGGATCAGAATAGAAGATGCGCCGCATCCTTAACCAGGGATGCGCCGCATTAAAATAAACTGATAAAAAGTTTTAAATTCGAAAATAAAAAATGCAGAAAAATAAAATAAGATATGACCATTTGCAGGAGATGCGTCGCATCTCAGAATTGAGATGCGCCGTATCCTCTGCGGCCTGACTGACTCGACACAAAGACAGAATAATAAAAAGATAAATCCGGGTTGTCTCCCGGTAAGCACTTGTCTTTATTCCAGAGTCTTCAAGTTAGACTCACGTTCAGCTCTTTATCTAGTCCTTGTTACGGTCCATCCTTCTTCCTTCATCCGAAAGATGTTCCCGTATATCATTGCGACGTTTTCTTCCGTTCGACTTAATCTAGTATAACTCTTTGTCTTCGTCGCAGCATACTCTTCATCTGGACCCATAGAATATTTGATGATTTTAAATTTTTCAGAGATAATCACGGGTGGCTCATTATAAGGGATCCCAAGTAGTTGACACTTTCTTTTGGTGAACTCTTCATTGTCTTTATCAACAAACTCGAAATAAGGATCCTTAATCAAATAGTCATCAAGTTCTTCAATTAATGACTTATTGTCTTGAATCGCCTCCCACTCTCTTTCCAAATCCCATTGTAACCGTCGACTAAGCTTCGTGAAATCATCAAATTGTTCATGCACCCATTCCCAGAAAGTAGTATCCGATGTCCCCTTAAGTCCTTTCAAGCGTTCAATTCTGCCCTTTTCTTGCAAAGCCTCCGCTTTTTGTGGGCAGTCTTCAACATTATCGTACCACTCATAACCTTCAAAGGTTACATCGTTTCCAACCCGTTTCATCCCAATAATACTTCCCCCATTACAGGTTCCGTCACTTTTATAATCACAGGTCGGCCAAACACTACTCCCGTCCTTGAAAACGAAGGGTGTACAAGTGTGATTAATGTGCTCAAATTCCCATGGTTTATCCCAGACCCATGGTACTTGGTCATTCCATTCATAGTACCAGGTGTTTTTGAAATCGTCATAAGTCTTAAATCCTGGTAGATCTCCAGTAAGCACATCATCGTCGACTCGAAGAAGGTAATTGAATTCCTTGAATTGCTTGCACAAGGGTGTCTCATAATCGAACACGTCAATGTCTATTCTGAATAATTCTTCAATGCCCTCATTAACTGTTGAATCATGAAGTGACGACCCATAGTCGCTTTCTATTTCTTCGTCTTCTCCTCTCATCCAATATACCCATAATGCATCCTTAGTAGCTCGATCCATGCTCTTATGGTTATTAAACTTACTAGCCAACCATTCTGAAAAATCAACATCGTTAGGATCATGGTCAACGTCAAAGCAATCTTTTCCAATCATATTCCTCCTTATACCCATGAACTCGTTAAATTGCTCCTTAAAACTCCGTGTCAACCATGAAGTCATAATCCGCTTGACTTCATTTGCAGGGGCGAATTCCGGACTACCATATTTAAGTTCTAGCCAATCATTGAGGGAGAGGTCCATCAATCTTACCAACTTGCCATGAAATAGTAACTCCGCCACAGCATAAATTCTGTCATCATCCAGATAGTTCTCATTTAATCCCCAGTACTGTTCGGAATAAGGCATGTAAGAGATTTGGGTATTGCCTCCACCACAGCTGTTGTTGCTTGAGTTCATGTATGCAAGGTAGAATTTCCCATCATCTTCTTCGATAGTAGTCCAGTTCAATCCTTTGGATTCAATGATAGGCCATAAGAGCGACAATTCATCTCTAGTGTACCTCACAAATACATCATAAGAGAATACCCCTTTGTCAATGTTGCATAAACGCATGAATTCCTTAAAAGCAGCTTCAAGAGGTGTCTCCCAAGAGAATAAATCTGTATCGATCATGAGCACATTGAATGAATCCGAAAGCAAGCATTCCTTAGCAAGATATCCGTTAACTGACGTGTATTCCATAGCAAAATCTGTCATCAAAGGTAAAATCATCAGTAGGATTTGTTCGCTAGAAGAGAAATTAATGAATATAGAAACGGATATAAGAATACAAAATAGCTGATATCTGCAGACAATGCGCCGTATCCAAAAAGTTGGATACGCCGTATCTTATAATCGTTAAAATTAAATCAGACTTTATTCACAAAATAGATACGCCGCTTAGAAATTTGAATGCGCCGTATCAATTTATATTATCAAAAATCGATATTTATTAAAAATTAAATGCGTCGTATTAACAAAAGTTAATGCGCCGTATCTTCGTTACGTTTCAAAATATAAGATTTTTGATTCAGAAGATGCGCCGTATCGATAAAAATCGATACGCCGTATCTGTTTAATAATTCGAAAACTGTTTTTAATTAAAATAATAGATACGCCGTATCTGCTAAAGCAGATGCGTCGTATGGCGTTAACGTTTAGAAAAAAATTTATCAAAAACAGATACGCCGTATCTTGGGGAAAAGATGCGTCGTATCGAATTAATTAAACGCGTTGTATTTTATAAAAATTGAACGCAATACGCCGTATCGTTCGATTTAGCTCAGTACAACGATAGCAGAAAACAAAAAATACGAAAAATAAAAACAAATAAAAACACACGAAAATAAACACAAATAAAAGCAAACAAATAACACACAAAAACAGAAAATATGCAAAATAGTACAATGAATGCAAATTAATCTAATACACAACAAAATTAGCGGTTAGATAAAAAAAATTAAAAACCTAATTAAAATACTAATCAAATTAACAGATAATAACAATTCACTCCCCGGCAGCGGCGCCAAAAACTTGATGCGCGTGATGTGTCGTTGCGGTTTAGCAGTTTTAATGCCTACTCAAGTTTTAAATTTATATTTAGCCGACTTATCAATAACACACACACTTAACGAGCAGTGTACCCGGTCAGTATGAATATAATGGTAAGTAGAGTGTCGATCACTAAGAGTGGAACCTATTATCTAGTTATTCTAATCAGTATTTTAATATATTAAGTTAGCTATACAACCTAATCTAACGCAAGGGGGTTCAGCCTGAGAGACTGGCACGATTTGGTTGCAATTAAATAATATAATAAACCAATAGGCACGAATCAGCAAGTAGCACACACGTACACAGATAAATACTCGAGACAATAAGAGGGCTGTCCTTATGATAAGTAGTTTGTCACTTGTTTTATTGCTAGTGTTATATGAAGTGTATAGTTCGATGCAACGCACCGAGATTAAGTCCTTTCTCGTTGGTTCTAATCTTATCGGCGAGTAAACCCTTAATGATTACTTATGACTATCCCGTTTATCTTTCTCCTACTTTTCTACAGACCATAGAATGCATAGGCGATCTAATAAACAGGCGAGGGCAGAGGCATGGCGACCCGATCAACGCTCAGCTAGCCACAGAGGTTATCAATGCACTAATAAAAGTCACCAATGACATCAACATATAAACTTTAATTAATGAGAAAGCAGTTTTAAGGGAGTGCAACCTTTCCGTTGTCACATTACACAAGCCACCAATCTTGATGAATTAAAGTTTACTAACACAATAAAACAAAACTACTTAATGAATTAAACACATGCAGCACCTTCTTACAGCTCTTGTATCTTTGATTTGGGTGTGTCTTTTGCTGCTGCCTTGACTGAATTCGTCCTAGGTTTCTGGTCTTCGGTCTTCTGTTAAAACTTCGGAACTCTTAATTCGTCTGGTCTTTGGGGTATTTATAGTTTCTGTCTGAGGGTAAGATGCGGCGCATCTAGTAAGTAGATGCGGCGCATGTACTTAACTTCGCGTGGGGTCCAAGATTATAATATTCAGGAATATTCGTACACCGCCAGGAGATGCGGCGTATCTTCATCTTTGGATGCGGCGCATGTCCTCTTGTATCTTGGATCGTATCTGGTGAGATCTTGATAGCGATGCGCCGTATGTAATAGGTGAGATGCGGCGCATCTGGAGTAGAACAAGTTGGTTATTCTTCGTTGACCAAAGTTTCATATGCGGCGCATGGGATAAATCCATGCGGCGCATTCTTCAAAGTCAGGCAGTGGTCTTCATTCTCTTCATTCCAACAACCAATTCCAATCTTGATCATTTTACTCCGTTTTTAGTCCATAATCGCTAAGTTTCACCAAATGCTTGTTTTTACCTGAGAATTACAAAAGTAAACGATTAAGTATCAATCCTCATACATAATATAGTAAAACAAGTCGAATTAATAGGATAAATGATAGTAATAAAATGTACTTATTTGAGTTCATCACCTGCCCAAGTTGAAATATGACCAACACTTTTGCGATGCTTGCAAAATAGGAAAACAAGTTCATAATAGCCATAAGGCTAAAAACATGGTGTCAACATCTAGGTGTCTAGAATTATTACATATGGATTTGTTTGGTCTATCCGCTATACAAAGTTACGGGGGAAACTTCTATACTTTGGTAATAGTATATGATTACTCTAGGTATACATGGACTAAGTTTCTAAAAACTAAAAATGAAGCGTTTGATAAATTTGAAATCTTAAGTAAGAAAATTCAAAATCAAACAGGAAGTAACATAGTATCAATTAGAACTGACCATGGTCGTGAATTCGACAACAAATTCCAATTCGGAGCTTTTTGTGATGCCAATGGCATAACTTATAATTTCTCGGCTCCTCGAACTCCTCAATCTAACGGTGTGGTAGAACGCAAAAATAGGACCATTCAAGAAATGAGTAGAACCATGTTAAACGAACAAAACATACCTCAAAAGTTTTGGTGTCATGCTGTAGATACATCTACATATATTCTAAATCGAGTTCTAATTAGACCATTCTTAGGAAAGACTCCATATGAGTTATACAGAGGCAAAAAGCCTACTTTATGATATTTTAGAGTGTTTGGAAGCAAGTGCTTCATTTTAAACACAAAGGACTATCTCACCAAATTCGACCCAAAGTCGTATGAAGGTGTATTTCTAGGATATTCACAAACTAGTAAAGCATACATAGTGTTGAACAAAGAAACCTCAAGAGTCGAGGAATCATTGAATGTAACATTTGATGAAAGTCCACCTCCCTCTAAGACATCACCTTTGGTAGATGATGACTTAGTTGAAGACCAAATGGTTGATAATCAAGAAAATGTTGAAAATGAGAAAGAAGATGAACCGATGAAAGGAGAGATAGTTAATATCAAAGAAACCAAAAGTCATCCATTGGAAAACGTCATAGGAAAAATAAATGAAAGAACATTAAGGTCTGAAGCTCAAAATGAAAGTAATTTCTTTTGTTTTGTTTCAACAATAGAACCTAAAAATGTTAATGAAGCCATAAAAGATGAATCTTGGGTCATTGCGATGCAAGAAGAATTAAATCAATTTGTTAGGAATGACGTTTGGACATTAGTTCCACAACCTAAAAATCAAACCATAATAGGTACAAAATGGGTTTTTAGAAATAAAATGGATGAAAATGGCATTGTGTCTAGAAACAAAGCTAGGTTAGTAGCACAAGGCTATAATCAACAAGAGGGTATTGATTATGATGAGACTTTTTCACCCGTAGCTAGACTTGAGTCTATTAGGATATTACTTGCATATACTAGTGAGAATTTCCTCACACTCTCCACTCCTACACCATCCAATGTGGTCTTCCAAACACCACCACCAAACATTACTCCAATAGCCACTACTCCACCACCGACTCCATCACAGCCTGCTAGATCACCATCACCACCTAAATCACCCAAACTCCAACCCATGGAGCTATTTAGGACTCCACCAACATCACCACATCCTTACCTAGATGAGTTGGAAGAACTTCCACCTAGGTCCACCAATCCTCCACCCATGACCTTTGAAGGTCAATAACCCATGCTTTTTCACCCGGTTTACCCGGATATCCATGGTCCTTTGTACCATGATGCACCACCACCACAACCTCAACCACAACAACTCTCACCAAGATCCACTCTCCAGTCCATTGATGAAGAGTTTTGGATTAATCAACCAACCACCCAAACCGAAATCAACGAGGACCTAAACCGCCTCTATGCATTCTCAAACATGGTTGACTCCCATCTCCACGAGGCTATGGACTTACAATCCACCACCATCATCCAACCAACAACAACAACAACCATCCAACAACAACAACCAACCACCACCACCACCACCACAAAACCTTGAGCCTAGTCTTCCTTCGGGTTTTTCGAGCCATGATTGCTCACATTGCGAGAGAACGGCTCTCTTGGCCCAAAGGACCAACATTTTGGTCCATGAGCTCCAAAATGAGATGAGGTTCATCTTGAACCATGTTCTCGAGCGTCTCAACACAATCTCTCATCCTCCTCAATAGGAGCTTTGCTAGTTTCCTCTTATAGGAACTTTTTAGGACGGTGTTGTAGTATTTGTTTTTTTTTAGATTTATTTTTATTATTGCAATGTAACATCATGTTTGTGACTTTTTGTCACCTATTTTCAATGAATGATGGTTGTGTTTTTATGCTTGTGAGTGATCAACATTAAGCATATTATCTCATTTTAGGATACTAACATCATAATGTGGTTGTCTTAACATCACATATTGCATAGATCATATGTACACTAAGTACAAATTTTGATCAGACACTTCATTTTGACTCTCTAGAAGTCACATGGGTTGACCTTTATTGGTTGACTATTGCATATGCATATTGGTTCTTGATTGAAGTATCTCATTACTAACCTTTATTTTGTAGCTTTTCTCAACCTTGAACTCTATACGTTGGTACCCTAGTAACGGGGAGTATAGATCGAGGGGGAGTATATCATATACTAACTCATCATTTTTAGCATTTCTCATCCTTGAAACGTATACGTTGGTACTCTAGTAATGGGGAGTATACATCAAGGAGGAGCATATCATAGTCTAACCATTTGGTTTGTAGGACCATACATCATACTCTTGAAATGTATACGTTGGTACTCTAGCAATGAGGAGTATACATCAAGGGGGAGCATATCAAAGTTTAACCATTTTTTTTTTGTAGGAACATACATCAAATCATACTCTCGCAATGTATACATTGGAACTCTAGCAATGAGGAGTATACGTCAAGGGGGAGCATAGCATATTCTAACAATTTTTTGTGGGTTCATACATCATATCCTTGTTACTCCAATTAGGGGGAGTATAAATCAAGGGGGAACTTTAAAGTTCTGAAAATCGCATTCCGCTACGCATATCTTCTTTTTGTTTCGACAAAAAGGGGGAGATAGGATTAAGTTGCATCAACTGTGAAACATCACAGTACATACATTTTAGCTTAAAATAGTTTTTAAAACTTGCATAAACTAACTTAATCTATATTTTTAAAAGACTCATCCTTTATTTAAGCTCTCTACTTAAAAATACACTTTATGTTTTGTCATCAACAAAAAGGGGGAGATTGTTAATACAAATATCGTCCCAAAAACGTTATTTATATTTTACGATCTTTGCTTAGTTTTGTTAATGACAATTACAAAGTATATCTTTAAGCAAAGCATAAATAAGATTAAGTCTTTTACATTTATAGTGATAAGCATTTTACAAACACATTTTCACATCATAAGGTTTTCTAGAAATGACATATACAAGTTTACATGTTTATTTCTTAAAATGGAAACTTTATTAGTTAAATATTAGGATGACATCATGGCATGCATCATGTACACAATCTTGGTAAGATTTTGTGATATTTTGTTTAGATCTTCAAGCCAAAGAGTTGACATTTGAAGATATGGAAAGATATGGCAAGATTTGGAAAGATTTGAAGATCTCTTAGCTGGCCTGACACGGCGGATCCAAAATGGTACACGAACAGATCCAATTTATGGGATCCACCGGATCCGCCGTCTGTTCATCAGCCCTGCCTATAAATAGCAAGCTGATCATTTGGCCAATTCATCACTCATAAAGCTTAAAATTCATACTCATTCATTTGCATATCACTAACCCTTAGCTTACTAACATTTTATAGATATTTCCTTTTGTAGCAAAGAAGATCTCAACATACAAGGAGTAACAGTCTGTTATCTTCCTTCTAACATAGAGTCTGTGTGTTCTTGTTTTAGTCACACATCATAGTTAGTATCATTCATACAGTAGAGTCCGGTTAGTGTTTTAGTCCTTAAAACACATAGAGTAAACGGGAGTGGTTGTACCCTTGTGAAAGAACCAACGGGAGTGGTTGTACCCTTGTAAAGAACTCGGTGTTTAGCTTAGTACCGGAAAAAGATTAAGCGACGTGTAAAGGTTTTCTCCACCTAGAAGGGAGCTTGTTTCTTAGTGAAGATAAACTCTCGAGTTAGAGGCTCGAGGAGTGGAGTAGGGCAAGGAAGAGAGTCCTTGTAGCCGAACCACTATAAACGACTGTGTTGTGTGGTTTGATCTTTCCTCTCTTTACTTATTTACTTATATTACTTGTTTGTGTGCTTGATTGTTTACTTGACTTTGAAATCACTATAAATAACAAAGCGAATCAATTTTAAACGGTAAAACTATTCAACCCCCCTTCTAGTTTTCCACAAAATATATGACCAGCAATGGCACATCCAACGCCATATCCACAGTGATCATTTAGTACATAAACAAAGAATTTGAACTAAGACCCCTAAGTTACCCTAAGCAAGTTTTAATTACTTGAGCACTCCTAGTAGCATCATATCCAAACAGAAAACATACCAAACCAATAAGTACATCTTCATTCTAATATATAAACCTAATCCAAAAATTACAACGAAACAAGCTCCATTTAAATAATTACAACGCAACATTAAACAGTAATCTAACCTATCATGGTATCTCGGTTACAGCCACACATTCCTTACAAGTCATATATTAATACATCTCAGCAGCAATCTAACTAAACGTTTAATCTAGTTGCCATTTAATCTCAGCAGCATATTAATACATTAAACAACAATATAACCTATGTGTTTATATAGGACTCTAGTTGCCATTTAATCTCAAGTTTTCAACCAAGGCTATCTAACTAAACGTCTCAGCAGCATTTATCACAAATCTAACTAACCAAACACATAATCAGTCACATTTCACAAACATATATAAAAAAAATAATACAACAAAGCATAAAAATGAAAAAACAATACGGGTATGTAACCAAACGCATAATCAGTCACATACTGTCTCGCTCTTGGGATGTGGTCTCTCGGGCTATACGTGGTCTCGGGTTGTGGTCTCAGGCTCGGGCTATATAAAAAGAGAGCACATTAATATATAGGTTGCTTCAAATTAAAGAGGTAAAACTGTTAACGGCGACATGTCGTCGGGATACCAAAAGTTTAAAAAAAAATAAAAAAGAGACCACATTACCTATGTCTCGGCTGTCTCAGCTCTCGGCTCTTGGCTCTCGTTCTCGGCTTTGGCTACTGATTCGGCAGTAAAAAAAAAAAAAAAGACAGAAAACAACATCAAAAAATTAACAAATGCAACATAATTTAACATTTACATTACATAGATTAATAAAAATAACAAAAATTAAAAATACCTTCGTATGTAAGAAAAAGTGGGGAAGAAGAGGAAGAATTAAAGAAGACAAGGGAGTTGAGGAGAGAATTAAACAAGAGAATGTGGTGGAGGAGGAGAAGTGGTGTTTTGCAATGGTGGCAGTGGTGACTGTGGTGGTTGTGGAGACTGTGGTGGTTGTGGTGGTGACTGTGGTGGTGGAGGAGGAGACTGTGGTGGTGGTGGAGACTGTGGTGGTTGTGGTAGTGACTGTTGTGACTGTGGTGGTGGTGGAGCAATAATTCGCCGGTAATGAACTCAAATAAGTACATTTTATTACCATCATTTATCCTATTTATTTGACTTGTTTTATTATATTATCTGTGAGAATTGATACGTTAATTTTTACTTTTGTAATTCTCAGGTAAAAACAAGTACTATGTGAAACTTGGCGATTTTGGACTAATTATGGAGCAAAACAAGCAAGAAGTTAAGAGTCTATTGAAATGTACAAGATCAAGATCATTCTGCTCCAGATACGCCGCAACACACTTCTTACATACGGCGCATCACTATCAAGATTTCACAAGTTACGATCCAAGACAGCAAAGGACATGCGCCGCATAGAGAAACGGAGTTACGCCGCATCTTAAGGCGGTATATGAATATTCCTGAATATATTAATCTTGGACCCCACGTGAAGTTAAGTCAATGCGCCGCATCTACTTATTCTATGCGCCGTATCTAACCCTCAGACAGAAACTATAAATACCCCAAAGTCAGACGAATTTTGGGTGCAATATACCGAGTAGGAAACTTAGCAAAAGACAGAAGAAACCCTAGGACGAAGTCAGACGCATTAGCAGCACAAGACACAACTTGAACGAAGATACAAGAGCTGTAAGAAGGTCCTGCATGTATTCAATTCATTAAGTAGTTTTGTTTTATTGTATTAGTACACTTTAATTCATCAGGATTGATGGGCCGATTCCATCTGACTACGGAAAACCATGGGCACCCCTTAAAATTGCTTTCCCATTAATTAAAGTTTATATGTTGATGTCTTTGGTGACTTTTATTAGTGCATTGATAACCTCTGTGTCTAGCTGAGCATTGCTTGGGTCGCCATGCCCCTTCCTCGCCTATTTGTTTCAGCGTGTCTTTAATAAATAGGATAGACATAAGTAATCATTAAGGGTTTACTCGCCGATAATATTAGAGCCAACGAGAAAGGTTTAACTCTCGATGCGTCGCATCGAACTATACACTTCATATAAAACTAGCAATAAAACAAGTGACAAGCTACTTAATTATCAGGACAGGTCTTCTTATTGTCTCAAGTATTTATCTGTGTACGTGTGTGCTAATCGCTGATTCGTGCTTATTAGTTTAGATTATATTTAATCATAACCAAACCGTGCCAGTCTCTCAGGCTGAACCCCCTTGCATTAGATTAGGTTGTATAGCTAACTTAAGATATTAAAATATTGATTAGAATAACTAGATAATACGTTCCACTCTTAGTGATCGACGCTCTACTTACCATTATATTCATAGTGACCGGGTACACTGCTCGTTAAAGTGTGTGTTTCATTGATAAGTCGGCTAAATATAAATTTAAAACTTGAATACTGCTAAAACCACAACGACATCACGCGCGCACAAAGTCATTGGAGCCGCTGCCGTGAATATAAAAGAATTAGAGCATAACACACGCACATCAGCCAACGAGGAGGAGCAATAATTGAGGGGAGAAAAAAGTTTTAGCGAATGCGTCTAAGTGTTTGACCAACTCTGCTTTTAGTTTATGTTTTCATTATGTCGACGACATGTCGTCTGGAATAATAGAAAACTTTGTCGTCTTGTGATTTGGCGGGATAAATGAAATATTTGGGCGGTTTTTAACACATAAATACCGACGACGTGTCGTCGGTATGAATTGGATATATTACAAAATTTATTTCTTATAAATACTTTTATTTAATATATAATTAAAATTAAAATTTTATATTTAATATTAAATACTTTGATTTAAAATTAAATACTTCGATTTAAATTTAAATACTTTTATAAAATTAAAAAAAAAAAATATTTAATTTAAGTACTTTTATTTAATATATACTTAAGGTTAAAGTTGAAAAGTAAATACCGAAAAAGTAAAAAGGGGATAATAATTTTAGGACGAGAGAATATTACCTGCTACAATTTCTTCAAAGTTCTAGTCGACAAATACATTCAAAGTCCATGTGATTGGTTCTAGGGTTGCTTTCAACATTGAGATAAGTATGAGGCCCTCACCTTCTTATGAATGTGTACTACATATATGCCATAACAATTCACGAGATGTTAACTAATGAGCCGAGTTGTTTCACTTGCTTATCGAGTGGTTTCATTTGCTTGCCGAGTTGTTTCGTTTGCTTGTCGAGTTGTTTCGTTTGATATGGTTCTACACGAGATGTTAAACGAATGAGCCGAGATGGTATGGTTCTACACGAGATGTTAAACGAATGATCCGAGATGATATGGTTCTACACGAGATGTTAAACGAATGATCCGAGATGATATGGTTCTACACGAGATGTTAAAAGAATGATCCGAGCAATTATGGAACTCGTGCTCAACAACAAAGTTCCAGCTTATCTTGTTCTAGTTTGAAAGATGCAATTCCTAACTAATGAGCCGAGTTGTTTAACGAATGAGCCGAGATGATATGGTTCTACATGAGATGTTAAACGAATGAGCCGAGATGATATGGTTGTACACGAGATGTTTAACGAATGAGCCGAGATGATATGGTTATACACGAGATGTTAAACGAATGATCCGAGATGGTATGGTTCTACACGAGATGTTAAACGAATGATCCAAGATGATATGGTTCTACACGAGATGTTAAACGAATGATCCGAGCAATTATAAAACTCGTGCTCAACAACAAAGTTCCAGCTTATCTTGTTCTACTTTGAAAGATGCAATTCCTAACTAATGAGCCGAGTTGTTTAACGAATGAGCCGAGATGATATGGTTCTACACGAGATGTTAAACGAATGAGCCGAGATGATATGGTTGTACACGAGATGTTTAACGAATGAGCCGAGATGATATGGTTATACACGAGATGTTAATCGAATGATCCGAGATGGTATGGTTCTACACGAGATGTTAAACGAATGATCCGAGATGATATGGTTCTACACGAGATGTTAAACGAATGATCCGAGCAATTATGGAACTCGTGCTCAACAACAAAGTTCCAGCTTATCTTGTTCTAGTTTGAAAGATGCAATTCCTAACTAATGAGCCGAGTTGTTTAACGAATGAGCCGAGATGATATGGTTCTACACGAGATGTTAAACGAATGAGCCGAGATGATATGGTTGTACACGAGATGTTTAACGAATGAGCCGAGATGATATGGTTATACACGAGATGTTAAACGAATGATCCGAGATGGTATGGTACTACACGAGATGTTAAATGAATGATTCGATATGATATGGTTCTACACGAGATGTTAAACGAATGATCCAAGCAATTATGGAACTCGTGCTCAACAACAAAGTTCCAGCTTATCTTGTTCTAGTTTGAAAGATGCAATTCCTAACTAATGAGCCGAGTTGTTTAACGAATGAGCTGAGATGATATGGTTCTACACGAGATGTTAAACGAATGAGCTGAGATGATATGGTTGTACACGAGATGTTTAACGAATGGGCCGAGATGATGTGGTTATACACGAGATGTTTAAACGAATGAGCCGAGATGATATGGTTTTACACGAGATGTTAATCGAATGATCCGAGATGGTATGGTTCTACACGAGATGTTAAACGAATGATCCGAGATGATATGGTTCTACACGAGAGGTTAACCAAATGATCCGAGCAATTATGGAACTCGTGCTCAACAACAAAGTTCCAGCTTATCTTGTTCTAGTTTGAAAGATGCAATTCCTAACTAATGAGCCGAGTTGTTTAACGAATGAGCCGAGATGATATGGTTCTACATGAGATGTTAAACGAATGAGCCGAGATGATATGGTTGTACACGAGATGTTTAACGAATGAGCCGAGATGATATGGTTATACACGAGATGTTAAACGAATGATCCGAGATGGTATGGTTCTACACGAGATGTTAAACGAATGATCCGATATGATATGGTTCTACACTAAAGGATAATAAAACTTATCCTTTCATATCTATTATCTTACAAAAAAATCTCATCTTGTCTCCTTATCTTATCTTTCATATATATTCTTTTCTTTCTCTCTGGATATAGGCAATCAGTGGCCATCATTAATTCCCACAAAATACCGATCATCCTCAAATCGGCAAAACAGAAATAACCAAATCACTAATTACCACAAAACACACATAACAGGACAGCATAAACCAAACGACCCTGTTTGGACAGCGTAAACCAAACGGCCCTTGTGGGCTGCTGTTAACCAGCTTGTTTTAAACAACATAAACCAAACGGCCCTTGTGGGCTGCTGTTAACCAGCTTGTTTTAACCAAAATGGTAATGGTTGCAACAACAACAACAACAACATTTTATTAAACTACAACAATAACACAAAAAACAACAACACAAACAACAACAACAACAACAACAACAACAACAACAACGACAACAACAACAACAACAACAACAACACAACAACAACAACACAACAACAACAAGGACAGCAACAACAACAACAACATTACATATGAAGATTGTCCATGTCACCTAATAGCTCATGGAGTATTGCAGCCGACTGACATGCATGGTTCGGGTCGTCGAGATTCGTTGTCATTTCAAGTCTTGCCTCCAGCATCCGTACTCTTGTCTCTAGCACCTGCTTTTGTGTCTCCAGCATATTTATCCTAAGATCTTTTTTATTACAGTTTGAGCACCACGTTGGTGCAGATCTAGATCCGTGAGATGTTGAAGCAGAAGAAGTTAGTCGTAACTGCTCATCAAAGTCACTCTTCCACCTAAAATAGCCACATCCATGATCTTTTTCTCTTGGCTGTCACATAAATAATGTAATTATATGATTGTTTGTATATTTACATATATAAGAAATGTATAATTGTTCACCTTCGAAAGAGGACATGCATAATATTCCAATCCAAATGTATCTTTTTGATGTGATTTTATTTTTTTTTTATATTTCCTGTTCCACAATTACACATAAAAGGATTATATCGCTGCATCTCAGGTTTTGAAATTGGTGTGAAGATAAGATGTTGTGAGGTTGATTGGTTTTGAGGATAAGAAAACCTGAGATTGGTGTGAAGACAAGAGGTTGTGAGGTTGAGTGGTTTTGAGGATAAGAGTGTATATAATGTGCTTGAGAATATAATACCGTCGACATGTAGTCGGCATAATAAAGGCGGGAAAAAACCCCGCCCAATTATTCGCTATTACTCACACGCGGGGAAAGTCAAAATTTTGACCTACATAAATACCAGTGACATGTCGTCGGTATAATAACAGTAACGGCAATATAAATCTTAAACAATCGCTAATCACACGCTTTATCACAATTATTTTTGGGTTTATATTGTGCCGACGACATGTCGTCGACATAATATTGGCGGGTCAAACTCCCGCCCAAGTTTTCACCATGTTTTGAATAGTCAAACATTTTCAACATTATACCGTCGACATGTCGTCGGTATTGTACCAAGTTAAAAATTCAACGCACCCTTGGCTCGGTCAAGTTTTTTTTTGTCGTTTAGTGGTTGATGCCGACGAAATAATGTCGCCGGCATAATCCTCGTCGCCCGTTCTGTGAATTCTTGTAGTGGTAGTAGGCGGTGAAGTAGATTATTCATATAATTAAACATAAATCACAAAGCATGCAGTGGAAGACTATAGTCAAATACTTGTAATTAATTAACCAAAATATAAAGAAAGCGTACCTTTTAGCAATCCAAGTAAACAACGATCAAATCAAGTTATAAACCCTAATTAGGGTTTATGTACGAATCGGTTAGAGATTAATCAATACTTCACCAATAAACAAAATAAAACTTTTGAGTTTTATTCCTAACGAGGAAGAACGTCCCCCCGCGTTGCGGGGGGTGGGGGGGTTTACTCAGAGAATTTTTTTATCAATCTTTGTTTTCGGTCAAGTAAAAGTACTTGTAATTATATCTGAAATTCCTTGAAATCCTTGACGGAGTAACTTGTAATTATATCTGAAATTCCTTGAAATCCTTGACGGAGTACATCATCAGTAAGAAGAAAAGCATCCTGAATTGGAGTTTGTTCAACATGGATATCCAGTAAGCGATCATTTGGGATGAGACATTCTTTTGCAGCTTCTCAATAGCCTCTAAAAGCTGAAAATGTTTCAAAGATATTAAGGGCCTTGGATTGCAATTAGAAACGATGAATGTAAAAAGCTTATAGTCCTCTATAGCATAACTACAGTGTTTGGGACATAAGCTGGTTGTAACACCTCGATCTTCACTTGGAATGAACACCGAGAGCTTCCTCTTTATCACACACACACAAGCTAGATGATGACACTCACAAACACATTAAGAACACAAGAGTAGTATGGATCATATGTATAAATTTCAAGTCAAATGGTTATATTCAAGAAAGAAAATAATACAAGACTTGGGTGTTATTCTATCACACACACACACTCCTTTTCTAATGATAAAATGAGGCACACTATGAAAACTAAAGAGTGTGTGTGGTTATACGAAGTACACAGCCAACACATTGGATATGTGTGGGCTTTTACTTGGACCTAAAGTGGGCTTTGTATTTGCACTACACTTAAACAAATGAAACACTTATAGTTCTAATGCTACAAGCCCACTTTACTAACATATTATACATTACACACTTAAGACTTAACAACTAATGACCATCACTTTTGCAATTAAGAAAATTAATTGCTAACAATCTCCCCCTAAGGGATGGTCATTTCAATGATGCTCCCGTGATTGGTCTTTTGCATTTGATGTCTTGAACTTCGTGTGTCAATGTATAATATACTTTGTTCAATGTTCCTTCATGCGCTGTGATCTTCAAAGAGTCGTCTTGCCTTGATCTACATCTTCTGTCCTGATGTGTCTT
The DNA here is from genome assembly GCA_021014915.2 of Artemisia tridentata subsp. tridentata. Taxonomy (NCBI): domain Eukaryota; kingdom Viridiplantae; phylum Streptophyta; class Magnoliopsida; order Asterales; family Asteraceae; genus Artemisia; species Artemisia tridentata. The sequence continues at coordinate 12,996,851 of CP139503.1, forward strand.
CGTTGTAGATGATGATGGTGGATGGACTTTCGTTGGTACCTGCATAAGACAGTTAGCAATAAATCGTCCAGCGGCCATCATGTCGTGAGGCAAGATCCTTAGATCTCATTAAGACTCATACAACTTGTATCCTTTTTGAGTGAACACAAGTGTATTGCATAGGAAGTGTTCCTAAGAGATCTTTTGATGAATCTCATGTCTCTAGACTCAATAATGTTCGTTTTGGTATAAGTTGTCGGAGGCATGGAGCAGAGTGCCACCTTTTCAATATCAACACATCTCGGAGTAAGAGGTCGATAGATTATGCAGTGTTCTCCGTGAGAAATGAAACAAATATCTTTTGAGAGATATCTGAGTGGATAGGAGGGGTGGTGAAATGCGTCACTGGGTCCATGACGTCTTATCTTCAATATCAGTATCACCTTAGTAAGTACCGATAGCAGATGTATTGACCCGGTTTCTAACCTAAGTTTTCATGGAGGGTGATGAACTCAAATAAGTACATTTTATTACCATCATTTATCCTATTTATTTGACTTGTTTTATTATATTATCTGTGAGAATTGATACGTTAATGTTTACTTTTGTAATTCTCAGGTAAAAACAAGTACTATGTGAAACTTGGCGATTTTGGACTAATTATGGAGCAAAACAAGCAAGAAGTTAAGAGTCTATTGAAATGTACAAGATCAAGATTATTCTGCTCCAGATACGCCGCAACACACTTCTTACATACGGCGCATCACTATCAAGATTTCACAAGTTACGATCCAAGACAGCAAAGGACATGCGCCGCATAGAGAAACAGAGTTACGCCGCATCTTAAGGCGGTATACGAATATTCCTGAATATATTAATCTTGGACCCCACGCGAAGTTAAGTCAATGCGCCGCATCTACTTATTCTATGCGCCGCATCTAACCCTCAGACAGAAACTATAAATACCCCAAAGTCAGACGAATTTTGTGTGCAATATACCGAGTACGAGACTTAGCAAAAGACAGAAGAAACCCTAGGACGAAGTCAGACGCATTAGCAGCACAAGACACACCTTGAACGAAGATACAAGAGCTGTAAGAAGGTCCTGCATGTATTCAATTCATTAAGTAGTTTTGTTTTATTGTATTAGTACACTTTAATTCATCAGGATTGATGGGCCGATTCCATGTGACTACGGAAAACCATGGGCACCCCTTAAAATTGCTTTCCCATTAATTAAAGTTTATATGTTGATGTCTTTGGTGACTTTTATTAGTGCATTGATAACCTCTGTGTCTAGCTGAGCATTGCTTGGGTCGCCATGCCCCTTCCTCGCCTATTTGTTTCAGGGTCTCTTAAATAAATAGGATAGACATAAGTAATCATTAAGGGTTTACTCGCCGATAAGATTAGAGCCAACGAGAAAGGTTTAACTCTCGATGCGTCGCATCGAACTATACACTTCATATAAAACTAGCAATAAAACAAGTGACAAGCTACTTAATTATCAGGACATGTCTTCTTATTGTCTCGAGTATCTATCTGTGTACGTGTGTGCTAATCGCTGATTCGTGCTCATTAGTTTAATTTTCTATTTAATTATAACCAAACCGTGCCAGTCTCTCAGGCTGAACCCCTTTGCGTTAGATTAGGTTGTATAGCTAACTTAATATATTAAAATACTGATTAGAATAACTAGATAATACGTTCCACTCTTAGTGATCGACACTCTACTTACCATTATATTCATACTGACCGGGTACACTGCTCATTAAAGTGTGTGTTTTATTGATAATTCGGCTAAATATAAATTTAAAACTTGAATACTGCTAAAACCACAACGACATCACGCGCGCACCAAGTCATTGGAGCCGCTGCCGTGGATATAAAAGAATTAGAGCATAACACACGCACATCAGAGGGCTATTTCTTTTCACCCTTACAAAAACTTTTTCTTTTTCATTCTTCAACCCCTTCTTTCTCCTTTCTCATTATACTCCTTTTTTCAATCATACCTAAGGACTTCTAATTCTAAGCTATTGGAATAGTCTTTGGGTAGATCCCTCTGGTTCTGGCGGATCATTGGACATAACCTAACCATAATCACCTTATTACTCCATGATTATCCTATATTATTTGTCACATGCCATTAAACCTTGTGAAAATCTCTCAACGTGTTTATGAGAAAACAAATTTTGTTAACACATCGAGAGTTTTACATTTTTGAAACACTCCCCCTTCACACGTGCTCATGCATTTTTGAAATAAATTGCACATGTTGGGTAGAGTTCGCACATTTGAAATGATCGACTTTCAATGAACACGACCTTCGCGAGACACGCTTACATCACTAGTTAGACTAGTTTGAAATTATTGCCCGTCCCGGTCATATTCAAAGATTATCTCTCGAATTGGTACATTCTACTCAGACAAGTCCTTTGCGAGACACGCTTGCATCACTGGTAAACCAGCTTGAAATTATTACCCGTCCAGGACATGTCTTTTCGAGAACGGACATTTAGTTTCGTCAATTCGAGGGTTCATGCTGAGTATTTTTGAAGAACTCGTTTTGAGATTCAAACGATAAAACTTCTTTTAGATCACATTTTAATCACGTCCTCTCCCCCATATTTATAATAAACACCTAATCTCCCCCTCAAAAATAGCATGAAGTGGTATTTTTGAAAATAGTTGATTAAAATGAAACTTTTGGTGGAGAGACGGACTGATTTTAGCATGAAAACGGAACATTTTTCTTTTGCTACTCCCCCTTAATCAGAGCAAATGGTTAAACTTTTGAGTTTAAAGGCATTTAGTGGTCTTTTAGGGAGTTGTTGTAAGCACAAAATTTATAAAAAGACTTTGAAAAATCTTTGGAAACAATTTTGATTAAGTGCTCACGGGTTTTAGCTTTTCGCCATTAACATTGCGAGTTCTGATCGAAAATAATCAGAAGTCATCAATGTAGCGCGTGTTTCATACAGAATTGCACGAGAACTGTCTTTGAAGATTTCAAACAAAGGCTATATTTTAAGTTTTCCCAGTAAAGCACGGGTTTCGTACGGATATATACGAAAGCCTTAATGAAGAAAAATATGAGAAACGACATGTTTTAGAAAAACATAAAAAATAACTCTCGCTCAAGCATATGTAAATACCCGTATCATTGTGGAATGACATTTCTAAGTACGTATAGAATATTGATTAGACGAGAGACATGTCGTGAGAAGAATATTTTTGGTTTTGATGTTTTATATTTTTTATGACTTTTTGAAATTTTCTGTATTTACAGTATAGATTTTTAACAAGTATATATTTACAAAAATATTTACATGCGAAGCTTTTTGATATAAATCAAGGAGATTCGAGAAGACGTTCTAACTCTTCGGGAGTTAGGCTTCGCATTCCAATTCGACGAAGTAAGTTTTCAAACCGCTCTTTTGGGAGGGCCTTAGTAAGTAGATCGGCGAGTTGATATTCTGTCGTCACGAAAAACAATTCAACAGTACCCTCTTCAACGTGCTCTTTTATGAAGTGGTAGCGGACTCTAATATGCTTGGTCTTCGAGTGTTGCACTGGGTTGCACGAGATGGCTATGGCACTTTTTGAATCGCAATACAAAGGTATGCGGTTGAAAGAGAAACCATAATCCGTGAGTTGTGTTCTCATCCAAAGGACTTGAGCACAGCACGCAGATAGAGACACATACTCGGCCTCTGCTGTTGATAAAGCAGTGCAGTCTTGTTTTCTTGATGACCAACCTACTAGCTTTTCTCCCAGAAATTGCGCTCCGCCTGATGTACTTTTCGCTGTAACTTGGCATCCAGCATGATCGGCATCTGAAAAGGCAATTAATGTAAACTCCGAATCCTTCGGATACCAAAGACCCATGTTAATGGTTCTTCTAAGGTATCGAAAGATCCGTTTAACCTCTTGGAGGTGAAGTTCGGTAGGCCTTGCCTGAAACCGTGCAAGTAAGCAAACAGCAAAATGAATATCTGGTCGGTTTGCAGTTAGATACATGAGAGAACCAATCATGCTCCGATATTTCTTCGGATCCATGGGTTTCCCATATAGGTCAGCGCCAATTTTTGGTGAAGTGACCATTGGAGTACCAACAGAGTCACAATTGTCCATTCCATGTTTTTTCAAAATCTCAATTGTGTATTTAGCTTGATTTAGAAAAATTTCACGTGGGGATTGATGAATTTGTAAGCCTAAAAAGAATTTTAATTCACCCATCATGGACATTTCGAATTTGCTTTTCATGAGATTTTCAAAATGTTTTGAATGTTGCGGATTAGTGGACCCAAATATTATGTTGTCCACATAAATCTGAACAATCAAAATATCATTTTTGTATTTTCTTGTAAACAAGGTTGGATCAATCGTTCCTTTGGTGAAATTATTTGACAACAAGAAAGATGATAACTCGTCATACCACGCCCGTGGGGCTTGTTTCAAACCATAGATTGCCTTCTTTAGCTTGTAGACGTATTCTGGATGATCTTTGTCAACGAAACCGTCCGGTTGACTCACATACACTTCTTCTTTCAGAGTTCCATTCAAGAAAGCTGTCTTGATGTCCATCTGATAAACTGTGATGTTCTTGTGAGCAACATAAGCTAAGAAAATCCTGACTGCTTCGAGCCTTGCAACTGGTGCGAATGACTCTTCAAAATCTATCCCTTCTTCTTGTCTGTATCCCTTTGCCACCAGACGAGCTTTGTTGCGAATCACAGTCATTTCTTCATCCTTTTTGTTTTTCCATAACCACTTAAGATCAATGACTAGTTTGTCAATTGGTCTTGGAACTAAATCCCAGGTGTCATGGATTTGAAATTGAAGAAGTTCTTCCGGCATCGCTTCAATCCAGGCATTATCTGCCATTGCTTCCCGAATGTTCTTAGGTTCTATGAGACTGACTGAGCAGACATAGATGCACATGTCGCAATCGGTGTGAAGTTGTTTTCTCGTCTGAATTGGTCTTGAGGGTTCACCAATAACCTGTTCAATCGGATGGTCTTTTGTCCACTATAATGTTGAAGGGTACCTTGGACTGAATGACTGCGTGTTAGACGGTTCATGTAATCTGGAAGATGATTTACCAGATTCCGTTCCAAACAGGTTTTCAAAGACTTCTTCGTCTAACACAGCATTGTTTTGTTCTTGCTCATCAATTCTTGGTAGAACAATTTCAATGAATGGAGTTGCTGGAGTAAATGTAGATGATGTTGATGTTGAGGGAGTTGGTGCGCCAGCTTCGAATGTTGTGGATGCATCTGGATATGGTGGAGTTGGTGATGGTTGTTGATGTTGAGTGGATGCAGCGCAATGTTGGTTAGATGCATTTTTCGAAGCGCCACCATAGTATTCATCGTACATGAACTCGAAGAAATTATCCAGTTCTTGAGTTGTGGGTTGTTCATCATGAATTGATTGAGCTCCTTGAGGTGCGAGTCCCGAACTGATATGTCCGGAAGTCACCAGGTTAAGCGCGGGTTCTAGAGCGGGTCTCTCAGAAGCCATTTGTGAAATTTCATCAAACTTCACATTCATCGTCTCCATGATCTTTTTCGTTCTCCTGTTATACACCCTGAATGCCCTCGAGTTTTCAGAATAACCAATAAAGATTCCAATATCACCCTTAGCCTTCAACTTTCCCAGATCTTCCTTGTCATTTGTTGGATAGCATAAAGCGCCAAATACATGAAGATAAGAAATATCCGGTTTTCGGTTGTTGACAAGTTCATATGGGGTTTTATTGAATCTTGGATGGATTAGGGATCGGTTTTGAGTAAAACAAGCAGTAGAAATAGCATCAGCCCATAGGAATAACGGAGCACTGGAATAGATCAGCATAGTGCGAGCAGCTTCTACAAGGGTTCGATTCCTTCTTTCAACCACCCTATTCTGCTGTGGAGTTCTAACAGCTGATGTCTGGTGAGTAATACCAGTTTCTTCAAAGAATGTTCTTAACTCCTGATTGACAAATTCCGTGCCATTATCCGTTCTTACTATCCTAACTGGAGCTTGAAGTAGAACTTGAATCCGCTTCAGAAAGGTGATGATGGTGCTTGGGGCTTCATCTTTTGATCTCAAGAACTTTACCCATGTATATCTTGAATAGTCGTCAACAATTACAAGAATATACTTTTTCCCATTTATGCTTTGAACTCTCATCGGGCCACATAAGTCCATATGCAACAAATGCAACCTATCAGCCGAACTAGGTACGGGTTTAGGTTTGAATGTTGCCCTTTTGCTCTTTCCTTGCTCACATGATGGACATAGGTGTTCTTTGGTGTATTTGAATTTAGGAAGACCGGAGATGATGTTGTCTTTGGCAAGCTTGTTGATCGTGTCAAAGTTCAGATGGGACAAACATCTATGCCACAACCAGGATTTCATTTCACCTGCCCTGGTCATGAGACAAATAGGAGATGAAGAGGCCATTTGGTTTATGTCAATTGCATAGAGATTGGTGCCACGATTCCCAATTAAAAGATCATTTCCCTCCAAATTCCTGACAAAACAAGTGTTTCTCCTAAAAGCAACCTCTAAATCAGCATCACAAAACTGTCCGACTGAGAACAGATTGTGTCCCAACCCTTTGACATAGTAAACCCGAGTGATCAGATAATTTCCAAACCGAAGATCTCCATAACCCAGAATAGCTGCAACATGATCATTCCCAAAATGTACAGTCCCCATGAACTGCCATACAAAATTGATCAGCAGCTTCAGATTCCCAGTCATGTGCTTGGAGCAACCCGAGTCGACGATCCAAAGACAAATTTCAATGACCTGCAAAGAACAGATGATTTTGTATATGGAAACCGTTTAACATTTGGTTCCAGTGGGTTAGATGAAACAGGTGAAGTACACTTAGAATTGGTTTCCGTTGATGCATTGGGAACTATTTCTAATGTGCCATTCTTAAGTGTGAACCTTCTACCCGTTGGTTTCCATACACAAAACTTAGAGTGATCCTTAGGCAATAGGCTGCTAGTGGTTTTTCTAGCTTTTGCAATAAGTCTTCAAATATATCTAGACTTAGCCTTAGTTACTAAAGGAACCCTTTTCTGTTCAGGCATATCATTCTTTTTCACATCATTAGAAACATTATCCTCACAAGCATTTACAGACAAAGTTTTCTTTTGCATTAAACAATCAGAATCATTAAATGCATTAGAAACAGGAGTCTTATCATTACAACTAGATGATACATGTTTCTTCTTGGGAAGCGGTAAATTCCTAGGGTGTTCTTCTATTATCTTGCATGCAATCTCAGAAATAGGCGAGACACTAGGTTTCTTGTTATTGCTCCTAGACTATCTTTTGCTCCTAGAGTTGCTTTCTATTCCTGTAGAAGGTAAGGCACTCTCATTAGAATTTATGGGGTTGCCCTTAGATGTTTTTGTAGCATTCCTAGACTCATTTGGATTATCTTTCATACTTTTGTCTATCGCCCTATATGTTTTAGATGTAGAGGCAGACACAGTAGTGGGACTAATCCTATAAAGGCCAAGTGCTATTACTTTTGATGTTTGGACAACTGCTTTCTCTTTTTGTTTCTCACTAGGATAGGGGGTTGATGGTGCAATACCCGTAATTTCCTCACCCTGCCCTTTTTGACTTTCGAGTTGAGACTTCAAAAGATTGATTTGATCTTGCATATTTTTGTAAGAGCGCTCATACGACAATTTGTCATACTTGCATTCTTCCTTTTTTGTATCAAGTTGTTTAAAATATGTGCAATTTTGTTTTTCAAGTTTCAAAAGCGCCTTTTCATATTTTTCAACAATTTGAGAAGTCTCAGCTCGAAGTGTTTCATCATCCTCAACAGAATATGTTCGGAAAATAATAGACATAATATCGGTCGATAGAGCTTCGAAAGAGAGAGAGAGTCATTTTGCATTTCCAAAACTTTTATGTGTTCCAAGTATTCATTTGCTTCATTCACTAAGGATTTGTGGTCCTTAACGAATTCTGCTGACTCTTTCAGAAAATTGTATTCCACACTTTGAACAACCGCATAGATTGCATCAATGTGTGGATTAATATCTTGTTCAAACATTCCTTTTAGTTCAGTCTGAAATCTTGAAAACCAGTCGTTGTTGTTACTGTTTATTTTGGATGCCACAATACTTTGAAGTGTTTCAATTCTCTGTTTAAGATCAACCAAATATAGTCTAGCTGCACTTGTTTCACAAGTGTTTTTAGATGCCATTTGTTCGATGTTAGACAGATGTTTTGAAACAGCTTTTTGTCTTGTGAAAACCACTGGTTTTTGAAAAAACAGAGGTGACTCCTTTTGAACAAGATGAACCCCAGCAAGTCTGTTAACTTCATTATAGTCAATGGGTTTTATTTCTCTGTTCAATTGACGCATTTTCTTTCTACTCTCTTCTGACAGCTCAATCGTTTCGCTAGAATCATAACCCGAAGGAGGGTCATGGATAGCATTTATTAAATTACCATTAAAAAGCACATTCTGTTCTTTTTGAGCTTTCTTGAGAATATAAGGGTTTTCATAACCGATAGCAACCTTTTTTAATGTATGTAAAATCGGGTTTGGATCGTTTATTAACAAGTTAACTGTTTGTGCAGAATGACCCGTTTTTACAAGCAAATCATCCAACTTTGCAATGGTTTCCTTTTTGTCATTGATCTCTTTAAGAAGATCCTTTTCACGTTTTGAAAACCTTTCATTCAACTCCTTCTTTTCTTTTTCAAGATTGGAATAAGTTTATTTTTGTTTTGAAAGCTGGTTGGTTAGTTCAGAAATTTCTTTGTTAAGAGATTTGATTTGCAAATTTAAATTAACATCGAGAGTGTCAAATTTTATTTGCAAATGTTTCTCTCTTGACTCAGAATCTCTTAAGCTAACCTCAAGTTCTGACTGTTTTTCGTTATGAAAATCATAAGCTCTTGCATTCACCTTATAACTCTCAAGCTCAGCGGTCAATTTTTCATTCACGGCCTTAACATCGCGATTGACCGTTTTAACTTTCTCAATTTCAATACTACAATTATGCAATAATGATTCAAACATAGCACGTGTTTCCTCATCATTATCAGTATGCTGTGAATCGAATTCATAATTAGGATCCATATCTAGAGTTACCAAATTAGTATTACTACATCTTGGTTCGTCCATATATGTATCGAAAATGAGATTAGGAGTCTCAGAATGCTGTTCATTTTAAGGTGACATATCAAACATTTCATTATTGTGACATGTAGCATATGGTTGTACCTCAGAAACCGCATTAGTGTCAAAAGCAGGAGGTGCTTCTGAATCTGTGTCGTACTTTGCCTCCTGAAGATTAGCCATAAAAATGCTGTTTGCATCGATGTCCTCTTTATCTTCTGAATTGTCCATAATAGCCATGAAGTCATTCTCTTCTGCACTCAACTGAAGCCCAGCCGTTTCCTTGTTTACCAAAATTAATGCTTTCTGCAAATACGCTGGATCCCTTTTATTCGGCTTGTCTGGACAGTTCCTAGCCATGTGACCAATACCCTGACAGTTGAAGCACTTCATCACATTACCCTGATTCCTATTCCCAGCTCCCTGAGCAACATTCCCAAACTTATTCCCAGCATTCTGTACCCTTTGATTACCAACAGCATTACCCATCTGATTCCCTGCAAACTGACCCATCTGATTACCAACATACTGCCCTGCATTCTGATTACCCATATGATATCTTGGAGCATATCCCTGCTGATTCCCATATCCCCCAACCATCTGTCCTTGTTGTCCCATGTTGAAACTCGGCTGTGCAATCTGCTTGTTGCGAGTGTTCGATGAGATTCGTTGATTGTTGTTGGTGGGTGTGGAGTAGCGTCCTTGGAATGCTTTTGATAGGTAGGCAAAAGCTTGAGTTAAAGCATCAGTTGACTCATCCTGATCATGTTGATCTGGGTGTTGCGGGTATTGTTGTTGTGGGATTACATGTTGTTGTTGTGGGTAGAACGGTGTTTGAGGATTGTATTGTTGTTGCATGAATTGTTGGGATGACGATGATGATGATTGTGCATTGACTGTTGCAGGTGTAGGTGTTTGGACTATGAGTGAAAGAGGATCTTGTTGTTTAGCTTGTTTCTCTGTTCTGACTTCATTTGCCTCTTTTTGGTTTTGTTTTAGGAAGTCATAGAGCTGATCATAGTTCACCTCGTGAAGGTTTTGAGTTTGGTTGACAATAGTAACATATCTTCCCCATTCTTCTGGAAGGTTGTTGATGAACTTGATGTTCTGAACAATTTGTTTATGATCCAAATTGTGTCTGATCAACTCATTCATTAGAGTACAAAACCGTGTGTAGTAAGATTCAATCTGTTCAGCTGGAGTGGATGTGAACTTCTCCCATTCAGTCAAAAGCTTGTTTTCCACGTCTTGTTTACCAATGTATGTACCATAACAGAGTCTTTTGACTCGTTCCCACATTGCATAAGCAGTTTCACAACTGTCTACAGCACAGAATATTTCTTGTGGTAAACCAAGTTGGATTAAATGCATTGCCATGTCATCTGCTTCAATTTGCTTCTGATCTTCCAATGTGTATTCCTCTTCCGTTTGAGTCCGGAAGGTTGCTTTAATTGGAGGTCTTGCATCAGGATTCCCAACTGTAACTTGAATCTGACGAGGCTTGAATGGACCTTTCTCTATGGATTTGATCAAGAGTTTACCTTGTCCTAGAGGCTTGGTTTTCATGTATCTTTTCATACGACTCGTCCATGGAAGATAACCACCTTTTTCTAGCATTGGAGGTCGGTTTTCTGAACCTGCGGCATGAATGTCTTGTTGTGTAGTCATCTTTGAAATTATGTATGATAAAGTGGATTGAGGATCGTTTCAACAAAATAGAAGTTGTTGTCGTTGAAGGTTGAACTTGAACTTGGTTGTTGTTGATGATTGTTGAAGTTGTAATTTAGATAATCGAAACAAATTTAAATAAAGTTACAAAATCTGATTAGAGTATAATTAAGACAAAGTCAAAAGTTGAGTACACTTTTGAGTTGACGAAATTACGTTCGAATCAAATCCTTAAAAGTTATTTAACTTTGAAATCAATTCACACAAGTACGAGGGCCAAAACTGTCAATTCTGAAAGTTCTCTAAGGCTGCTGGAAAGTACAGGGACTGAAAATGACAAATCTGAAAACTGCTGAAAATTCTTCTTTTTCCGATATCGCAGAAGGCTTCTTTGTCCGATATCGCAATTGGTTAAAGATCTCGGACAGAACTGCGATAGAGGATCTCGGACAGAACTGCGATAGTTTTATCTGGATTCCAATTGCGATAGAAATGTCTGAACTGCGATAATGCATGAAATGCGATAAGTCAATAAGTCAATTGCGATAAAACGCTGAGTCACACCACTTTTTGACTTTCTCCACTTGCAACCTTATCACTTAAGATTTTCTCTTACAACTTTTCACCCACTAGCTAATATTCCTGACAACTTTCAACAACTTGGACCAATAAAATACTAAACAAAGATTAGTCCAAATATAATATTCCAACAACACATAAAGTTTTTGATCTCAAAAATATTTCGATCAACAAAACTTAGAACACCAAAGTAAACTGCAGATTTTACCCAATATGTAAGAAAGAAATAATCACTAAGTCACAATACCAAGAACAAACACAACCTTACACAAGATTTTTTACTATTCGATTTCCTTAAAAAAGAACCCACTTCGTGCCTTTTTGAGAATCCAAAAACCACGACAGTTGGTATCTTTTAATCACAAACCGAACACACTACCTTCTACCTTGTTGATTGGCTCTGATACCACTTGTAACACCTCGATCTTCACTTGGAATGAACACCGAGAGCTTCCTCTTTATCACACACACAAAAGCTAGATGATGACACTCACAAACACATTAAGAACACAAGAGTAGTATGGATCATATGTATAAATTTCAAGTCAAATGATTATATTCAAGAAAGAAAATAATACAAGACTTGGGTGTTATTCTCTCACACACACACACTCCTTTTCTAATGATAAAATGAGGCACACTATGAAAACTAAAGAGTGTGTGTGGTTATACGAAGTACACAGCCAACACATTGGATATGTGTGGGCTTTTACTTGGACCTAAAGTGGGCTTTGTATTTGCACTACACTTAAACAAATGAAACACTTATAATTCTAATGCTACAAGCCCACTTTACTAACATATTATACAATACACACTTAAGACTTAACAACTAATGACCATCACTTTTTCAATTAAGAAAATTAATTGCTAACAATGGTAATATTAAGTCTTAGTCCATTCAAAAATTACATTGAGTTATACCATCCTATGAGAATAAAGTGGCACTGTTTAGATCTTCTACATTGTGACTCCACACTTTGTCATCAGAAGCAGACATTAAATACATTCCAACCACCATTCAAAGAAAACTTTAGGGAAACAAAGTAGAAGGGAATATTAGACAAACCTTCACTGCTCATGTACTGTCAACTTCAACGCCTACAACATGCAAATTCAGCCTCTTTGAATTAGGGATCCTTCCTGCGACCAAGAAAGGAATAATGTAACAAATGACAACGTATAGCTTCCAATTCATCCTACGTTTATACATAATTATTACTTTAATTCCATTACAAATTAGAGTTTGAAGTAATAGAAATCTCTTTGACCATTACCTCATTGAATTCTTGGCCGCTAATAGGTGCTGCAATTGCATCTTGGATTTTTTTAAAATTCTCGCTTCGCTCCATTTATTTCATCCATTGTTTTGTCAACGTCATTAATTTTCATGTACCATAGAAGACGACCCACAGTTATATATCTTAGTAATCTGTTATCCAATCGTACATGTTAGTTAAAACCAATGTTGCAAAAATCATGAATCGGTAGCGTGGCGGTCAACCACCCTGTAGCGATTAATCGGCCAAGGCGGGATTAATCGGTGATTAATCGGATTGGCATTTTTTGCATGTTTTGGGTATTTCTGGAGACCAAACTAAAGATCGTAACTGATTCCAAGCCTACTATGTTTTCAAACCTCAATAAAAGGCTCCAATTCTGATTATGAGGCTCATTGTGTGTTATAAGTGAAATAAACGATCCCCAAATTAAGTAGAATGCCTAAATTTTTAATTTTTTTAAACCTGGCTGATACGGCCGATTTTTGGCCATTTTTTTCCCCAAACCGATTTTTTGTCCGATTTTCATAATTCGACAAGGTCGGCGGCCGATTACCGATATATCGGCGATTAATCGGCCGCCACGGCCGATTTTTGCAACATTGGTTAAAACAATTCATAACCTATTATTTTTTTCTCATTTCTACCCTATGAATATCAAGATAAGGCATCATGAATAAAGGTCAATCTTACATGAAGTAACGTCCTCCTAAAACTTGGTTCCTCTTCAGCTATAATCTCTCTAATGCGCGACTCGTGTTGCTTTAGCTCAGGAAAGACATGGCTCATAATATCCACCACAACTTTTACCAATCTGATTCCATCATAACAAATAGTTACCCAATAAGTACAAACCGAGGCTGCAATATTTATTAAAGAAATTGAGTGTGGGAAATCCCCTTGTAAACTATAATCTGATTAAGGAGAAAACATATATATTACAATGCACAGTGTATTATTTAATTGAAGTGGTAATCGGATAATCGCACACATACGCATTGAAAAATCCTTGCTTTGCTTTCAAAACTTCTCTCCCATAACGTACTGCACGGCAAAGAATGCGTCGTAAAACATATTCAAGCCCTTCATTTCCTGTAAAACAAAATATTATGATATATGTCATGAATGATCATGCTAGTTGGTAACACAAATATATGTTCTACAAACTGTCACATAGTAAGATGGAGCAGAGCACGTTTTCATATCAACCTGGACAAAAGCCATCGGCTATAGCAAATGAAAGAGTTCGGATGTGGTCAGCAACAACTCTGTATGCCATGACAATGCCATCCTTGTCATGTGGCCCCACTTTGCCTGTATAAGCTCTGCACCAGTTGCTTTCCAAAAATGAATTTGACGAAATTCATATTGAATCGGAGACATATAAAAGACTGTAGGAGAGTGAACGTATGTGTTTTTATATTACCTTATAAATACGACGACTACTACTTCCTTCTCTAGCATCATCTGTGATCATAAGAACCAATAACCAATTATTAGCAATCACACACTAACAAAGATGAAATAGAGGAAAAAAAACCACCCAAGATTACCACAACATCAAGAAGGAAACGAATATGGAAGCAGACGTCCACCCATACGATCGGAACCTGTAAACGAAAAACGAAAAACAAATGTTATAAACATCGATACAACACACATATTGTAACACCCCCAATTTCGGATAGCAACAGCGGAAGACTTAATTGGGTGTTACGTAGTGGATCTTTAGTCATAACCATAGAAAACGACTTTAGAAAGACGTTTTAAGTTTATCATTCAAAATACAAGTATTTAAAATACAAAGATGTTTCATAGTTAACACATTTATTTAGATTTGAATGATAAAACATTTATTTAACCACTCGTGCAGGGTTTAATGCCCACTCCGTGCCTTTGAGTTCCAGCCTTTAGTTACCTGAGATAACATGCTAAAAGTCAACAAAAGTTGAGTGATATTCATAGGTTTAAGTTTAATAGTTTGAACACAAGTATAAGTGTTAATTGCATCGAATTACAATTAAACAAGTTAAAATTAAGTTGTTATTGCATTAAGCTCATGACAGGCAACGCTTAACAGGCATCAAATATGATGTAAAGTATATAAGCCCTCGAGATGGGTATTTGCCAATAACCCATAAGTTTGTTCAAATAAAGTGCGCCTGGGTGGCTCATCCTAGCAGACCCAAACGGGGATTGTCAGTCCCAAATAGATCTATTCACAACTATTTACGTTCACTCGCAAGTGATTAAGGTTCATGATTGAGGGACTTCTGGCAATATCTACTTAAGCAATAATAACAACAGGTCATAGCATACAAAAAGTTTGTGTTCAGGTTTGTAGCATGTATCTCCCCACAAAAGGATTTAAAAGTTTAAATGTGGGCTATGAACTCACCTTAGTAGTACAGTAGTGGTAGTAGTATCGTACTCAAACGATGAAAGAAAACGGCTTCAACACACGACCTATATAGTATATGGCAAGTTTTAGTGGTTTGATAATCTAAGTTTGGTTTATCGCGAATCATAACGTTTAAGGTTTTATCGATTGGTAATTTATTTGTAACGTTAAAATATGCATGTTTAAATGATCAAAGTTATATATAAAATATAAAGTTATATATAAAAGGAATATAAAGTGATATATATATATATATATATATATATATATATATATATATATATATATATATATACATATATAACTATTAGATATGTGCTCGTTCGTTGAAGTATATGAGATTTGCTAAAGAGATCGTTGTTTATAATCGAAGTTAGTTGATGATAAGTTAGGTTCTTCGTTAATGATTTCGTTAAGTGGTTATATATATGTATATATATTTATAAGTTATAAATATATATAATTATAGTGAAAAATGTGTCGTTAATGTCGAGTGACGAGTTTATAAAATAATTTTATAAACTTATAATTAGTTATTTCTGAGATAACCTTTAGGTTTCACAAAGTTACACTTTTGACCCTAACGGCATAATCTTTGCACCGTTAGTCCTCGGTTAAGTTTTTATTACATTTTAGGTCCAAAACCTTTAATATTTACATTTTATACTCAAAAGTTCCTGAATTTACAGTTTTCATCACACGATTATCAAAATGACAATTTTTACCGTAAGTTTCCAAATTTGGCAGTTTTAGTCCTTCGGTTAGCAACTCTTTGCAAAACAAGTCCAAAATTTATAAAAAGCAAAGTTTACTATTTTTAGTTCATAAATAAGTTTAAAACAGTTTTTGTAACTTATATAAAATGCTTATTTTTATCGAGAGCTTATTTTCAGCTTATGGGCTTTTAACGAGCTAAAGCTACGGCCCATTATGGGTTTGCGAACCATTGAGTTTAGGGGGGGTTTGGGCTTCGTTACGGGTTCACTTTAGGCTTGTAAAAATATAATAACTGAGCTTATACGATCAGCTTATATGAAAAGCTTATAATTAGCTTAGTGGGCTTATTAGCCCAATCGCTAATATTTAGTTTTGTGAAAAACTGATTCTAGGTCGATTACTTTAGATTTAAATAAGGTTCGAGATAAGTTTTATAGGTCGAATGAAATACCTGGTTTGTTAGCTTGGTAGCTCGACTATTAGGTCGAGCTATAAAATGCAAGGGTTGTGCGTCGAGTTTGGAAAATATGAGGCCAAAGCTAACGTGACTTAGCTTGTTTGAAACAGTTTCAAAATCTTGAAAATATTCTAAGTGTTTTATAAATTTCGAAAGTGTCCAACATGACTTAGAAACGTGTGATGTTTATGGGTTATACATTTATATAAGGTTCGAATGACTTTTGTTCTCGATAGTTAGCATGACCAATATTTAGAGTGTCGAGTAAAACACATGTGTTGTAAATATACTTAACGAGATATTCGTCTAAAGTAAAATGAACTCGCGATAGAAACAAAATATATAAAAATGAGAAAAGTTCGAGTGTGCTTACTTCACCTCAAAAGGTGGGGTGTATCACCAAGTCGAGACTGAGTTAGGCCGAAAGAATTGTGTAGCTCGATTCTTTATCCTCCAAAGATATAGGAACGAGTTTTGGATGCTCCTTATTTCGATTCGAACCCCATGAAAAATAATAAAAGCTATGCGTGCTTATGAACTGAAAAGACTTAGAAATATTTTGGAGTTTGGATTTGTTTGTGTGGTGTGAATGCCGAGTGTTTGAGGGGAATTTAAGGGCAATTCATTGAGTGTTAAAATGAATGAAATGATGAAGTATGATGAGGATTTTAAGGGTGTCATTGAATGGTCACTGACAATCCAAATTGAGTGTGGAAATAAACCAAATGATGGTTGTTTTTGGGGCTATTGGCCGGCGCTAAGGACCAAGGAGGTGATGACAAAATAATATCTAAGGGTTAGTTCTTGTGGCTTGTTCGATTATCCCATGTGTTTAACACATCTTGGACGTGATCAAAAATAAAAGTAAGGTTTGTTTGCTAGTTTGTTTGTTTGATAAGAGCTTGGGCGAATTTACTTGCTAGCCAAAATATATGTTGGGTCGAGTTGGGTGTCATACGAGACAATACTAGGCCAAAATGTGAAATTTTGAGTTGTGTTCACAATATGTCAAGTGTGTCGAGCTTTGGAGATTTTTAAGTAAGTAAACGATCGAGTTAAGGTGTGATGTTTGTTTCACTCGATTCTCAGTTGGGTGAAGAATTGAGTCGTGCAAAATTATCATATTGTTGTTGGTATGTGCTTAAACACATACTTTTATTTGACCAAAACCGGACCCCAAAACGACCAAAAACTAACCATAAATGCCAAAGATATTGTGTTTTTGTGTTTGTTTCGATGCAGGTACGAATATCATGAAAAAAAGACAAAATCAAGCAAAATCCGAGAAAATGAGCACGAGACGTGGAAAAGAGATTTATAGAGCCGGAGCCGGGAAAATTTCGTCAAAGATAATATTTTTTTTGAAGAATGACCCTTGGATTATTTTTTGGAGAAATAGCAAAGTTGGTCCCTAAATTTAACTTAAATCTCCTAAATTTATCCTAATTCTAAAAACCCTCAACCGGATCTAAAACTTAAACAAGCCCACCTTATCCGCCCCAATCCACTAACTAACACACCCACCAACCGACCCACTACCAACCCCAAACCACCCTTAACTCCTCAAACCGGCCCAACCTTAACATTTAACACAAGCCCACTTCCCCTTTACAAACCGACCCACCCATTATATTAGTTAAGTACCTAAACACCGGATATAGCTTTAGTCAAAATCCCCAAATGCAAAGGGTCAAAATCCCTAATCCACCACACCCTTCTTCTTCTCCCTAAAATACCGCCCCTTATCACCACTACCCACCCTCTAATCTTCGCTAATCACCACCTCACCACTACAAGCCAAACCCAAGTGACATTGTCCATGGTCCCCTCCCCTCCAACTCATCAATCCGAGGGCCAAAAAGGAATCAACGTTCGAGATTTAAAGACCAAGGCAACAAGATTCATCCAAGGGTCGACACAAGAGCAAGAGAAACACACACACACACAACTAGCACACTCGGCTAGGGTTTTTCTTATCTTTTTAGTATAAATAGTTAAGGAGCCGCACCATCTTCTTTTTTCTTCTAGGTTTTATTTAGCTTTTTTATTTCGGTATGTTTTTATTTTTTTAGTTGTAATTTACTTTTTAATTTTAATATATGTCGATTTCTATTTAGTTTTGTTACTGCGTATTTTTAATTAATTATTGTTTAGTTATTTAGTGCTTATGCGATTTGTAGTTATTGTTTCTGTTACTGCTTCGAACTTGTGGTTATTGTTTGTGTTACTGCTTCGAACTTGGGATATTAGTACTCTTTTAGTTCTTGAATGTGTTTGTGTTTATCGGTTTGAGTTGTTTTTTTTTAGTTCTTGTTCTTGTTTGTGTTTCAGTAAGCGAAAAAGAAAAAAAAAAAAATAGTTTAAGTGTTGTTTGTGCTTGTGTTATGGATTTGGATCGATTAATGTTTATTGTCTATGTTTGTGTTTATCAGTAGGATTTTGCATATGGTCTTTGTTGAATGTTTGTATGTTGAGTTGATTAGTAGCTGTGATTAGATCTCGTATTTATTGTGTTTGAGTTTTGGTTAATATTGCTTTGAGTCAATTGCTAAAGTTAATCAAGAATAGAAAAAAAAATATAGTTTGGATCGGATTTAGTGGCTTGTTGTTGGTGTTTTTGGTGTTTACTGTTTTGAGTCGGTGTTTATCAAATTAGTTGATAGCTTGTTGATTATAATTCAAAGTTAAGTTTTTTTTTTTTTTTTTTTTCTCAAAATTTTACAAAATTTTAAAGTATGTGTTTGAGTTTATGTTGACAAAAAGTATGATTACAAAATTTTACAAAATTTTTTAGTTTATCAGTCTTTTTCTTTGTTAAGCCTTTACAAAATTTTAAGTTAAAAACCCTTTTGTTCTCTTTTTCTTTAAAAGCTTATTTCAATAGTCTAGCTTATTTTTTTAGCTTATTTCTAAAAGTTTTTTTCGTTTTTACAATTTTTTCAACTTTCCAATAGTGTTAAGTATTTAAAAAAAAAATAAAAATAAATAAATATATTTCAGATTTTTAAAATTAGTTTAGTATTTTTAGAAATTTAAAATAGTTTAAATAGTTTTTAATTTATAAAAAATTATTAAAAAGTCAAAAAAAAATATTTTTCTTTTTTCCAAAATTTTCTTTTTATATTTAGAGTTTAGAAAAATTATTTTTATATTTTTTTTTAGCTTTTAAAATTTAGAAATTTACTTTTTATTTACGTTCTTTAAAAATTCGTAACGTACGTTTTTTATTTAAATGTTCGTTTTAGATTTCGTATGCTTAGATTACTTGTACTCGTAGCTTTATTAGTTGTTTTTATTTGATATTCGATCATTCGTAGTGTAAAAATCAAAATCTCTCACTTTTTATCACATTCACGACACGTTTCACGTTCCGAAAACACGAAGTTCCATTCACACCCTCGTCGGGACAACGAACCTGGGGTTTTCACATAAAATTCACCACTTTTGTGTGATTTCCTTTTTGGAAATTAAATTGACCTCTATCAATTTTTGGCGCCGCTGCCGGGGAGGGTTGAAGTGAATTCGTGAATTTGTTTCTCGATTCGTGTTTGAAGATCCTTCCCTCGGAAGTTATTTGCTTTTATAAAAAGAAAAAAAAATACAAAAAGAAAATAAAATATTAAACACTTTTCCTAAAGTGTTTGCAAAATACTAAAAAAATAAATAAATAAATAAATAAATAAATAAATAAAAACACTTTTCCTAAAGTGTTTTCATCTTAATAAATATCCTCGGTCTTCCGTTGAAGGAGGGCGGTTGTAAACCAAATAAGTTCAAAACCAAAAAGAGATCGTGAAATTAAACGTTACTCGGATTATTTCTTTGCTACAACCTAATTACGGGGTTCTAGTTTAGAGAGAAACGAGTACGGTTGATCAACGATCACCAAAAAGAAGTTAATTTTAATTTTTCCTTATTAAATATTTTTTTATCCAAAAATCCAAAAAAATTAAAAAAAACCAAAAAACCCAAAAATATTCTTCTTTCCTTTTTAACCTTAATGTTCTTGGTGCATGCGCACACGTTCTTCTTCGTCATCGAGTCCCTTTCTTGAACTCGTCGCAATTCCGCGAAGACGTAATCGTAGACGTGCTGCCTCATTAGTCGAACCCGAGATTCGTACTAATCCCGATCCTCCCATTACCGAAATGGCCGAGGATCAACGCACCATGCAAGAGTTACTCCAATGTCCCACCGTGGGATACGGAGATGCTATTGTTATACCCCCGATTCAAAACACAAATTTTAAACTCGAAACCGGTTTAATACAACTTGTCACGGGAAATCAATTTCACGGTTTTGAGAGGGAGGATCCCCATGCACACATCCGATGGTTTAACCAATTGACATCCATACACCATCATAAGGATGTCCCTCATGACTCTATCAAATTAAGGTTATTCCCATTTTCCCTTGGGGGGGCAGCCCGGATTTGGCTTGAAAAAGAACCCCCTCAATCGATCAGAACTTGGGAAGATCTCGTCAAGAAATTCGTGAATTATTTCTTTCCTCCATCCAAAATGACTAATGCCAGGAATGAAATCACAAATTTCAAGCAACGATTTGATGAAAACTTTGGTGAGGCATGGGAACGATTCAAGGATCTCCTACGGAAATGCCCACATCACGGTTTCTCAGAATTACATCAAATCGATACGTTCTACAATGCCTTAACTCAATCAGATCAGGATTCACTCAACGCAGCCGCCGGTGGCAATATTTTGAGTCGAATGCCGAAAGATATCTTAACTATTATCGAAAACAAATCCAAAGTTCCCACTTCACGAAACAAACCGGTTGTTTCGAAAGTGAATTCTTCTACCCCTTCTTCTTCATCGGCCCATCCATCGGAGATGGCCGATCTTGCCGATGCTATCCGGATGATGATGAAAGAGTTTAAGCTCCAGAATCAGAAACCGGAGCCCGTCAAAGCAGTTACAGAAACTTGTGTTATATGTGGTGGTCCCCATCCTTACTATAATTGTGCAGCTACCGATAGCCAAGTTTACAATGCTACCGCAGCAGCTGCAAACTACAATCAAAATGAAGGATTTCGTACTCAAAATGCTAGTAACCTAATGGGACCACCTGGTTTTCCACCCGTTCAAAACAACCAAAACCGTTTTCCTCAAACCAATCAAGGTTATCAAAATTACAACCAAAATCGGGGAAACAATTATCAAGCTCCACCGCAACAAGTCTATCAACCTCCTCTCCCCCAAGTTGCACCTTCTCCCGACTTTGCGAGTTATGTGAAAGCAACCGATGCTAGCATACGAACTATGCAAGGTCAAATCAACAATATGAGAGCTGACTTACGGAAGGAGATTGATACGACGATATCTCGACAAACAAACGAGCTTAAGCAAATGATGAATGGATTTCTACAAATGAATCAACCCTCAACCTCGGGAACATCTTCTCTTCCTAGCAACACAATTGCTAACCCGAGGGGTGATATAAAAGCAATCACCACCAGAAGTGGTGTTTCATATGATGGACCCACGGCTCCGACTACCGCTTCTTCTCTTCCTCCCAAGGTAGTCGCCCATGAGACCGAGGTGACAAAGGACACGGAACTTCCTACTAACAACGGAAGGACCGAAGACGTCCAACCTCCGGTTGTCCAACCATCTAAGCAAAAGGTTGTGCTTGAGCCCGACGAAGCTCCCACAAAAGCAAAACTTCCTTATCCATCGAGAATGAATGATCAAAAGCTCCGCGATAAAGCTTCAAATCAAATGGAAAAATTCTACCAAATCCTCCAAGATTTGCATTTTGACATAAGCTTTGCGGATGCTTTACTTCTGATGCCTAAGTTTGCTTCCACACTCAAGGGTTTATTGACCAACAAAGAAAAATTATTTGAATTGGCAAAAACTCCTCTTAATGAAAACTGCTCAGCGGCAATTCTCAAAAAGCTTCCGGAAAAGCTTGGAGATCCCGGAAAATTTCTTATTCCTTGTGAATTTCCGGGAATGGTTGAATGCTGCGCCTTGGCCGATCTTGGTGCTAGTATCAACCTAATGCCGTTGTCCATTTGGGAAAAACTTTCTCTGCCCAAACTTACCCCCACTTGCATGACCCTCGAGCTTGCGGATCGTTCCATAACCCTTCCTAAAGGTGTAGCCGAGGATGTCTTTGTCAAGGTGGGGAAGTTCCATTTTCCCACCGATTTTGTGGTGGTTGATTTTGATGCTGACCCCCGGGTTCCTCTTATTCTCGGAAGATCATTTTTGAGGACCGGGCGGGCTTTGATTGATGTGTATGGAGAAGAAATTACGCTGCGAGTGGACAATGAAAAAGTCACGTTTCAAATCAATCAAAACTCTAAACCGCTAACCGACAAATGCAACGTTGCTACGGTTAATCAAAAATCTGATCCCGTAATTACTTCCAAAAGAAGTGATTCGATTCTTTCCAGATTTGCGGTTAAGAGTATGTCAGAAAAACGTGCTGAGCTTAAGGCTATGAAAATTACACCCGGTTCTAGTAAATGGTTTGAAAAATGTTCCGCGGATGTAAAGAGTATTCTTGATGATGATGAATCAGATTCGGAGACCACAACGGAAGTGGTGGAAATTGCTAGCTTTAAGAGCACACCACTTGTCCCATCTCCGGAAACGGTTTATCGAATTGAGACTATTAATTCTATACCTCTCACTCCAAATTCTGAACCAAACGTTTCCGACTCTTCCCATCCTTCTCCTCCGATTGAGGGAAGTGTTATCTCGAGGGAAGAGATCGAGGTGTTCTTTGATGATGCTCCAATTTCTCCAGAAATTGTTGAGACCAATAGTGATCCGGGGGAAGATGTTTCGTTATTAAAAATGAAAGTTGATGAACCATTTTCCTTTCCCCCGGAAGATGTTAAGGAAAAGCCGTTAGATCCTTTGGAGCTCGAGCTCGAGGATGCTTTTCCCGAATATGAGAGTTTCATATTTGATGAAGAGAGTAGTGGCAATCCCACTTCTCATTCTGATTTCTCTATCCCGGCTTTTGAAGCCTTCTACTTTGATATTGATCATTCGGAGGAGACGAGTAGTGGCAGTACCACTTCTCATGCTCATATCTCTCCTCCCGAATATGAATCATTTCATTTTGATATGAATGATCTCTATCACGAGGAGTTCTCCGATGAACTCTCTCTTTTGTTATCTCCTCCAGAATATGATAAATTCTATTTTGATCTGGAGGAAGATACTAGTCTGGGGGGAGGTGTGCCTTCTCATGAAGATTTCATCCCGACCCTCCCGCCCGAGATTCTTAACAAAACTTCTGCTAATGATGAAGAGTATTTCATGATAATTATCCAAATCTTTATGCTCTTCATCACATATGTTGTGGCTTCTCCCATCCTTCACTCCTTCGGGAGTGAGGATACCATCTTTGACCCCGGTATTACCATTTCTGGTTCTTCTTTCTAAAAATACCGCGGGTATCTCATCGGAGTGGAACTTTCGTATGCTTCAATGTTTATCCAAACATCTTGAACGAAAGTCCGATGGAGATTTCTTTTTCCACATGCTCCCCCATGGACAATTAAATTCGGGGCGAGTCTAAGCTTTCCGACTCGATACCAAAACAAGCGCTTCGTGGGAGGCACCCCATGCTTATCCATCTATTTTCTAATAAAGTGACGTGAGGAAGGGTTTCCTCTTCCATTTGTTGTGTTTCGTGGTTTTCTGTGCTGTGTTCAGGATTGCCCAATGATGAAGACTCTCGTGCTCATGGTTCTGCCTTCTCTCCACTCGAGTTTCATCATTCGTTGCTCATCTGATATCCTTAATCTTATCATTTTACGTTTATCTTTGGCATAATTAATAAACGGCCTTAGATTTATGTAGGAGAACCCTTACCTTTAAGACATTGAGGACAATGTCTCGTTTTAGTCTGGGGGGGTAATCTTTCGATTTGATTTTTGCCTTGCATTTTTGCCGTTTTCTCTCGCAACCCCGTTTTTCCTCAAAATTTGAAAAAAAAAAAAAAAAAAAAAAAAAAAAAAAAAAAATCAAAAAAAATGAAAAAAATTTAAAAATTTTTGCAAAAATATAATAAATTTTGACATTTTTGTTGACTTTCCGCTGGTGAGAGTAGGAATAAAATTCTGACTTGACCGGGCGTGTTGAGCCCTAGCTTGTCCCCTTAACCGTTTATAATCTATAAGCTTGTGCTAGTCTTTTACACAAGGAGCTATAAAATGCGAATTCTTTTTAAGAGTTTGCAAGTTCCCGTATCGACTTTATATATGCATGGCTTGATTATAAGGCTAAGCATTCGCGGATCTTATTATTTAAGATTTTAAATTTGCGAAGAACGAGAAATGATAGAGTTGTTCATAAGTTAGATTGCTAAACGTGGAGTAGTTGGTTCTCTTTAAAGCTCATCGAAGTTACTTGTGGCTTTTTGTTCCCATAAGCTTGTTTCACTCAAAAATAGAAATCTAGGAATAATTAAAGGTATTTTGGTTTTGGCGATAATTAGTTTTTATTTCTTCCTTAGAGAATTCTTGCTTATGAAAGTTGGGTACACATCAAGGTACTGTCAGTGTTACGGTGTAATAGACTATTCCATCTTGCCGGCTCACAACCGATGTTGGGATTGTTATAAAAGCCGTAGGACTTGGGGTTTGGCAAATAATTAATGAATATGATAATGTATAATAATAATCCAAAGCCATAAAAAGTTTTCTACATCTTGCCGGTTCGCAGCCGATGTTGTAGACTTCTAATAAAGGCAGAGGAAAAATTCCAAGGTCATAATAGACTATCACATCTTGCCGGTTCGCAGCCGATGTTGTGATTGTTATAAAGGGCCAAGGACTAAATACGTTAATGTGCTTTATAATGTTAAAAATGCCAAACTTCGACTCCGGGGGTGTCCTAATAAAAGCTTCCGTCTCTGGACTCGTAGATGAGTTGTTTCGGTCGCAAATAAAAGGGATATCCTCAAAATCATGTTAAATCAGAGACCTTGATGTGGACCTCATTTTTGTATGCAACGGTTTTCGAGGGAAGGTTTGGAAACTACTTAGCGTCTAAACTAAGGTATTTTTATCGGCTAAAAAAATTATCGAAACGAGAATTTGAAGAAATTCATTTCTCACCAAAAATAAAATAAATAGAGGAAAATAGGAATTTGGGAACAAAAAGTCCACAATTAGCTTTCTGAGTAGTGTTAGCAATCTAACTTGTAAATGACAATGATTTCGTTTTTACGCTTAGTTTGGGGACTCGTGAAAAATCAGGGACGACGAATTTTATCCGTATGGTCACTTCTTTATGAGTCGTGTTTCCTACTCGAAGACCCTAAAAGTTATCGTGAGATAATGATTGTCAACAAAGCCGTCACATGATTATGATAAAAAAAAAATACAAAAATAGAATAAAAGGAAAATCGGGGAGTTTTTATAACATTGCGTGAGGACACGTCAATATCTTAGTCTGGGGGAATTTTGGTATGTGCTTAAACACATACTTTTATTTGACCAAAACCGGACCCAAATAGACCAAAAACTAACCATAAATGCCAAAGATATTGTGTTTTTGTGTTTGTTTCTATGCAGGTACGGATATCATGAAAAAGAGACAAAATCAAGCAAAATCCGAGAAAATGAGCACGAGACGTGGAAAAGAGATTTATAGAGCCGGAGCCGGGAAAATTTCGTCAAAGATAATATTTTTGAAGAATGACCCTTGGATTATTTTTTGGAGAAATAGCAAAGTTGGTCCCTAAATTTAACTTAAATCTCCTAAATTTATCCTAATTCTAAAAACCCTCAACCGGATGTAAAACTTAAACAAGCCCACCTTATCCGCCCCAATCCACTAACTAACACACCCCACCAACCGACCCACTACCAACCCCAAACCACCCTTAACTCCTCAAACCGGCCCAACCTTAACATTTAACACAAGCCCACTTCCCCTTTACAAACCGACCCACCCATTATATTAGTTAAGTACCTAAACACCGGATATAGCTTTAGTCAAAATCCCCAAATGCAAAGGGTCAAAATCCCTAATCCACCACACCCTTCTTCTCCCTAAAATACCGCCCCTTATCACCACTACCCACCCTCTAATCTTCGCTAATCACCACCTCACCACTACAAGCCAAACCCAAGTGACATTGTCCATGGTCCCCTCCCCTCCAACTCATCAATCCGAGGGCCAAAAAGGAATCAACGTTCGAGATTTAAAGACCAAGGCAACAAGATTCATCCAAGGGTCGACACAAGAGCAAGAGAAACACACACACACAACTAGCACACTCGGCTAGGGTTTTTCTTATCTTTTTAGTATAAATAGTTAAGGAGCCGCACCATCTTCTTTTTTCTTCTAGGTTTTATTTAGCTTTTTTATTTCGGTATGTTTTTATTTTTTTAGTTGTAATTTACTTTTTAATTTTAATATATGTCGATTTCTATTTAGTTTTGTTACTGCGTATTTTTAATTAATTATTGTTTAGTTATTTAGTGCTTATGCGATTTGTAGTTATTGTTTCTGTTACTGCTTCGAACTTGTGGTTATTGTTTGTGTTACTGCTTCGAACTTGGGATATTAGTACTCTTTTAGTTCTTGAATGTGTTTGTGTTTATCGGTTTGAGTTGTTTTTTTTTTAGTTCTTGTTCTTGTTTGTGTTTCAGTAAGCGAAAAAGAAAAAAAAAAAAAAATAGTTTAAGTGTTGTTTGTGCTTGTGTTATGGATTTGGATCGATTAATGTTTATTGTCTATGTTTGTGTTTATCAGTAGGATTTTGCATATGGTCTTTGTTGAATGTTTGTATGTTGAGTTGATTAGTAGCTGTGATTAGATCTCGTATTTATTGTGTTTGAGTTTTGGTTAATATTGCTTTGAGTCAATTGCTAAAGTTAATCAAGAATAGAAAAAAAAATATAGTTTGGATCGGATTTAGTGGCTTGTTGTTGGTGTTTTTGGTGTTTACTGTTTTGAGTCGGTGTTTATCAAATTAGTTGATAGCTTGTTGATTATAATTCAAAGTTAAGTTTTTTTTTTTTTTTTTTTTCTCAAAATTTTACAAAATTTTAAAGTATGTGTTTGAGTTTATGTTGACAAAAAGTATGATTACAAAATTTTACAAAATTTTTTAGTTTATCAGTCTTTTTCTTTGTTAAGCCTTTACAAAATTTTAAGTTAAAAACCCTTTTGTTCTCTTTTTCTTTAAAAGCTTATTTCAATAGTCTAGCTTATTTTTTTAGCTTATTTCTAAAAGTTTTTTTCGTTTTTACAATTTTTTCAACTTTCCAATAGTGTTAAGTATTTTTAAAAAAAAAATAAAAATAAATATATTTCAGATTTTTAAAATTAGTTTAGTATTTTTAGAAATTTAAAATAGTTTAAATAGTTTTTAATTTATAAAAAATTATTAAAAAGTCAAAAAAAATATATTTCTTTTTTCCAAAATTTTCTTTTTATATTTAGCGTTTAGAAAAATTATTTTTATATTTTTTTTTAGCTTTTAAAATTTAGAAATTTACTTTTTATTTACGTTCTTTAAAAATTCGTAACGTACGTTTTTTATTTAAATGTTCGTTTTAGATTTCGTATGCTTAGATTACTTGTACTCGTAGCTTTATTAGTTGTTTTTATTTGATATTCGATCATTCGTAGTGTAAAAATCAAAATCTCTCACTTTTTATCACATTCACGACACGTTTCACGTTCCGAAAACACGAAGTTCCATTCACACCCTCGTCGGGACAACGAACCTGGGGTTTTCACATAAAATTCACCACTTTTGTGTGATTTCCTTTTTGGAAATTAAATTGACCTCTATCAGTTGTTAAGTTAAATTGCTCGTAGTTTAGCCAAAGTGTTCGATCATTGAGCGGCCAAACCGAAAGTTTACATATATAAACTTGGGCTTTGTTTGGTGATTGGGCTTGTTCGGTGGATTGGCCCAATGAAAGAAAGAATGAAAATAATAAGGGTTCGTTTGGTATGTTTAGTTTGCCGAATTATTGGGCTAAGGCCCAATGAGTCTAACAGTCCATTTAGGTATTGGGTAGAGGCCCAATATAGTTACTGAGTATTCGTGATAATTTTCGTGAGCTCGGGAATGTATTTGATCACGTTTGGTTAATTGCCGAAACGTATAAACGTTAAGTATTAAACGTTAATTGTTTTAAGTAATTCGCGATTTTTAGACTATCAAGATTCGTGTGTGAGCATCGTTCCTAGTTAAATGGGGAATCACAAATATCGTTGTGATTTAAAATAGTGTAGCATAAAAAAAAATTTGTTACCAGTAGAAATGGTTATTAAATAACGTAATGATTCGTTAATCATTTATTAGCATTTACTGTTCATAGGGAAAATTTCGAGAGGTTACAGTACCTACCACTTATACTGAATTCCGTCCCGGAATTCTAGTCTAAGATAGGTGATAGAAGTGTCTACGAGAATAGGTGTGGGTATTTGGCTCGAATCTGGTCTTCGCGTTCCCAAGTATATTCCGGTCCTCGTTTAGAGTTCCATCGGACTTTGACAATGGGAATGCGGTTCTGTTTTAGTTGTTTGATCTCTCTGTCCATGATCTCCACGGGTTCTTCTGTAAAGACAAGTTTGTCGTCGAGCCAAATCTCTTTCAAAGGAATTACAAGAGATTCATCTGACAAACATTTCTTAAGATTTGATACGTGAAAGGTGTCGTGAACTCGACTAAGTTCCTCTGGTAGTTCGAGTTTGTAAGCCACTGGTCCTATCCTTTCTAGGATTTTGAATGGACCAATGTATCTAGGGTTAAGTTTTCCACATTTTCCGAAACGTACCATTCCCTTCCAGGGAGATACTTTCAACATGACCTTGTCTCCAATTTGGAATTCCATAGGTTTTCTTCTCACGTCGGTATAGCTCTTCTGTCTATCTCTTGCAGCTTGCAGTCGCTGCTTAATTTTGACTATCTTTTCTGTTGTCTCATGAATGAGATCGGGTCCGGTGAGTTGTATATCTCCAACTTCGGTCCAACAAACAGGCGATCTGCACTTTCGACCTTAGAGTGCTTCGAATGGTGCTGCCTTAATGCTGGCGTGGTAACTGTTGTTGTAGGAGAACTCGGCTAGAGGTAAGTGTTTGTCCCAACCTTTTCCGAAATCAATAACACATGCTCGGAGCATGTCTTCTAAGGTTTGGATTGTCCTCTCGCTTTGTCCATCGGTTTGTGGATGATATGCAGTGCTCATATCCAGTTTGGTTCCCAAGGCTTTTTGCAAAGACTTCCAAAAATGAGATGTGAAACGACTATCACGATCTGAGATGATTGAGATCGGCACTCCATGCCGTGAAACTATTTCTTTTAGATATAGCGTTGCGAGTGTGTCCATCTCGTCAGTTTCTTTGATTGCTAAGAAGTGAGCGGATTTTGTGAGACGATCGACGATGACCCAGATGGTGTCAAGTCCAGTTGATGTCTTAGGAAGCTTAGTGATAAAGTCCATTGTAATACGTTCCCATTTCCATACAGGAATTTCGGGTTGTATGAGTAATCCTGACGGCTTTTGATATTCTGCTTTTACTCTTGAACAAGTCAAACATTTTCCGACATACTCGGCTATGTCGGCCTTCATGTTTGGCCACCAGTAAAGTTTCTTGAGATCTTGATACATTTTGTCGGAACCTGGATGAATGGAGTACTTGGATTTATGAGGCTCATTCATAATGAGATCACGTATACCTCCGTATAGAGGAACCCAACTTCTTTCTTTGAAACAGAGCATCCCGTCTGCTCTTTGCACAAAGCCATTCTTATTTTCTGGCATACCGTGGATCTTTTCACTAGGTCGGTTCTCTTCCTTAAGAGCTTCGGATTGAGCGGTGAGTATTTGTGAGGGCAGGGGTGAACGAATGGTTATTCCTAACGATCTGACTCTAAGAGGTTTCAGTCGTTCCTTCCGACTTAATGCATCTGCCACAACGTTGGCTTTTCCTGGGTGATAACGGATTTCACAATCATAATCGCTAAGTAACTCTAACCAGCGACGTTGTCTCATGTTTAGTTCTTTCTGATCTAAGATGTGCTGAAGAATTTTGTGGTCGGTGAATACTGTGCACTTGGTACCATACAAGTAATGTCTCCATAACTTAAGGGCGAATACTACTGCTCCTAACTCCAAATCATGAGTCGTGTAGTTTGCTTCATGTGGTTTGAGTTGTCGCGATGCATAAGCTATCACTTTGTTTCGTTGCATTAGTACAGCTCCCAAACCATGATATGAGGCATCACAATACACTACGAAGTCTTCACTTCCTTCAGGTAGTGCTAGTATTGGTGCTTCACAGAGCTTTTTCTTTAACAGTTAGAAAGCTGATTCCTCCTATTTTCCCCAGATATACTTCTTGTTCTTCTGAGTTAATTCGGTCAAAGGTTTTGAGATTTTTGAAAAACCTTCAATAAATCTTCTGTAGTAACCGGCTAGACCCAAAAATTGGCGTATCTCTATGGGGTTTGTAGGAGATGTCCAACCTTTGACGGCCTCAATCTTTGCAGGATCTACGTGAATGCCTTGACTATTGATAACATGCCCAAGGAATTGTACAGTTCGAATCCAAAAGTCGCATCTGGAGAACTTGGCATACAATTGTTCCTTTTTGAGTAACTCTAAAATAATCTTTAGATGTCCGGCATGTTCTTGTTCGTTGCGTGAGTAGATTAGGATATCGTCTATGAATACAATCATGAATTTATCCCGGTATGGTTTGCACACTCGGTTCATTAGATCCATGAACACTGCAGGTGCATTAGTTAAACCAAATGGCATTACTTGGAATTCGTAATGTCCGTAACGCGTCCTAAAAGCTGTCTTGGGAATATCCTCCTCTCAAACTCTTAACTGATGGTACCCTGACCTTAGGTCGATCTTCGAGTATACACTCGATCCTTGTAATTGATCAAACAAGTCATCGATTCTAGGTAGTGGGTAACGATTCTTTACAGTGAGTTTGTTCAATTCCCGGTAATCAATACACATTCGGAAAGCTCCGTCCTTCTTCTTAACGAATAGAACCGGAGCTCCCCAAGGTGATGAGCTGGGTCGGATAAAACCTTTATCAGACAACTCTTTCAATTGTTCCAACAATTCCTTCATTTCAGACGGCGCTAACTTATAAGGTGCTTTCGCCACAGGTGCCGCTCCAGGCACTAGTTCAATTTGGAATTCCACTTGACGGGGAGGTGGAAGACCGGGTAAATCTTCGGGGAATACTTCTGGGAATTCTCTAACGATAGGAACGTCTTCAACTTGTTTATCTTTTGATTTGTTTTCCGTTACATGAACCATGAATGCTTGGCATCCTTCATTCATGTATTTTACCAATCTGATGTATGAGATGATACCGTATCGCATTTTATTTTTGTCACCATGGACAATAAGAGTTTCACCATTTCTTGGAATATGCACGGCTTTCTCGTCACAGAGTATTCTAGCGCGGTGTTTGGATAACTAATCCATACCAATGACTACGTCAAAACTACCGAGCTGAATAGGCATGAGGTCGATGGGAAAAGGGTTGTCTTGTAGGATTATGGTACAACCACGAATTACGGTGTCGGTGCCAATTAGGTTTTCGTCCGCCATTTCAATTTCAAAAATGGTGTTTAGTTTGGAAGGGGTAATGTTAAGCAAAGGAGCAAACGTAGTTGACACAAAACTTCTATCTGCTCCAGAATCAAATAATACCCTAGCACTATGTTGATTGAGTAAGAACGTACCCGTGACTACGTCAGGGTTCAGTGGGGCATCCTCCTCTTTTAACACATATGCTCTTCCTCGAGCGTTGTTTTGCTGACCGTTTCCTTTCGGACAGTGGCTCTTGAAGTGACCTACTTCTCCGCAGGAGTAGCAAGTCGGAGTTACAGCCTGTAAGTTGCTACCAGTAGCGGGATTCCTGCAATCCTTTGTCTGATGACCCACTTTCTGGCATTTCAAACATTTGATTGTGCAAGGTCCACTGTGGTGTAGTTTGCATCTGTTACACTGGGATTTTTTACCTTGGTATCCCTTGCCTTCAGTAGCACCATAGGCCTTTGCGATTTCTTGTCTTTGGTTTTGATGATGGTGACGATTGTTTCGGTTTTGATGATATGGGTTATTGTTTCTATGGTTGTTATTGTTAAAGTTGTTGTTGCGGTGGTTATTGTTACTGTGGTGGTGAGTGGTTCTTTTGTCATCGAGCTTTCTCTTGAGCTCATTGTTGTACTTGACCTCTCGGTCCAGTAGTTTTTGATCAAGTTCAATGGCTGCCTCTAGAGTTGGTGGGTTTGATGAAGTGACATTTCCCTCAATACTACGGGGAAGTCCTTCGATATACTTCTCCAGTTCTTTTTCGAAATTTGGTACAACAGTAGGACATATTATTTTAAGCTCTTGGAATCTCCTGTTGTATGTTTTAAGATCAATTCCTTTTACTACCAGTAGATGGAATTCATCTTCCAATTTTCTTAGTTCAGAACGAGGACAATATTTCTTTAGCATCTTGGTCTTAAACTCAGTCCAAGTGAGCTGATAGGCTGCTGTCATTCCCATGGCTTTGACTGTAGCATTCCACCATGACAAAGCATCTTGCATGAGAGTTCCAGTAGCGAAAATGACTTTGTTGTCCTCGGTACAACCGCTTCTCTGAAAAACAGTTTCAGATCGTTCGAACCAGTGAGCAAGTTCAGTTACTCCTTCAGTACCTTTGTAGGAAGTTGGTTGACAACTCATGAAGTCTTTGTAGGTACACTTGAGGTTTGCAGCAATTACACTTTCTCCTGTCGGTAGACTAGTGCCACTGTTGCGAGCATTTACTGCCGCCTGTTCTGCCAAGACTGTATTTACACCGTCAGCGATTGCTTTTCGGATAGCTTCTGGAGTCATAGTAGGCGTAGCCATTGAAGTTTCATGATTTGCGGCCGAGGTTGCTTTCCTTGTACGTGCCATAGTTCTATCAATATTGCAAAAGCATATTTATAGAAATCTCATAATGATCACGTTAGGTTAGAATAAATTGCAAGGTAATTGAATATGGGTCACAATAATATAATATTAACCACAACAATTTGGGTTTATGAGGATAATAATTCTGGTTTATATTTGGAAACACAGCAAGTATCATATCATAAATACATTCACGACATGTCTGAATCAAATCACAACACACATGAGAGCATAAATGATTGAATTGCACTGTATGAACCAACATTTCACAAGACAATATATGGCAAATCATAATGCATATGAAAGAAACAACCATGGAATACATAAATCAACATCAATATATGATGCGTGGTTTTGCGACCTTACAACAGGTTTTACCTCTCGAGGGATCTCAAGAGGCTTACAACCCCACCAGGCAGTGTACCTGATCGATGTAGTATAGTGTAGTGGTAAGTACGGGGGATTGATCGTTCTCCACAGGGAATAGTGTCGTTAGGATTGAAAAACTACTCTAATAGGTCTAAGGGTGAGGGAAGATTCTTTTTGTAATTTTATATTTTATGAAAGCAAGTAAAATCTCGGGTTTGAAGGAGTGGGCGAAATTAGTTGCTAGTCAACTAACCCAGATGATTACAAATGCAAATAAAATAAAATAATTGAAAATGAAAAGGTTGTGAAACTTATATGGAGAGAAATGTGTTTACTTAGATTTCCTTACTCCCTAACTATCTTTTACCGGTTGATTAGTGTGTATTAATTGCGTGGATGACGGGTGTATTCCTTAATACCAATCGTGGGGTGGCGTACGTACTTCCCCAACTCTATAAGCTCCTACTTCACTCCTATGTCGAGCCGGCTAAGAAGCTCCTAACATGGGATCACTAGAATTCGCTCATGCATTAAATACAACCATAAAAACCTTAGTACGCATTGGTTCATGTTTCTTAAGACGTTCAACCAAGTTACCGTATAGGAGGTTAGCCAGTTTTCTTAAGCCTAACATCGATGAACAATCATCCGATACAATTAATAACACACTAATAACCAATAATCAATAGTTAGGTTTCATTAGATCTAAGCAAACACAAGATAAATCTAGCCTAGCATGTTAATCAAAAGACAAGAACAAGATATAATCAAACAACACATAGACATATTGATTGATTAAATGAATACTTATCTTCAATTAAACATGGGAGATCCAAGGGTATGAAAACCCTTAAAAATGGTAGAAATTCGTCTTAGGGTTTCTCCTCACAAAGTTGCACACTAATGACAAAAAATTGCAAAACTATATATAGAGTTTAGGGGCTGACGGCGTCACGTTATAGATCTTGACGTCGTCACCTCGCCGTGTCTAGGGTTCCCGGATGGTCTTCCTGACGCCGTCCCTCTTTAGTGCTCCAAAATCCGCTCTGGCTTATCAAGGCTTGACGCCGTCAGAATAGTGCTTGACGCCGTCTCGCTTTAACTTAAACCGTGATGGCCTTGATCACCTTAAAGGGTGACGCCGTCAGACTTCCTTTGTAAAACTCCCTGGCTTATCATGTGTATTTTTCATATCCACCTCTTTTGCCAAGCCATGACGCCGTTTGGAACAATCCCTGATGCCGTCAAAGGTACTTTTCCAGCCGATTTTGAGACTTTGTCGTTTTCTTCACTTTTATGCTCCAAAAACGTCCAAAATGCTTCCTTTTCCAGATTTCTTCTTCAAAGTACCTAAAATGACAAAAGGAATGATTTAGGGCAATATTTGATCAAATAAATACGATTTAGGGCTTAAATGACCCCCTAAAAGCGGTACACTTTTCGCTTCATCAAATACCCTTACACTTGAGATTTGCTTGTCCTCAAGCAAATGCGCTTTTATTCTAATCAAAATACAAGTTAGGGGTCATTTAACACTAATATAAAAGTAATTACAACAAATAGTCGTTCCACTTTAATCATAATAAGCACGGAGATTACAAACTAGCACCTCACAAGTAGTGTTTAGATACTCACATCTCTCAGGTGTCATCAAAATAAATCTCATAAATGAAAACGGATAATATCTCTCACTACCTGTCATAGCAAATAGATTACCATAGGCTTGGGAAGGGGTCGAAAACCTTCTCCACTAGGCGTAAGCACCTAAGATAAACTATCAAAGAGGGCTTTTACATGGGTTATAACGTGAGGTGTAGGGATATGATAAACACGGATTTGTTGGATAAGGGATATTTTACTGGTGGCGAGTTAAAGATCTTGATTAATTACATGTACAATATGGCGTTGCTAAGCCAAGACTAGACTCGACTTAAGCTAATGAAAGAAAATAACAAAAAGATAAAATAAACATAAAATGAAACGGGATGGTAGTCCGTATGTTTTTTTTTCTATTTTTCTTTTTCTCATTTTTTTTTGTATTTTTCTTGATTTTTTCGATTTTTTTTTTCATACAATCTTGCCCTACCATCCAAAATAATACATCATAGGGGCGTTGCATTCTCCTTACACTTGAACTTTTACATAACTTTACAAATAACTATTGATAACGCCTAAATCTAACATGTTTTTGATAGCGTTATTGGTAGTTTTATATATGTTTTGTGGTTATATTTATATGCTTTTGTTACTAAATCGTACCAAAGTGTGTTTGCAAAGCATTTGTAGCCAAAGACAGGAAAATGGATGGAAAAGATGCAAAAATGAAGAAAAAGGAAGTATTTGAGATTTCATGTGAATCTTGTGTCAAGTTCCGCTTCGTAAGGTACTTCAAGGAGTTAAAGTCCAAGTAGTCAAGTTCATAAGCTTTAGGATAAAGAGAAAGACCGAAGAATCAAGAGCTATGTCCGAGAAACAAGTCATACGCAAAAGACCAAGAAATAGGTTCAGCAGCCATCACCATCCGATCGGTCGCCGCCCGCAACCAATTCGGATGGAGTGAAAGTGGATTTACCGAGAAGACCAACCGATCGGTAGACCATTCCATCCGATCGGTTGGAAGTCGCTGTTTTACCCAAGACTTCTTTATTAAGGATTGTGACTTTATAACTCCGGTTCTAGGCCCTTCTTGTCATTATTCTAACCATTCAATACTACTTGGAGAGCAAGAGAAGCATTTATGCACTTAGACCCTTGGTTGGAGCAATTTATGGAACCATTAGTTGAGTATTTATATACCAATCAATCTAGAGAGATACATACATGCTAAACAAGTGCTAGGAGAGAACCATTCATAGAAGAAACTTAAGAAATTCGTCCATAAGTCCAGGAGAAGGGAGAAAGTCGAATTTACCATTTTCATTGCTTGTGGAATCATTGTCTTTCACTTGTAATCTTATTTCCAAATCATTGTAAGACTTTCAATCATGGTTTCTAATGTTCAAATTATTGAGTTTACATTTATGTTTGCTATGAGTGGCTAGTGCCTTTGTGCACTTGCTTAGATGATGTGTATTATTCATTGATTTGCATATGATTGTGATAACATGTTTTAATTCAATTTCAAGTCAATTCTAAGAACTAATTGTGATAAAGTTTCATAGTGACATTTGGGAAATCAAGTTTAACTAGTGCTAGTAATCTTAAGGGTTGAAAGAACTATTGTTATTCCACTAGTTATAATCATTTGTCTATGAATGATTGTTGTCTACCACTATTCTTGATTAACCAAAGGAACTTAATTGTGATTGTAATGAAAAAGCTTTTGTCTATCAAAACGGATTGATTGTAAACCACTTTAAAGGTCGAAAGATTAATAGTTTGCTTTCAATTGTGACCTTTTGTCTATAATTGGTTACCTTTTGTATTGACCATTTCCTAAGCTTGTTTGATTAGACAAAAGATTGTTTTTGTGTTTGAGGAACACCAACTCATGAACCTTGAATTGATCTTGAATTGATTGGTTAATCGTAATGCTTGTTTTTATAAACCAAAATCTTGACGAAGGTTTAATTTGTAGGAACAATAGATTAGTGTCAAAACTAATTATCACAACCAACATGTTTTCCAAAGTTATCACAATCATATTAGTCAATTGGAGTACACTAGTCTAAGCAAGTGTAGTTTTTAATCATTTGAATTTTCATTATATCATTACTGCTTATTTGAGATTGTTGCTTTTAACTTGCAATTCGATTCACTACACAAATCCCTGCGAACGATCCCGACTTACCATCAAAATCTTGCTACAACGGACGAGTATACTTGCTCGTATGTGTTGTTATTAGATTCGGTAATTCACCCTTTATAAATTTAAAACTTGCACCGAACCGGGCACATCAACTATTCTAATGACTCGAATTAAGATAATCGAAACACTTGGAGTACTTTTTTTTAAAATATTTAGCACATATGGGGGTAATAATGTTGTACTTCCCCATTACTCCATTACACTAGTACTTTACCCATGAGTCCCAATCGTCCCAAAACAATATGTACAAGGATATGACTCGACTTAGCAACCATGTAATCAATTAGATAATTAACTTGGGGTTTAAACAAATGTTGTCACAATAATGCACTAAAAATGAGTGCATACAAGGTAGGCTAAGGCGATTTGGGTGTACATTTAAGTGGGGTGTAAACAAATTCTTCCTTTAAGTAAAATGCTTAAAGGTCGAAACGAAAAGATAGGCTCTGAGGGGTGTACTAGGGGTATCGTGTACTAAAAATGAGTACAACGCAAAGGGTGTGGGAGAATTACTTGACCAATGTAGCCAATGTAATTATAACAAAAATACAGGTGTAAAACAATGGGTTAATCCTAATGCCTCTTATCATGTAGTAAATCTAACTACACGAATGTAGTCTCACTTGTAGCCTCGGAATGGTCCTAACGCAAGTTCTAGAATCTAAGTGCTACCGGTACACACATCATAGCATAAATGCTTTTCCTACCAATTCTAGGGGCGAACCTCACATATTTGGGGGTGGAAAATTTTTTAGTGGTACGGTTTTTGTGCTAGTCATATAACTCCTATCCGTGAGACGCTCATTAAGATCAAAGTTTCACTCCTAGATGTTGTAAAAAATTTTAAATTTGGCACTAAAATTGCCCTAACAGGTATTTCTCTCAGTTTTATTACACATCTACTATTAAACAAACAAAAATCAAGCGTAATAGCATTCTCTAAAGTATCGCACTTTACCCCCCCCCCCCCCCTTACACTTAAGATGAACATTGTCCCCAATGTTCAAATAACAAGATGTAAAAGTAAATAAGGTAAAAGAATGAAATCAAATACTCCCCTGATTCGCTCGGTGGATAAAGGGGTAACATGGTTAGATCTTCTTCCAAGGTAATGTAGAAGCTCCAAGACTAATGCATCGCCATAAGCTAGATTCCACATACATCTCCTTGTCCAAAATAACCTGTTAAACCTGAGAAAACAAACACGAAAACCTGCATAACATCGGCGGGATAAATTCTATATAAGGATATAATGCTTGTGAAATGATAATTTTGCAGATTCCTGGAGATTATAAGTTAGAGATTTAATAAAAACTTTTTATGAAAACAAAACTTTCAAAAATTTCAGAAAATTAAAACCTGACGCCGTCAG
Source organism: Artemisia tridentata subsp. tridentata (assembly GCA_021014915.2). NCBI lineage: Eukaryota > Viridiplantae > Streptophyta > Magnoliopsida > Asterales > Asteraceae > Artemisia > Artemisia tridentata. The sequence goes on from CP139503.1 coordinate 13,035,574, forward strand.
GTTGTAAATCCTGACGCCGTCAGAAATGATCTGACAGAATTTTCATGTTAAGTTTCCGAAAAATTTCTGGAAAAACCTATACCTTACTTCCTGGAATTCCTGCAAAACATCATTATGACTCGATACAAGCATTTGACTCAAACAAATACTAATATGTATGTTAATTTAATATTATTATGATTCATGTTCATTTGTGTTCTAATAAACCGATTTGGATTTCCCTTACACTTATCTTTTGCAAAATACCTTTATATGTAGTTAAGACGAAGTTAAAAACAAGATAAAGCATTTTCACAATTTAGTTTTGAACATGAATCAATAATAATAAAAATTAAACATACATACGGAAACAAATAAAATCAAACAAACAAATAAATAAACACACAAAGCAAATAAAGCTTGGGTTGCCTCCCAAGAAGCGCTTTTCTTTATTAACGAGTCTTGTAGCTAGACTCAAAGTCCCCGTACATTACGTGACTCCATCATTGGTCACGGTTCCTAGGCCATTCTCATTCCCGGTTTTATATTCCGGTCCTAATTTCAAACAATCCTTGTAGAAACCGGATATCCTTTCCATAACATAGTCTGCTCCTTTATTTCTATCCTCATCATTCCTATAGTAGACCGCTTGCTTAAGCTCCTTCTCAACATTTGACAAGTGTTGGAATTGTTCTATCTTATATGGCATTTGGTAGTTTACCTCATCGGTCTCATCGTTAAATCTAACTATCCCTAAGGAAGGTTCATAAGTCATTCTAGAGACCTCAACAAATGGTTTTCCAAAAACCACTTGAGTTAAGCATGTATCGACTATTGGGCGGATATCTTCTACAATTACAAAGTCGGTGGCATAGGTGAAGTTTCCTACATAAACCGGTAATCCCTTAACTCTTCCCGTGAAGTTACTCATCCAACCCTTATCAGGGAACATCCTATACCCAAGTTGATTTTTCATTATTAAGTTGTAGTGGGCTCTAGTCATGATGTTTATGGGCGATCTAAGGTCGATGTAAGCTTTCCACACATGCAAATGTCCGATGTTGCATGGTATGTTGAGATTAGAAGGATCGCCTATTTTTATAATTTGTCAACCTAGGAAGTATGGTGTCTCGGGGTCATCGAATAAGTCTGTATGATATGCGCGCTCTTCCTTAGTGGGTAGCCTATTGAAGTAGTCCTCATCATCATCTACTTCTTCAATCTCACTTTTCCTAACTTCTTTATCAACCTCGACTTTCTTAACCTCATCCTCAGGTTCACTATTATCCTCATTTCTATCAATTGGTTTGATAGTGACAATGTTGACGAAGTGGACGTGTTTGGATGAAGAGGGGTCTTTTACTTGGGGTCCGCTATTTGTGTTCCTAGCGTCCTTATGTGGAGGTGATAGCACTTGGTTATTGAGGGCTTTCAATAAGTTGTCAATTTTATTGGTCATCTCCGTTTGTTGTTGATTGAATTCGGATTCAAACTTGGCCAAACGAGCTTCTTGAGATGCCATAAATTGGGACATCAATCCTTCAAAGTTATTGGTACTACCATTGCTGGAAGGATTGCTGTTGAAAGTACGGTTCGGGTTGGAACCGCTTGATTGGAAACGATTAGGTGGGTTGGAAGAATTGGTTTGTTGTGCGTTTTGGTTTTGTTTCCACCTAAGGTTTGGGTGATTTTTCCACGAGGGGTTGTATGAATCACCGTAGGGGTTTGGTTCGGGTTTGAAAGTGTACCACTTGTCTCCCGCTCCATCGGTACGCGAGGATGCGTAGTCCGCAAAAGCTTGTTCGGGGAGTTCCATGCAATCACGAGTGTCGTAGGGACCACTACATAATTCACATGAAGAAGTGATTTTGTTCACTTGGCTTGAAGGTTTAGGAGCCTCGTAGGATTTCATAAGAAACTTGACTTGGTCTTCAAGTTCTATGATCCTACGGTCGGAAGTGCTTGAATTGTTCGAAGGCAAAGATATTGCCTTGACCGTTTTATTCAAATCACGGGGATCACTCCAACTTTCGTTGTCATAAAGAGCAAGATCTTCTAGGAGAGCCCATGATTGTTCCGCACTTAGATCACGCAGCTTACCACCAGCCGATTGATCAATGGTTTGCCTCGTGGAGAAATTGATATGGTCATAGAAGATTTGGACTTGGAGCCAAAGTTCTATGCCATGGTGAGGGACTTTTTGGAGTAAGTCCTTGAATCGAGTCCATGCCTCGTAGAGGGTTTCGCCTTGACGTTGTTGGAACATCAAGATATCATTCCTTAGCTTGGTAGTTCTTCCTGGTGGGAAAAACTGAGCAAGGAAACGAGTGGTGAGATCATCCCAAGAGGTGATGGATCCTGCGGGTAGACGCTCTAGCCATTGACTAGCTTGGTCCCGCAGAGAGAATTGAAAGAGACGCAGTCGGGTCGTCTCTCGAGTGGCAACATCAAGGTCTATAGAATCAACGATTTTGAGAAAGTCCTTGAGATGTTGATTAGGATCTTCAGAACGAAGTCCATGGAATGCGCATCCGCTTTGCACCAACCGGATGGTGTCGGATCGCAAGGGTGTGACATTGGCTCCTTGAATGAGCTCAATGGTGTTTCGATAGCCATGGTGGCTAGGACGGGAGTAGTCTCCTAAGGTACGGGCTCTAGGAGGTGGGTGTTGTTGTGGTGGTGGGTTGATGGGATCGAGGATATTACCACCTTCCATGATGTCGGATGGTAATGGTTACGAACAAAGAAACGAAGAAAAAAGATAGACTAAAGAAAATCTAGAAAAATAAAATAAAAATCTCACTAGAAAGGAATCTAGTGAGTATACCTAATAAAATAAAAATTCAACCTAAACAATAACTATTCCCCGGCAACGGCGCCAAAAACTTGATGCGTGGTTTTGCGACCTTACAACAGGTTTTACCTCTCGAGGGATCTCAAGAGGCTTACAACCCCACCAGGCAGTGTACCTGACCGATGTAGTATAGTGTAGTGGTAAGTACGGGGGATTGATCGTTCTCCACAGGGAATAGTGTCGTTAGGATTGAAAAACTACTCTAATAGGTCTAAGGGTGAGGGAAGATTCTTTTTGTATTTTTATATTTTATGAAAGCAAGTAAAATCTCGGGTTTGAAGGAGTGGGCGGAATTAGTTGCTAGTCAACTAACCCAGATGACTACAAATGCAAATAAAATAAAATAATTGAAAATGAAAAGGTTGTGAAACTTATATGGAGAGAAATGTGTTTACTTAGATTTCCTTACTCCCTAACTATCTTTTACCGGTTGATTAGTGTGTATTAATTGCGTGGATGACGGGTGTATTCCTTAATACCAATCGTGGGGTGGCGTACGTACTTCCCCAACTCTATAAGCTCCTACTTCACTCCTATGTCGAGCCGGCTAAGAAGCTCCTAACATGGGATCACTAGAATTCGCTCATGCATTAAATACAACCATAAAAACCTTAGTACGCATTGGTTCATGTTTCTTAAGACGTTCAAGCAAGTTACCGTATAGGAGGTTAGCCAGTTTTCTTAAGCCTAACATCGATGAACAATCATTCAATACAATTAATAACACACTAATAACCAATAATCAATAGTTAGGTTTCATTAGATCTAAGCAAACACAAGATAAATCTAGCCTAGCATGTTAATCAAAAGACAAGAACAAGATATAATCAAACAACACATCGACATATTGATTGATTAAATGAATACTTATCTTTAATTAAACATGGGAGATCCAAGGGTATGAAAACCCTTAAAAATGGCAGAAATTCGTCTTAGGGTTTCTCCTCACAAAGTTGCACACTAATGACAAAAAATTGCAAAACTATATATAGAGTTTAGGGGCTGACGGCGTCACGTTATACATCTTGACGTCGTCACCTCGCCGTGTCTAGGGTTCCCGGATGGTCTTCCTGACGCCGTCCCTCTTTAGTGCTCCAAAATCCGCTCTGGCTTATCAAGGCTTGACGCCGTCAAAATAGTGCTTGACGCCGTCTCGCTTTAACTTAAACCGTGATGGCCTTGATCACCTTAAAGGGTGACGCCGTCAGACTTCCTTTGTAAAACTCCCTGGCTTATCATGTGTATTTTTCATATCCACCTCCTTTGCCAAGCCATGACGCCGTTTGGAACAATCCCTGACGCCGTCAAAGGTACTTTTCCAGCCAATTTTGAAACTTTGTCGTTTTCTTCACTTTTATGCTCCAAAAACGTCCAAAATGGTTCCTTTTCCAGATTTCTTCTTCAAAGTACCTAAAATGACAAAAGGAACGATTTAGGGCAATATTTGATCAAATAAATACGATTTAGGGCTTAAATGACCCCCTAAAAGCGATACACTTTTCGCTTCATCAATATAATACATCCACACAACATAAGATTAATAACTTGTTCGATTTGTTTTACAAAACATAAAGATACAAGATTCTTTATTAATACAACATTGGTAGACTAAGACATCTCTTAGTTATACTGACACATCTCTGATCTATGGTCCTCCTGGTGCACCATCTAAGCGGCGCTGAAGATCTGCAATCACTGCCATCAAGGTCTCCACTGTCTGGTCTCGAGCTCTTTCCCTAGCCTGGGTATCCTCAACCATAAGTCTAAGAATCAGAACCTGAGAGCTAACTCGGTCAAGCTCAGAGTCTAGTGTCTCAATCACTGTCTGCATCGAAGTAGTGGCCTCTCCTAGTATAGAAATAATCTCAATGGCTTCCTCTAAACTAGTACCTACTTGATCGAAGACTGTCTCCATCGCCAACTGACCAATCACAAGGTTCTCCACTTCTTCCCCAAGTGTCTCAGTCTGCTCGAGTGGTAAGTCATCAAGAATCTTTGCAATGTCGTCAAGACGATCCTCATGTCGGACTAATCTGGCTGCCAGTAGAGGTATGGTGTGATGGATGGGTTCTCCGGTAACCGGAAGAATCCTCGAAGTAGCTGTAGCCGAACTCTCTCCTAGTTCCATAGCTCTCGGTGCTCCTTCCTGGGATCTCCAGTGACGGATGATCGGTAGCAAGAAAGACCATCGGCGAGCATCGACCCTCTTGTGGGTCCTGGTGCGAACTGTAGCCTCATCTCTAACCTGGGCATAGGGGTCCGATAAAGATGGAATCAAGCGGTATGTCCTCTTGTAAGGTGGCAGAGGCTCACTGAGAGTAGCTGAGGGTGGAGAAGCAAGGGGTGGAATAAAGGATGGTAATGGAACAGTGGTGGTCTGGTGATAGAAGATAGTAGGTGGTGGAACTGAAGATAGTGGTGTAAGTGGTGGTGTCCTGGAATGCTCAGGAGCTGGGGGTGGTGATATCACTGGAGTCGGAGTTGGTATGAGTGGGGCTGGTGGTGGTATGATCAGTGCTGGTGGTGTACGTACCCATTTTCGGGGAGTGTGTTTGCGAACATAACTTTCTCCGGGGCGTCGGTGAGTTGGCCAAAGGGTTCGGGTTCATATGGCTGGAGTTGTCGTACTCGTCCATGTTGGCGAATCGGGTCAGGTGATGCTGGAGGTTAAGTCTCCATGTCGGATGCCGGTAGAAATTGCTGGCTTTCCATGTACCGGTCAGTAGCAGGTGACATCGGTATAGCTGCCGTAGCAAAGTCTGAGGTGAATGGCATAGGATCCTCATTCTCTGAATCAGATGATACAGCGATGGGATGGGGTTTCGAAGACATAGTACTGTAATAATCCCGAATAGTAAATGTAAGCTATTAACATAATCATAAATATGTTAAACTTTGTTAAGAACTTGTATAGTAAGCAACATCCTAAAAATGTTGGAAGTGGGTAGGCATGGAGGGCATAAGGTGGTTAAAAAAAATGGTCCGTTAAAAAAAATGTAGTTATAGTCCAGTGTTTAAAATACATCTGGTTCTCTATAACCATGAGCTCTGATGCCAATCTGTAACACCCCCAATTTCGGATAGCAACAGCGGAAGACTTAATTGGGTGTTACGTAGTGGATCTTTAGTCATAACCATAGAAAACGACTTTAGAAAGATGTTTTAAGTTTATCATTCAAAATACAAGTATTTAAAATACAAAGATGTTTCATAGTTAACACATTTATTTAGATTTGAATGATAAAACATTTATTTAACCACCCGTGCAGGGTTTAATGCCCACTCCGTGCCTTTGAGTTCCAGCCTTTAGTTACCTGAGATAACATGCTAAAAGTCAACAAAAGTTGAGTGATATTCATAGGTTTAAGTTTAATAGTTTGAACACAAGTATAAGTGTTAATTGCATCGAATTACAATTAAACAAGTTAAAATTAAGTTGTTATTGCATTAAGCTCATGACACGCAACGCTTAACAGGCATCAAATATGATGTAAAGTATATAAGCCCTCGAGATGGGTATTTGCCAATAACCCATAAGTTTGTTCAAATAAAGTGCGCCTGGGTGGCTCATCCTAGTAGACCCAAACGGGGATTGTCAGTCCCAAATAGATCTATTCACAACTATTTACATTCACTCGCAAGTGATTAAGGTTCATGATTGAGGGACTTCTGGCAATAGCTACTTAAGCAATAATAACAACAGGTCATAGCATACAAAAAGTTTGTGTTCAGGTTTGTAGCATGTATCTCCCCACAAAAGGATTTAAAAGTTTAAATGTGGGCTATGAACTCACCTTAGTAGTACAGTAGTGGTAGTAGTATCGTACTCAAACGATGAAAGGAAACGGCTTCAACACACGACCTATATAGTATATGGCAAGTTTTAGTGGTTTGATAGTCTAAGTTTGGTTTATCGCGAATCATAACGTTTAAGGTTTTATCGATTGGTAATTTATTTGTAACGTTAAAATATGCATGTTTAAATGATCAAAGTTATATATAAAATATAAAGTTATATATAAAAGGAATATAAAGTGATATATATATATATATATATATATATATATATATATATATATATATATATATATATATATATATATATATATATATATATATATATATATATATATATATATATATATATAACTATTAGATATGTGCTCGTTCGTTGAAGTATATGAGATTTGCTAAAGAGATCGTTGTTTATAATCGAAGTTAGTTGATGATAAGTTAGGTTCTTCGTTAATGATTTCGTTAAGTGGTTATATATATGTATATATATTTATAAGTTATAAATATATATAATTATAGTGAAAAATGTGTCGTTAATGTCGAGTGACGAGTTTATAAAATAATTTTATAAACTTATAATTAGTTATTTCTGAGATAACCTTTAGGTTTCACAAAGTTACACTTTTGACCCTAACGGCATAATCTTTGCACCGTTAGTCCTCGGTTAAGTTTTTATTACATTTTAGGTCCAAAACCTTTAATATTTACATTTTATACTCAAAAGTTCCTGAATTTACAGTTTTCATCACAAGATTATCAAAATGACAGTTTTTACCGTAAGTTTCCAAATTTGGCAGTTTTAGCCCTTCGGTTAGCAACTCTTTGCAAAACAAGTCCAAAATTTATAAAAATCAAAGTTTACTATTTTTAGTTCATAAATAAGTTTAAAACAGTTTTTGTAACTTATATAAAATGCTTATTTTTATCGAGAGCTTATTTTCAGCTTATGGGCTTTTAACGAGCTAAAGCTACGGCCCATTATGGGTTTGCGAACCATTGAGTTTAGAGGGGGTTTGGGCTTGGTTACGGGTTCACTTTAGGCTTGTAAAAATATAATAACTGAGCTTATACGATCAGCTTATACAAAAAGCTTATAATTAGCTTAGTGGGCTTATTAGCCCAATCGCTAATATTTAGTTTTGTGAAAAACTGATTCTAGGTCGATTACTTTAGATTTAAATAAGGTTCGAGATAAGTTTTATAGGTCGAATGAAATACCTGGTTTGTTAGCTTGGTAGCTCGACTATTAGGTCGAGCTATAAAATGCAAGGGTTGTGCGTCGAGTTTGGAAAATATGAGGCCAAAGCTAACGTGACTTAGCTTGTTTGAAACAGTTTCAAAACCTTGAAAATATTCTAAGTGTTTTATAAATTTCGAAAGTGTCCAACATGACTTAGAAACGTGTGATGTTTATGGGTTATACATTTATATAAGGTTCGAATGACTTTTGTTCTCGATAGTTAGCATGACCAATATTTAGAGTGTCGAGTAAAACACATGTGTTGTAAATATACTTAACGAGATATTCGTCTAAAGTAAAATGAACTCGCGATAGAAACAAAATATATAAAAATGAGAAAAGTTCGAGTGTGCTTACTTCACCTCAAAAGGTGGGGTGTATCACCAAGTCGAGACTGAGTTAGGCCGAAAGAATTGTGTAGCTCAATTCTTTATCCTCCAAAGATATAGGAACGAGTTTTGGATGCTCCTTATTTAGATTCGAACCCCATGAAAAATAATAAAAGCTATGCGTGCTTATGAACTGAAAAGACTTAGAAATATTTTGGAGTTTGGATTTGTTTGTGTGGTGTGAATGCCGAGTGTTTGAGGGGAATTTAAGGGCAATTCATTGAGTGTTAAAATGAATGAAATGATGAAGTATGATGAGGATTTTAAGGGTGTCATTGAATGGTCACTGACAATCCAAATTGAGTGTGGAAATAAACCAAATGATGGTTGTTTTTGGGGCTATTGGCCGGCGCTAAGGACCAAGGAGGTGATGACAAAATAATTTCTAAGGGTTAGTTCTTGTGGCTTGTTCGATTATCCCATGTGTTTAACACATCTTGGACGTGATCAAAAATAAAAGTTAGGTACGTTTACTAGTTTGTTTGTTTGATAAGAGCTTGGGCGAATTTACTTGCTAGCCAAAATATATGTTGGGTCGAGTTGGGTGTCATACGAGACAATACTAGGCCAAAATGTGAAATTTTGAGTTGTGTTCACAATATGTCAAGTGTGTCGAGCTTTGGAGATTTTTAAGTAAGTAAACGATCGAGTTAAGATGTGATGTTTGTTTCACTCGATTCTCAGTTGGGTGAAGAATTGAGTCGTGCAAAATTATCATATTGTTGTTAAGTTAAATTGCTCGTAGTTTAGCCAAAGTGTTCGATCATTGAGCGGCCAAACCGAAAGTTTACATATATAAACTTGGGCTTTGTTTGGTGATTGGGCTTGTTCGGTGGATTGGCCCAATGAAAGAAAGAATGAAAATAATAAGGGTTCGTTTGGTATGTTTAGTTTGCTGAATTATTGGGCTAAGGCCCAATGAGTCTAACAGTCCATTTAGGTATTGGGTCGAGGCCCAATATAGTTACTGAGTATTCGTGATAATTTTCGTGAGCTCGGGAATGTATTTGATCACGTTTGGTTAATTGCCGAAACGTATAAATGTTAAGTATTAAACGTTAATTGTTTTAAGTAATTCGCGATTTTTAGACTATCAAGATTCGTGTGTGAGCATCGTTCCTAGTTAAATGGGGAATCACAAATATCGTTGTGATTTAAAATAGTGTAGCATAAAAAAAAAATTTGTTACCAGTAGAAATGGTTATTAAATAACGTAATGATTCGTTAATCATTTATTAACATTTACTGTTCATAGGGAAAATTTCGAGAGGTTACACATATGATAAGGCATGAAAAAAATACACATTACTGGTCGCTGCAGCCGGCAGTACATCATCCACTTTACCCTTCCCATTTCCATCGACAATCGCAGACACCGGAAGCCGTGCATCTCGAATCCCTTCTACTACACAACCTGGACCAGGCTCGTTATTCGTTATACCATTCCAAAATCTGGTTTAGCGGAAGCATACATATTTGGGTGCTACTAAATTGGTATCACAACACAAAGTATAAAGAATGGTTTTACCTCAATTATTTAAATAGATTTCATATTCAAAAGAGAATTGTTTACAACATTTCAAAAATTGGTGCGGAAATATAAGCCCATAAAAGATTTCATGTGGTCTCAATTATATCAGAGTCTTCTATGACCATGCCATGCCCTGCCGAAAGCCTTCACCACTAGATTATCGCCTTAACCTGAAAATACATGCTAAAAGTGTCAACACGAGGTTGGTGAGTTCATAGGTTTAAATATTCGTGATTGTGGAATGCCAGTTTATAATATTTAGTTAAGCGGTACGCTCGTAATGACCAGTACACCTGGTAGTGTGACCGTTACGCCCGGTAATGTGACCGTTACGCCCGGTATGTGACCGTTACACCCGGTCATGTGACCGTTACACCCGGTCCTGTTATATGTGTTCATCCAGTACCCCTGGTCAATGTGTGTGTTATGTGTACATATAATGCATTCGAGTGAACATTCAAGTATTTCAGCCAAACAGTCAAATATGGAGTAAATAGTTCGCATTTTCCAAATAAAGTCATAGAGTTTAATTAAAAACGAGCATGTATTCTCCCCCAAAAACAGTTTAAAAATCAGTAAAAGTAGGGGGCCATGAACTCACCTTGGTAAATAGCAGTCAGATCACAAAATAGTTCAGACAATGTTCAGCACCGACACGCGACCTAGATTAGTAAGGTTTATTTTAGTTCACAGTTCAAATTCAAGAATTTCAATCATTTTAAGGAGTTTATGTTGGTGTTGCTGGTGTGGCAGCATTTAAGTTAAAACCATGCTTTTAACATTTGTGGTTATTGGCTCATCGGGGTGTACGAACGTACAAAAGAATAGGAATAGTGAGTTTTTGTATTGACAACGATCGAAAAAAAATACGCACGAAGGATAACAGCTATGGAATGTCAATGTGAGCGATAGAATCGTTGACGTTAAGTGAATGTTCGAGTGTATATGAATACTTTTTATACATATTCAATGTGGTCATTGTGAAAAAGTAAATAAATAGAAGTGAAGTTGAAAAGGCTTTACTAATATATAGTGAGTTATAACTTGTGTTTGAGAAAATATTGTTTTAATAAGTTTGAAGTTTAAAAGAAAATAATCGTTTCTATTTACTTGACTTATATAAGTTTTGGGCATGGCCGTTTCAAGTTGTAAGTTATGAAAAACATTTAGCTAGTTTATGATTTCGAATTTAAATATTTGCTCGTATATGTATATACGTTGTCAATAGTGAAAACTTATGCTTTTCCATTTAAAATATTTTTACGTCATATATACATATATACATATTGTTTAAAATCAAATGTTTGAAATAACGCGTATCGCAATGTCCTCATTTTAAAAAATGTATGTCGTACTTATATTTTTATCCGCAAAACGTGTAATAATTATTAAACTTTACGTTGTGTTATTAATCTCTTGTCGTGTTCTTTTTATATGAAGACTCCATATATATAAATGACCGCTAATAATCGTCGAGTTATAATAACAAAATGTGCGTCAAGGAGGGGGGATGGGCTGCGGCCCACTCAAACAGCGAACCAGGCCATCTTTGGGCTTTTAGATAGTACAGTGGCCAGCGGCCTGTTGGGAATAAAAGAAACAGTAAGAGTAGTGGTCCAAGGTATACAAGTGGGCTTCGGCCCACACAAGGGTGACAAAAATTTATGTTCAGGCTTTTCAGTCCACTCATTTGGCCTTTCATTCCTCTTACTAGGAAATGAAATTCAGTATTCGAACATGATGTTGGTGCCTAGGCATGTATACACATATACACTACTGCCTTTGGAATTTCGAGTAAACTTTTGGCGAGTGACAAAAGTTCAAACAAAGACTTGACGGGACTCTACGTTATAGGAGTATTTGGTTTCAATATATATTCGTTGGAGGAGCATACGAACGGAGCAAAATGAGCTCCCTTTTTGGGGTGTTATACACCGAAGAAAACAACAATTGAACAACCTATTACTTATGGGTACCATTCGAGGTGATTGTTGCCAATGGCTCACGGAAATAACTAACAAGAGGTATATTTTGAATAAATCCCGTAGGTCATACGGCATTGCTAGACCTTGAGCATCTAGTGGATCCTTGAGCCGAGTACAACTCGACCCAACGCAAACAAGGAGTACTAGAGTAATCTAGGACGACAAGGACAAGGGCTTGAGTATCACCTTCTACTCAATCCAACTCCTATTTGGAGTGTCGACTCCTTTCAAACAAACAAAAGCACAAACACCTTATGTGCATCTTTTTAGAACCACAATTTGACTAAGTTAACTTTTAACCAAAATTCCATTTCATTCGAGCTATACATTTCCCCACAGCAACAATTTTTTTTATTTTTTTTTAAAGACCAACTTGGCTATTCTAGTTTTTGACCCATACTAAAATCATTCGAGTAACAAAAAAAAAAAAAATAACCACAGTAGCATGTTTGAGATAAAATTCGAACCAATCCAAAGTCTAATCCTAACACGACACAGTTTCAAGATTGAGCCAATAACTAGTTACTAGTTTCAAAATTATTTCTGAATCACACCACAGGAACATTCAAATCACCAATATCATTCGAAATTTTTAAAAAAAGAAACAAGTATTACAAGTTTGAGTTTTTAAGAACCTTACACAAAAAAAATTGATGTTAGATCGAATCCGAGAGTCACCCAAGAAAGTCCACTCGATTCCAAGCTAGCCACACCTTCCTTCTCCCCTAGCTTTACTTCGACAAGGATGTTGTTTAAGGTGAGTTTGATGATTTTTGGTATGACATAGCCTCTCCTGGAACCGAGCTTCTTAAAGGGTAATCCATGGTAACTCTTGACTCACTTTTGATCGTTCAAGGATAAGGTTTCACCATATTTGGCTAACCTTCCTTTCTTGGCCCTGATTTCAAGAATATTCGACCCATGAGGAGTGGGTTTGAGTCTCGATGAAGCTTGGAAAGGTAAGAAAAGTGTTAAAATCTTTAGATTGATGGTGATGGAAGATAGCAGGGAGCCAGGGAATATTGTTGCGTGTGGTGAAGAGGTAATAGGGAAAAGGAAAGCAGTAGATAAAGAAGAGATTGGGTTTCTTGCATCTCCATTTGATCTATTCCTTGGTAGGGTTTATTTGGGTTTGTGTTGGAGTGTATCGAAGAAGATGAAAAGGGGATCAGGAAAAAAGATCAGATAACTCACGTGAGGGTAATGGTGTGGGAATAAGTGTGTTTAATTTTATTTGTTTTTAAACTTTTAGTGTATTGAGTGTACCCCGTGTCCCGTTTAATTAAGGTTTATTTACGGTAACGCGCCTTCACGTAAACGTGAAAAATATAATTCTGGAGCCGTTTCCTCGTTACTGATGTAAAATAATTTTGTCGACTCATAAAAATAAATTTTAAAATCCAACCTTTACTAATGTGGTGTCGGTACGCGTGTGGTGTCGATTTTTCGGAAAAACAAGATAACCTCTCGTTTTTTATTCGTTAGTGTCTGAAATTGTTAGGAAATGATAAATTCACTTTTACTGATTAGTTTAGATAATTTTGGCGAGTTATTGTACGATATTGCGTGCGGGTTTTCTTCCCAAAGTAGATATGTAACATATAATTGTTTAGTTTAACAGTTGTGCAATAATAAATAGAAATTTATTATTAAAATATTAGTGGAAAAGTACCGGTTGTCACATCCTTCCCGCCTTAGAAGGAAAACCGTCCTCGGTTTTCACTTAGAGTTACCCGATAGAGTTGAGAAAAATTGAGGGCATTTACGCTTGATTTTGTTTTCACGTTGCCATATGAATTCGAGACCTTTTCGAAAATTTATTGAGCTTTGATAGTTGAGATGTGAATTGTTCACTTTGAAGTACAAGGTTCTTGAGGTGACTATTCCCATCATAGCATGATCTTTCCTGAATTAAACATAGGTGATCAGGCTATGTTTAATTGAGGATCGATGATGCCATGTTTGGTTTAGTCAAGGTAGTATTGAGTTTGAAACAGTATTGGCCATTCTGTTAGAAATCAAAATAGTTTATAAAAGAGCACGACCGTATATAAAATGATAGCATAATAGCTTGCAGGAAAGTTTCAAATATGGTTGGCACGACAGCGAGCGTAACGGAAAGAAGTTATCATAATGCCTTGACACAAAAGTTCGGGAATTCATTAGATGAATATCCATACAATGCAATGAAAAGAAAATCTTTAAGAAAATACAAATACTTGAGGAAATACAATCCAAGAAGGTCTAGACTTAGGTCTTATTATGCGAAGCAGGGAACTCTTTCTTCAAGCATCGTCATTACCCTTAACGTCGTTAGGATCCTGGCGAACTCCTTCATTTTTATTCCTCAGTTCTAGGCACTCACTCCTGAAGTGCCCAATTACTCCATACTCAAAGCACGTGACAGTGATCTTCGGGTTTATCACTAGAGTAGGAGCTTTGCAATCCTTAGCTTGGTGACCGATCTTCCTGCAGTTCCCGCACTGAATGGGGCAAGGCCCATTGTGATGAAACGGGCACGTGTTGCACTTGGGTAGCGTCCCAACATAACCTTTCTTTTCACTGGTGCCGGCAGCATAGACCTTGACCACTTCTTGTCGCTTGTTCGGACCATTGTTGTTGTTTTTTTTGAAGTGATCTTCCTACTTTCTTTTGTTGTCAACCACCTTCTCGGCGGTATTCCCGATTACTTCGTCCATTAGCTTGTTGGCCACATCCATAGTCTTATGGAGATCAGCAGTCTTGGTGGTAGTGTCCTTACCCTTAAGGTATGGGGGTAATCCTTCAATGTATCTCTCCAGTAAGCGAGCTTCAGTTTGGAGCATCTCAGGGCATAGCAGAGCCAACTCTTGAGAGCATTGGTTGTATGCAGCAATGTTGGTACCCTGCACCTTGTGGTTCCAAGACTCGACCTTCAACTTTTTAACTTCGTTGCAAAGGCAATACTTTTTCAGCACCATTTCCTTGAAATTTTCCCATGGCATTGCGTATGAGGCATCAATGCCCACAGACTTCAGATAGTCATTCCACCAGGTTAGAGTAGCATCCGAGAAGGTGAGCGATGCATACTTAACCCTGTCTTCATCCGCATAACAACATATTCGAAACAAAGTCTCCAGCCTTTCAATCCATCTGACCAAATCAACAGCTCCCTCGGTTCCTCCAAGACCTCCAATCATGGTCCTTCGGAACTCCTGATAGGTGCAGTCGCAGTTGTTGTTGTTTGCAGGTCTTGAGGTTCCGACATTAGTAGTCGAGTTGTTTACATTCATTGCAGCCAGTGCTGCTGTCGCACGGTCATTAACCAACTGATCTAGCATGGCTTGATTCGCAATAAGTGGGTTTGCTCCATTCCCAGCAGGTCGACCACGTGCGGTCCTGGTTGTTCTTCTTGTAGGAGCCATTTATCTATATCGTAAAAGATGACAACGAATGAGGTTTCAAATGAAGAGAACTGTATCACACGGGGGTACAACCATCACAAGTAAAATACGCGGAAAAATCAACAAGAAAGAAGAGGCGCAATTGAATAGACAATCACACTTGTCAAAGATTAATAGTCGTCACGTAGCTGTGGAGACTAGGTCTTGCTTCCCAATCGACATGTCCTTTCTGAATAATGACGGAAGAGTGAGACCTAATAGTGATGCGTCCTACAAGTAGATGTGTCGAGAAAACATGTTTTAAGGCGATAGGTTGCGATCGTGACCAAATGGATTTGATGGATTTCTTGATGTCGGTAAATTAGTTGTTTCAAAAGAATTGAGCGAACGTTCGAACTCGGAGTCGGGTAGTGAAATTGTGTTGGGGAAGGTGAGTTGTGACAAACGCAGTATGCATATATAAGTATGTAGAAAATACTTTTGGTATATAGTTTAAGTCATGTATGATATAAATCATTAAACAGTAAAGCATAGCATATAGTTGTGTTAATTAAAACAGTAGTTAAGGCAACCGGCTTGGCAGGCAGGCATGTGGCGGTCATAGGGTTTTGTAAAAGTAGTTATAGTCTAGGTTTGAAAAATACTGATGCGGTGCGATGTGTCGTTGCGGTTTAGCAGTATTAATGCCTACTCAAGTTTTAAATTTATATTTAGCCGACTTATCAATAACACACACACTTAACGAGCAGTGTACCCGGTCAGTATGAATATAATGGTAAGTAGAGTGTCGATCACTAAGAGTGGAACGTATTATCTAGTTATTCCAATTAGTATTTTAATATTCTAAGTTAGCTATACAACCTAATCTAACGCAAGGGGGTTCAGCCTGAGAGACTGGCACGTTTTGGTTGCAATTAAATAATAAACTAAACTAATGAGCACGAATCAGCGATAGGCATGCACGTACACAGATAAATACTCGAGACAATAAGAAGACCTGTCCTGATGATTAAGTAGATTGTCACTTGTTTTATTGATAGTTTTATATGAAGTGTATGTAGTTAACCCTTTCTCGTTGGTCCTAATCTTATCGGCGAGAAATCCCTTAATGATTACTTATGTCTAAAAGTTATTCCTAAGTGATCAATTTAGTAACAACCGTGGGAGCCACATTCTCTTCCGTAGTCAAATGCGCAGGCCACTAATAAACACAGAGGTTATCAATGCACTAATAAGTAGTAACCAAAGACATCAACATATAAACTTTAATTGATGGGAAAGCAGTTTTAAGGGAGTGCAATCTTTCTCCTCACATTACACAAGCCACCAATCCTGATGAATTAAAGTTTACTAACACAATAAAACAAAACTACTTAATGAATTAAATACATGCAGGACCTTCTTACTGCTCTTGTATCTTCGTTCGGGTGTGTCTTGTGCTTCCTAATCGTCTGAGTTCGGCCTTAGGGTTTCTGTGCTTCGGTCTTGTAAAACTGTCGAACTTGGGAACTCTTAATTCGTCTGGTCTTTGGGGTATTTATAGTTTTTGTCTGAGAGTAAGATGCGGCGCATCTAATAAGTAGATGCGGCGCATTGACTTAACTTCGCGTGGGGTCCAAGATTAATATATTCAGGAATATTCGTACACCGCCAGAAGATGCGGCGTAACTCCATAAGTAGATGCGGCGCATGTCCTCTTGTATCTTGGATCGTATCTGGTGAAATCTTGATAGTGATGCGCCGTATGTAATAAGCAAGATGCGGCGCATCTGGAGCAGAATGTCTTGATCTTGTACATTTCGGTAGACTCTTAACTTCTTGCTCGTTTTGCTCCATAATTAGTCCAAAATCGCCAAGTTTCACCAAATGCTTGTTTTTACATGAGAATTACAAAAGTAAACGATTAAGTATCAATTCTCATACGTAATATAATAAAACAAGTCAAATTAATAGGATAAATGATAGTAATAAAATGTACTTATTTGAGTTCATCAAATATCCCCCCACTTGAACTTTACTTGTCCCCAAGTAAACCTTAGAATTAATCTTATGAAAATGTATCCTAAAAGATATTAGGATTTATTTTTATATTTAAGCATGTATTCATTTTTGTCATAATCACACAACCAAACACTTAACGAATTAGAAGTAAAATAAAATAATTTGATAAAAGCAAATCTAATCGTTTAACTGTCCAGTCGTGACGAATATTCTATCATAAGCTTGGCAAGTATACGCATCTCCCCCACTAAAGCCAAGGAATAACAAGTCTAAAGCGGTAAAAAGGGTTTTGAGGTTTAAGGGTTAATCATTCTCCTTAATCTCTATCGATCTCAAATTCCAGAAAAGACGACAAAATCACAAATACATGATCGAATCCACGAACACGATACTTGCAATTGCTCAAATCCTAAACTCGAATAGGCTAAAGATAGGTCCAAACTTTACCAATAATATTATATCAAAAAGGGCGACAAAATCATAAATACATAGCCGAATCCACGACTACGATACTTAAGATTGCTCAAATCCCTAATCTCAATAAATCAAAGGTTTGGATAAAGAATAATATAGGGTATGGATAATATTTGGGATATAAATTGGTGTAAAATGAAAAATAAGCAAAACAAATAAATTAAAATCCTAAGTGTGGTTAATCACTATCCCAACCATCCAATGAATAAGACTCATATCATAGAATAACTCACGCTTTAACACTTGAAACACACGCTTTAGGTAGACATGAATTGTACTCAACAAGATCTCAATCAAAGAATAAACCTTAGTTGGCGTTCCCATAACTGCCAACTCCCATTCAATCCATAGATATAATATACAACAAATAGTGGTGATATCAACCACTTAATACAAAACTTTACATAAGTTGGTTAAAACAAACATCCAACTTTTCTTTTTCTTTTTTATTTTTTTTTTTTTTTTTTTTTTTTCTTTTTTTTCTTTTTTTAATAACATAAACAAAGATGTGTAAAATTTCACCACATCACTATAATGATAATTCTGGATAATTTTTCCATACTTTTCATGACTTCAGAAATAACGGTAATAGTGAAAGTAGTAAACACACGAAAAATAAACTCAAAGATATACAATATTTACTTTCACTCCAATTGCATTGTGCAATTTCCCGACCTAACCATAGATAATGAATTACGCACGCGAACACAGGTAATGTAAGGAAACACACTTTGCCTAAAGCAATTAACCAACCACGGACATTTTAACAAAGGTGTAAGAAACGAAAGGAATGGCTCTGAGTGTTTTTCTAGGGGTATCTTACTCTAAAAGTGAGAGTAACAAAAGGGTTTATACGGGGGTTAACTAACCAGTGTAGTTAGCTAATAACACATAACATATAAGGCTATTTGGGTGTAATCCTAGAAATTTACCAATTTAGACAAGTCATTCCAATTATATAAAATAATACTTATTATGGTGGTCTCGAATAGTATACAAGCCAAGTTCTAAAGTTTACAAGTCACCGGCACACTCATAGATTTGTGAATTTTGAAAAATCACAATTTTTGAAAATAACGTCATGTGTGCAGCTATGCAACTTAGACTTTAAACAAAAACATGCTAAAAATTTTAAATTTTTATATATTAAGCACATTTTAAGCATAATTTTGAAAAAGTTTAGGACAAGTAAGTGCTAAGTGTTCTAATTCTCCAATCCCCCCACTTAAGTTAAACAACGTCCTCGTTGTTTGTATCAAAGGTTAAAAACTGGAAAATAAAAGAATTAGAACAGAAAAACTCCCCTGAGATTTGCTCGGTATGATCCTCCATTTGTATAAGAGCAAAAATCATCTTTCTTGTGGATGAGAACGTTTAAGCTTCATAATAGATGTATCCACAGGAAATGCAGGAATCTATAATACCACCAAGACTTTAAACACACCTAAGTTAAGAAAGTTCAAACTTGCATAATACATTAGTAGTTAGTTAAAAATAAAACATAAAAAAAAAAACTGAAAATCATCAGGTCAGTCGATGCGCCGTATCTTATGGAAGAAGATACGCTGTATCGAGCCTGAAATAAATACGGATCAGAATAGAAGATGCGCCGCATCCTTAACCAGGGATGCGCCGCATTAAAATAAACTGATAAAAAGTTTTAAAGTTAAAATATAAATATGCGGAAAAATAAAGTAAGATATGACCAGTGCAGGAGATGCGTCGCATCTCGGAATTGAGATGCGCTGTATTTGCTGCGGCCTGACTGACTCGACACAAAAACAGAATAATAAAAATTTTCTCCGGGTTGTCTCCCGGCCAGCACTTGTCTTTATTCCAGAGTCTTCAAGTTAGACTCACGTTCAGCTCTTTAATATCGATCATTGAAGGAGTCGGAAACATCGCGCTCCCTCATCGCCAATTCAGTAATATTGAACACTCCTTGCTCGTCCTTAATTTCCACGCCGTTCTTCTTTAATATCTGTATAAACAAACTTCTGTCCCTTTCGGGCAGAGATGACAAAATGATAGACGGGAAATTCTTATTATCATATAGGCATAAATAAGCAAGGTGGGGTGGTAGTTCAATAAACACATCATTATTCAAATTCGTTTTCTCAACTATTCTCCTACGTTTGTTAATTACTACGCAATCATACCACTCATCATCAGAATCATTAACAACATTGCGTCTAAGTTCGGTAGGTACATTAAGGTCAATAAATTCCTCAAAGTTTTCATGATTAGGATTAGTTGAGTTGTTTTGAATCAATGTTTCTCCCATAAGCCTAGCTTCAAGATCGAGGTCCATACGCTCTCTTAATCCTAGCACATAGACACCTCTAATTATGCTTTTAACAGGATCTTGGCACTTATAGACTAGTTTGTTATTCCCTACCCTTAATGAAATTTTTCTCTTAAACACATCAATCTTAGCATGGGCAGTAGACAAGAAAGGTCTTCCAAGGATTAAAGGGATCTTAACATCCTCGGGCATATCTAATATAACAAAGTCTACAGGGAAAATAAACTTCTCAATCTTAACTAGCACATTATTAGCAATCCCTTCAGGTCGTTTTACCGTTTTATCAGCCAATTCAATAAGTAACTTAGTTGGTGCTAATTTTCCTAGTCCTAGGGTAGTGAATGTCTTAAGGGGCATTACACTAACGCTAGCTCCTAAGTCAGCTAACACATTATTGAAAGATATATTATTAATTGAACAAGGTAAAGTAAAACTTCCTGGGTCTTTTTCTTTATGAGGCAAGGCATGTAATTCGGTTGCAGAGCTCTCTTCTTTCATCGTAGCCTTGATCTCTTCTTCAATCTTTGTCTTCTCTTTTAGTAGTCTCCTTAAACTGATTGAAGAATTAAAGAAAAATTCGGGTCTTGCACCATCATTACCATTCATCGGTCTTCTCGGAAAAGGAATGTTAGGAGTGACTTCTTCAGTGGTGCTTATGGCCTTGACATGATCTCTTGGGTTGGTTTCAGTTGAGCTAGGTAAACTTCCATATCCCCTTTCTTGAAGAACCTTGCTCATTTTCCCAATTTGTTGTTCCAATGCTTTGATCGAAGCTCCTTGATTTCTTGTAGTAGTGTCCGTTGAAGCTCGGATTTCTTTGATCATAGCAGTATTCACTTCATGTCTTTTAGCAGCATCGGCCATAATTTGCTTTAGAGTGTCATCTAAAGTCTGCCTCCTTTCTTGATAAGCGGGATTAAAGTTGTTCTTTTGATAGAATCCCGGGGTGGCTTCCCTAAATCTTCCTGAAGGTCGGAATGGTTGTCCAAATTGGGTGTAATATGCTTCTTCAAACGTCTCACTTTCATTCTTATTCGGGCAATCTTGAGTGTAGTGAGGTCCTTCGCACTTTTCACATCCAACTTGGGTAGCATACACTTTTTCATCACGCTTCTTCATCTCTCTACTAATTTTATCCAATTGAGCTTGAATAGCAGCAAACCCGTCAAAATTAGTGCTGCTCTTAGATCTAGTAGAGGTCCCATCGTGCCATTTTTGAGAATGATCAGCAGCTTCTTGGATCGCTTTCCTAGCATTGGCTGCACTTATTTGAGGCACAGCTCCCTTAGCGTCCAAGATTTGTCTAGTAGGCACGTCCAATCCTTGATAAAATAATATTATCTCCTGCATAGGGGTTAGATAGTGTTGAGGACATTTTACCAGTAAATCTTTAAATCGTTCCCAAGCTTGATAAAGAGTTTCATCAGGCTCTTGCTTGAAACTGTTGATAGCCTCCATCTTTTTAGCAGTCTTAGCAGGTGGACAATATCTCTTCAGGAATTTGCTCTTCAAATCTTCCCATGTAGTGATTGAACTAGCAGGTTCATTCCTTAGCCACTTGTTAGCAGCTCCTTTTAGCGAGAGTGGAAAGATTCTTAGCATGATTTGATCGTCAGTGACTCCTTATGAAGTAAACAAATCCGCAATCTCGAGGACCTTTTCAACATGCTCATTAGCATCCTCATGTTCCGATCCACTGAAAGCATTCTCTCTTAGCTCCTTGAGAAACTGACCCTTCAATTCAAATTTTGACTTATCATCAAACTTTGGTCTAGCAACTCCTGAAGTGTAACCAGCACGGGTTTTGTTCATGTATTCCTCCATAGTAGTGTTTTCGCCCATTGTTTCTGTTTCTTCTTCCTCTTTTTCTTCAGAAAAATAATCAAGCTCGAATGAACTTGAAATATCAAAGCTTTTTGTGTTGAAAAGCCTTTTAAGCGAATGAAAGACTCGTTCAGGATCTTCGAAAGGTTGAATCAAGTTCTTTGTAGAACTCCTGGTCATGCACTTCCTGAAATCAACACAAAAACATCAGTAGGGTATGCTCAAGAAAGTAATATATCAGAAAATTAACGATGAAAACGGAATACGAAAAATTAAAGTTACTGATATCTGCAGACGATGCGCCGTATCCAAAAAGTTGGATACGCCGTATCTTATAATCGTTAAAATTTAATCAGACTTTATTCAGAAAATAGATACGCCGCTTATAAATTTAGAATGCGCCGTATCAATTTTAATTATCAAAAATCGATATTTATTTAAAATTAAATGCGTCGTATTAACAAAAGTTAATGCGCCGTATTTTCGTTACGTTTCAAAATATAAGATCTTTGATTCAGAAGATACGCCGTATCGATAAAAATCGATGCGTCATATCTGTTTAATTATTCAAAACTGTTTTTAATTAAAATAATAGATACGCCGTATCTGCTAAAGCAGATGCGTCGTATGGCGTTAACGTTTAGAAAAAAATTTCTTATTAAAAACAGATACGCCGTATCTTGGGGAAAAGATGCGTCGTATCGAATTAATTAAACGCGTTGTATTTTATAAAAATTAAACGCAATACGCCGTATCTGAGAAATCAGATGCGCCGTATCGTTCGATTTAGCTCAGTACAACGATAGCAGAATACAAAAAATACGAAAAATAAAAACAAATAAAAACACAAACAAAAATAAACACAAATAAAAGCAAACAAATAACACACAAAAACAGAAAATATGCAAAATAATACAATGAATGCAAATTAACCTAATATACCACACAGTTAGCGGTTAGATTAAAAAAATAAAACCTAATTAAAATACTAATCAAATTAACAGATAATAACAATTCACTCCCCGGCAACGGCGCCAAAAACTTGATGCGGTGCGATGTGTCGTTGCGGTTTAGCAGTATTAATGCCTACTCAAGTTTTAAATTTATATTTAGCCGACTTATCAATAACACACACACTTAACGAGCAGTGTACCCGGTCAGTATGAATATAATGGTAAGTAGAGTGTCGATCACTAAGAGTGGAACGTATTATCTAGTTATTCCAATCAGTATTTTAATATTATAAGTTAGCTATACAACCTAATCTAACGCAAGGGGGTTCAGCCTGAGAGACTGGCACGTTTTGGTTGCAATTAAATAATAAACTAAACTAATGAGCACGAATCAGCGATAGGCATGCACGTACACAGATAAATACTCGAGACAATAAGAAGACCTGTCCTGATGATTAAGTAGATTGTCACTTGTTTTATTGATAGTTTTATATGAAGTGTATGTAGTTAACCCTTTCTCGTTGGTCCTAATCTTATCGGCGAGAAATCCCTTAATGATTACTTATGTCTAAAAGTTATTCCTAAGTGATCAATTTAGTAACAACCGTGGGAGCCACATTCTCTTCCGTAGTCAAATGCGCAGGCCACTAATAAACACAGAGGTTATCAATGCACTAATAAGTAGTAACCAAAGACATCAACATATAAACTTTAATTGATGGGAAAGCAGTTTTAAGGGAGTGCAATCTTTCTCCTCACATTACACAAGCCACCAATCCTGATGAATTAAAGTTTACTAACACAATAAAACAAAACTACTTAATGAATTAAATACATGCAGGACCTTCTTACTGCTCTTGTATCTTCGTTCGGGTGTATCTTGTGCTTCCTAATCGTCTGAGTTCGGCCTTAGGGTTTCTGTGCTTCGGTCTTGTAAAACTGTCGAACTTGGGAACTCTTAATTCGTCTGGTCTTTGGGGTATTTATAGTTTTTGTCTGAGAGTAAGATGCGGCGCATCTAATAAGTAGATGCGGCGCATTGACTTAACTTCGCGTGGGGTCCAAGATTAATATATTCAGAAATATTCGTACACCGCCAGAAGATGCGGCGTAACTCCATAAATAGATGTGGCGCATGTCCTCTTGTATCTTGGATCGTATCTGGTGAAATCTTGATAGTGATGCGCCGTATGTAATAAGCAAGATGCGGTGCATCTGGAGCAGAATGTCTTGATCTTGTACATTTCGGTAGACTCTTAACTTCTTGCTCGTTTTGCTCCATAATTAGTCCAAAATCGCCAAGTTTCACCAAATGCTTGTTTTTACCTGAGAATTACAAAAGTAAACGATTAAGTATCAATTCTCATACGTAATATAATAAAACAAGTCAAATTAATAGGATAAATGATAGTAATAAAATGTACTTATTTGAGTTCATCAAATACCCAGTTCTCTATAACCTGGCTCTGATACCAATCTGTAACACCCCTAAAATCTGGTTTAGTGGAAGCATACATATTTGGGTGCTACTAAATTGGTATCACAACACAAAGTATAAAGAATGGTTTTACCTCAATTATTTAAATAGATTTCATATTCAAAAGAGAATTGTTTACAACATTTCAAAAATTGGTGCGGAAATATAAGCCCATAAAAGATTTCATGTGGTCCCAATTATATCAGAGTCTTCTATGACCATGCCATGCCCTGCCGAAAGCCTTCACCACTAGATTATCGCCTTAACCTGAAAATACATGCTAAAAGTGTCAACACGAGGTTGGTGAGTTCATAGGTTTAAATATTCGTGATTGTGGAATGCCAGTTTATAATATTTAGTTAAGCGGTACGCTCGTAATGACCAGTACACTTGGTAGTGTGACCGTTACGCCCGGTAATGTGACCGTTATGCCCGGTATGTGACCGTTACACCCGGTCATGTGACCGTTACACCCGGTCCTGTTATATGTGTTCATCCAGTACCCCTGGTCAATGTGTGTGTTATGTGTACATATAATGCATTCGAGTGAACATTCAAGTATTTCAGCCAAACAGTCAAATATGGAGTAAATAGTTCGCATTTTCCAAATAAAGTCATAGAGTTTAATTAAAAACGAGCATGTATTCTCCCCCAAAAACAGTTTAAAAATCAGTAAAAGTAAGGGGCCATGAACTCACCTTGGTAAATAGCAGTCAGATCACAAAATAGTTCAGACAATATTCAGCACCGACACGCGACCTAGATTAGTAAGGTTTATTTTAGTTCACAGTTCAAATTCAAGAATTTCAATCATTTTAAGGAGTTTATGTTGGTGTTGCTGGTGTGGCAGCATTTAAGTTAAAACCATGCTTTTAACATTTGTGGTTATTGGCTCATCGGGGTGTACGAACGTACAAAAGAATAGGAATAGTGAGTTTTTGTATTGACAACGATCGAAAAAAATACGCACGAAGGATAACAGCTATGGAGTGTCAATGTGAGCGATAGAATCGTTGACGTTAAGTGAATGTTCGAGTGTATATGAATACTTTTTATACATATTCAATGTGGTCATTGTGAAAAAGTAAATAAATAGAAGTGAAGTTGAAAAGGCTTTACTAATATATAGTGAGTTATAACTTGTGTTTGAGAAAATATTGTTTTAATAAGTTTGAAGTTTAAAAGAAAATAATCGTTTCTATTTACTTGACTTATATAAGTTTTGGACATGACCGTTTCAAGTTGTAAGTTATGAAAAACATTTAGCTAGTTTATGATTTCGAATTTAAATATTTGCTCGTATATGTATATACGTTGTCAATAGTGAAAACTTATGCTTTTCCATTTAAAATATTTTTACGTCATATATACATATATACATATTGTTTAAAATCAAATGTTTGAAATAACGCGTATCGCAATGTCCTCATTTTAAAAAATGTATGTCGTACTTATATTTTTATCCGCAAAACGTGTAATAATTATTAAACTTTACGTTGTGTTATTAATCTCTTGTCGTGTTCTTTTTATATGAAGACTCCATATATATAAATGACCGCTAATAATCGTCGAGTTATAATAACAAAATGTGCGTCGAGGAGGGGGGATGGGCTGCGGCCCACTCAAACAGCGAACCAGGCCATCTTTGGGCTTTTAGATAGTACAGTGGCCAGCGGCCTGTTGGGAATAAAAGAAACAGTAAGAGTAGTGGTCCAAGGTATACAAGTAGGCTTCGGCCCACACAAGGGTGACAAAAATTTATGTTCAGGCTTTTCAGTCCACTCATTTGGCCTTTCATTCCTCTTACTGGGAAATGAAATTCAGTATTCGAACATGATGTTGGCGCCTAGGCATGTATACACATATACACTACTGCCTTTGGAATTTCGAGTAAACTTTTGGCGAGTGACAAAAGTTCAAACAAAGGCTTGACGGGACTCTACGTTATAGGAGTATTTGGTTTCAATATATATTCGTTGGAGGAGCATACGAACGGAGCAAAATGAGCACCCTTTTTGGGGTGTTATACACCGAAGCAAACAACAATTGAACAACCTATTACTTATGGGTGCCATTCGAGGTGATTGTTTCCAATGGCTCACGGAAATAACTAACAAGAGGTATATTTTGAATAAATCCCGTAGGTCATACGGAATTGCTAGACCTTGAGCATCTAGTGGATCCTTGAGCCGAGTACAACTCGACCCAACGCAAACAAGGAGTACTAGAGTAATCTAGGACGACAAGGACAAGGGCTTGAGTATCACCTTCTACTCAATCCAACTCCTATTTGGAGTGTCGACTCCTTTCAAACAAGCAAAAGCAAAAACACCTTATGTGCATCGTTTTAGAACCACAATTTGACTAAGTTAACTTTTAACCAAAATTCCATTTCATTCGAGCTATACATTTCCCCACAGCAACAATTTTTTTTTTTATTTTTTTTTAAAGACCAACTTGGCTATTCTAGTTTTTGACCCATACTAAAATCATTCGAGTAACAAAAAAAAAATAACCACAGTAGCATGTTTGAGATAAAATTCGAACCAATCCAAAGTCTAATCCTAACACATCACAGTTTCAAGATTGAGCCAATAACTAGTTACTAGTTTCAAAATTATTTCTGAATCACACCACAACCAACATTCAACTCGACGTGTATCTTAAAAAATAATAATAAGAATGACTATTAACTCGACAGGAACAAAATCACCAATATCATTCGAAATTTTTAAAAAAAGAAACAAGTATTACAAGTTTGAGTTTTTAAGAACCTTACAAAAAAAATGGATGTTAGATCGAATCCGAGAGTCACCCAAGAAAGCCCACTCGATTCCAAGCTAGCCACACCTTCCTTCTCCCCTAGCTTTACTTCGACAAAGATGTTGTTTAAGGTGAGTTTGATGATTTTTGGTACGACATAGCCTCTCCTGGAACCGAGCTTCTTAAAGGGTAATCCATGGTAACTCTTGACTCACTTTTGATCATTCAAGGATAAGGTTTCACCATATTTGGCTAACCTTCCTTTCTTGGCCCTAATTTCAAGA
This sequence comes from Artemisia tridentata subsp. tridentata, assembly GCA_021014915.2. NCBI lineage: Eukaryota > Viridiplantae > Streptophyta > Magnoliopsida > Asterales > Asteraceae > Artemisia > Artemisia tridentata. The sequence continues at coordinate 13,062,811 of CP139503.1, forward strand.
ATATTTGACCCATGAGGAGTGGGTTTAAGTCTCGATGAAGCTTGGAAAGGTAAGAAAAGTGTTAAAATCTTTAGATTGATGGTGATGGAAGATAGCAGGGAGCCAGGGAATATTGTTGCGTGTGGTGAAGAGGTAATAGGGAAAAGGAAAGCAGTAGATAAAGAAGTGATTGGGTTTCTTGCATCTCCATTTGATCCAGTCCTTGGTAGGGTTTATTTGGGTTTGTGTTGGAGTGTATCGAAGAAGATGAAAAGGGGATCAGGAAAAAAGATCAGATAACTCACGTGAGGGTAATGGTGTGGGAATAAGTGTGTTTAATTTTATTTGTTTTTAAACTTTTAGTGTATTGAGTGTACCCCATGTCCCGTTTAATTAAGGTTTATTTACGGTAACGCGCCTTCACGTAAACGTGAAAAATATAATTCTGGAGCCGTTTCCTCGTTACTGATGTAAAATAATTTTGTCGACTCATAAAAATAAATTTTAAAATCCAACCTTAACTAATGTGGTGTCGGTACGCGTGTGGTGTCGATTTTTCGGAAAAACAAGATAACCTCTCGTTTTTTATTCGTTAGTGTCTGAAATTGTTAGGAAATGATAAATTCACTTTTACTGATAAGTTTAAATAATTTTGGCGAGTTATTGTACGCTATTGCGTGCGGGTTTTCTTCCCAAAGTAGATACGTAACATATAATTGTTTAGTTTAACAGTTGTGCAATAATAAATAGAAATTTATTATTAAAATATTAGTGGAAAAGTACCGATTGTCACAACATCCACCTCATGCGACACCTCATTATAAAGAAAATGTGAATATCATTCTTAACCAAAGAAACAATCAAACTAATGGCTTCAACTTAAATGGTTCATTCTCGAAGTTTGACAAATTCTAAACCCGAACACAACACATAACTTATCGCTTCAAAAGTCTAACTATACTTAATCCAAAACACTTATAAAAAAACATAGTACTAAATAAAAAGAAAAACAATGAAACCTGTTTTTCTTGGAAGAAAGAAGTTTGTTTTCATTGATTTTACGACCACCATTTCCAGTAGTATTACTTGCTCCTTCTTTCCATTTATCAGGTACAATCACTTTCAACAATTTCTTCTCACCTGTTTCAATTTAATTCCCAAAAACCATATATTAATTAATTAATAAACCGTAATAAAACTAAGTACAATCAACTGGGTATTTGTAGATGATTGCTGATATGTAAATAGAATTATTTGATTGACGACTTACACTTATCGCAGACCATCGTTAGCATTTGGGATTTGTTTGGGTTTCAAGGAAAATATTGCTATCAGAAAGAGAGAGCGAGCAATGATCCTTTGCTATGTAAACGGAGATCAGATCTAGTTTAAGGCGGTGTGTTTGGCGGTTATGCTTATCTCGTCTGTGAATTTATGAAGATGAGCTGGTATCACACAAACTTAGAGGTTAAAGGATAACGGGCTGAATGTAAAGATGGGCTAACATTGTGGGCTAAGGGTTTAATATATTTTATTCAAATGAACAGTAACCGCGTTTGTGTTTTTGTATATAGAGAGAATACCCCGATTGTAGATAACAGAAGGGACAAAAGCGAATTAATGATATATTAGTTCTTTTGCTCTTCCCTCATAAACAATTAAATAAACAAACCCTTTTGCTTCTCTTTTCTGCCAATCGAAAGTATCACAAGGAAGGAAGAAAACTTTTATCTACCATTTCAGTTTATCGGTGTATCTATTATATATAAAGCGTAAGTACCTTAATTTAATGTGCAAGGGGGGTTGTGCACAACCATAAGTACTGTACAAACATGAGTATGCATACCAAAATAACTACAAAAAATTTTGTTTATGAAGAGCCTCATGCATTGAAAGTAATGACAAGATGAAGAGTTCCTGAATTGATGTCGCCATTTAATTATAACACTAAAGATGAAGAGGAAGAGTTCATGGAAGTAATTTCAAAAGTCTAATGTTTATAGGTTACACAATATATTGAACTATAAATAAGCATTTGATTGCCTGCAAATCACTCATCCCTCTCTCACAAATCCTCTACTTTTAGAGCTGTAAAATTTCGTTTTCTCTTTTAATGGTAAGAGGTGCAGGTGCGTATAGGATCTTAATGTCAAGATACGTGTTACTTTTTTTAAAAGCTTTAATCTGTTTGTGTATAAGTCATGAATGCCCTCTTTTTGATGAAGAAGTTTATATATAAGTCATGAATGCCCTCTTTTAAAAGCTGCAAAATTACAACGACTAACAGATTACATATTACATGATTGCTATGCTTTTTATATATATGGCTAAGATATAATATTTTTTGTAGTGAGTTGCAGAAGCTTCATCAGCAATTTGTGATGGGTGGTGTGCTGTCAGAGACCGAATTTTGGGCTACTAGAAACTTTGAAGAAAAAAATCAGCAGCAAATGATCATATGTGTATTGTCTGGTTTATAATATATAGAGAGAAAAATAGAAGTTTAAATAGAGTTAGAGACGTCAGAAGTGGGATTCTTTGATTTCATACTTGATTAAGTTAATCAACATCTTTGTTTCTATGTATATATTTATTCTCTTTTAATAATCGAGTAATCAGATTTTATCTTCCAACTAGGATTTGTCCAATAATCAACATGAGGAAGAGGCTGGAAATCAGAATCATATGTAAATCTCATTGACAAAAGTGATTGGATTGTCTCTTCTATGTTGACAAACTGCAATTGCTTTGGTAGTTCAGAGTTGCAACATATACAAGTGTCTGTTAGCATTTAGTGTTATAAAATACTACTGTACGAATTTTCTTACCTAAACATCATTTATTAAGATTTAATAAACAGTACATTATAATTTATAGACTTTATAATTTTTAACCCACGTAACGTGGGGAGTATTTACAGCCAAGAAGGAACAACGTGGTGACTGGTGGGAGCTAAAATACTACTCCCTCCGTCCCATATTAAGTGTCCATAATGGAATCTTGGAATGTCCCAAATTAAGTGTCCAGGGAATATTTTCAACCAATGAGAAGAGACTTTAATAGGTAATAGTGATATTTGATTGGTGGAGAGTGTAGTTGGCCCCACTTTCCTAAAACTTTGTGCATTTGAAAAGTGGACACTTAATATGGGACGGAGGGAGTAATATAAGATTTGGATATGAAGAAGATTTGGAATCGATGTTTAAGATTTCGTTTGAAATAACAAACACGTCACTAACAACAAGATCGGGATAATATTATCTTAATATTGTTTTGAAGGTTTTGCTAAGCTTACTATAATTATTGTCACAGCCATCAGTTAACGCAAAATTAGTATGTTTAACAATACCTTTCATGTTCATAATCATAATTATGTGTACATATGTGTATATTGTTTCGCGTGTGTATCGTAAAACAAGTAAATTATGATAGTGATGCTAATTGTGTCCGGTTCCCGTTTAGACGATAAGGACCTAAAGATAAAAATGATTTATCTAGACTCTAGAGTTAGGGATCCACACTGATTAGAAATAATATAAATATGTGTGTGTGTATCAGTGAAGGTGATGAAGTTGCCTTCATGCTTGAAATGTTTTTCTATTTATAAGAGGACATTCGCTTACATCTGCACCCTCTGCTGCACAACCAATTATGTTTAGTAACGGATGCAATGACGTTCATTTCCTTTCGTATGCTTGGGAACAGTCATATGCCCGTGGCTCGGAGACTTGCCCTACCTAAAAAGGTCTCTTTAAAACAAATTATGTGTGGGTTAGACCTTTAACGAATGAGTTGACAATGGAATACAGGCTTTAATGTACATATGTTCAGGAACGGAACTTGAACGCTGTTAGTGGAGACCATTTCCACCTTGACCATTTATTTTTCTAGCTGTAATAATCTGATACACCGCCTTTGTATAATCGAACTACAGTTGTTTAGAAAACTGCATCAACCTAGCAGCATGTTAACTTAACACTAGCAGCAGGTTTATAACTAGCAGCAGGTTTCACCACTAGCAGCAGGTTCACATAAGCTTAGCAGCAGGTTAATAAAACTAGCAGCAGTACCATATATAACTAGCAGTACCTAAACCTTCTAGCAGTGCCTAATATATATACTTGGAAAAAATATGTGTGATGGTGACTTCTATATATGCATTGTCATATTCGATTTTGCCTAATATATATATATATATATATATATATATATATATATATATATATATATATATATATATATATATATATACTATTCGATTTTACCTAATATATGCATTGGAAAAATATGTGTAATGATGCTCTTAATTTTGCCTAATATATATGTACTGGGAAAAATAAGTGTTTTTTTTTGGATTTTCATCAATAAGAAAAAAGCTTATAAGAGGTGGAAACATACATTTTATTGGTTGACAATGTAATAATTACAGTATATTAGCTAGCGCTTAGTATACAAAGACATTAAATTATACTTACAAGGAATAATACATTAAAGATGATAAAGAGACATAGGGCACGACGAGTTGGTCAAAAAGGTTGTTCAAGACGGGCTACAACTAATGGTCAAAAAGGTCGTTCAAGACGGGCAACGTTTGTTACAACGAAGCTATAGTACATCTTACAAATATGGCTTCCGAAAGAGAAGAAGATTATTTGTACGTAATAGCACAAGGATTTGTTGAGGATATAGCAACTGGGTTCTTTCAGAAAAAACTCGAACACTAATGATTTCATTCAAATGTAAGAACGATTAATATCAATATTTTCTACTATAAGCTAAACACATATCTATTGTCAACAAAGTATCATTTACACAAGAAAAATAAAGGAAAATCACTTATCAATTCTGTATATTTTTTTTTGACACATGACACACATAGAAGTTTGGAAGATCGTGAATGAGTGTCGATATATATGTTGTGACAAATAATATTGTCTTATTCATCACATTCGGAGGCTATGATTTGCATTCTCTAACGCTATTATTAAAACAACATTGAACATTCCTTAATATACATTTGAATAACATGGAACTTATATATTGTTTGTAATAGTGAACTAGAACACATGTATGATTATCACAAGTTAAGATGGTTTATTAAAAGGGTTAGCATGGTATATCAAGTAGGCATAAGCTTGGTTGTGTACGAGTGTGCATACATTTCGCAAGTGTTGATTATTTAGTCTGATGGTTGGATAACTCTCCTCTTCCCTCTTTGGCCAAGCTATAGCATTATTAGACTCAATACTTAAATATAAAGATCGTACGTAATGTTTGTGCGTGTTCTTCACTTAAATATATCCAAAAAAATCAGCCGACGAACAAACAAATCCAACTGTGTGCAACGCAATAAACTAAAAAAAATGGTAAATATACTTAAAAATTAACAAAATCCTACCGAGGCAGCCCAAGTTATACATTGTTGAATATTTTAGCCTCACCATCACGTTAACAACTCAGCAATTTACTCAAACATTACGCAATTAACAATTAGATACAATTTGTGCAACGCACGGGTTCGTAAAGCCTTTATTTTAAATAGTGTAAACCTAATTAGTACCAACCATTAAGCTATGAACACTTAAATACAATACAACATCTCTAATAGGCATCTAAATACCGTCATATGCTTATACAAGCAGCTGCATCAACGTTACGAAAAACCACTTAATTAATCAACCAAAAGACCGTGCATCGCACGGGTTGTATCAAGCCTCTTTTAACCGTATGAGGCTTTGGTATTTAAATAGCCTCAAAACTTTTTTACGAGTCTAGCACCTCTTCAAGTTTGCTAGGAACGACACTCAGACCCCTTTTCTTTTCCTTTTTTGACCATTTAAATATTTCGTGAATTATTATTTAATATAATTAACACATCTAATATATTAATTACATTAAATAAAGTGTTCTCTGAATGTATATGTGTGTGCCACAATAGGCTCGAGTTCGAAACTAGACATACGTATATAAAATATGTTCACAATTCAACAGCTCCCACTTTGACATATTTTAATAAGCGTAATGACATTGGTTAGCGTCTAGCAACACGCCAATTCCCCCAAAACAACTAGAGTGTGGTTTCACGAAGCTAGGGATGAGCATATCGAACCGAATCCCGAAACCGAACCGGAACCATGCCGGTACCGTAGCGAGTCCCGATATATGGTACGGTACCGGGACTACTAAATAAGGCAAAAAAAAATGGGTACCTTTCGGGTTCGGGACAGGACTTATTCGGGAAATCCCGATTTGGTACCGGAATTAGAATAGTCCATGTTTTTTAATGAATTGTCTTATCCAAACACCCATTTGTTCCATGCAACAACAGTAACACACGGGCAAACCAAAGGTCAAAAAAAAAACCCTACTGTTACTAACAAGTAACAACCACAGTTCTTTCACAAAATCTTCCAATTAAACCCTAATTTATTATCAATCACACAAGTCATGTCGATCTTTATCATTGGAAAACTATGGAGGTACGTTTAATTTTGTTTTTCTTTTTAACATATACAGTGATGCTATACGTACCATATTTATAATTTGTATATATTGATTTTTCTTTTTAACATACACAGGTTATTAGTTTATTTTGTTTCTAATTTGTATATATTGATTTTACAATGATGCTATACGTACCATGTTTATAATTTGTGTATACTGTTTTTCTTTTTAACATACGCAGGTTATTAGTTTATTTTGTTCCTAATTTGTATATATTGGTTTTTATATCCAACTCAACATGGTTTAACGAAAAACGGGAATAACCCGATACGTACCGATTTCCGGGTACCGGGTACCGGAACCGGAATCCCGTTTGGTACGGTACCGGTACACACCTTTCATGCCCGGGAAAAAAACGGGACCATCAATTCGGTACGGGATTGGTACCGAGCTCATCCCTAGTATGATGTAACCACATATCAAGAATTTGGGTCAGTTGTTAGAAGTTAGCAGAACCAATCAACTAAAAAATGTCTTCTCTTTACAAATATCTCACCATACAAATGTATGTGCATTCAAATTACAAGAAAAATGACTAAAAGATTGGTTTCTTAAGCATTCTACTCTCCCTTTGAAAAAGAAATCTAGAGCCATAAAGAAAACGACCCACGAGAGGAAATTTAGGGCTACCAAATATAATGTATGTGACAACAGCAAAAGAACTGATAAAAATTGGTATCCATTTTGAATTGTGTTGATAAAGTAGTAAGAAGTTGATAATAAATGTGAGGATCATGGTCGCTATGGACATAAAAAGTGATCCTAGACATAACATCAGCTGTTGGGGCAAGGAAATCATGAAACCATGTTCAGTGTAATCAGACCCGAGGATAGACAAGACCATGAGGATTGAGGTAGTGGCGGTTATAAACGACAAACCGTCAAATATTATGAAAATTTTGGAAAGTTCTTTTCGAAGGAAAATAGGCATACCAGTTACTTGGTCATATCCACCTGGAAACGTAAATGCTGCTGCAAATGTAATGGTTGCGATTAGTGAAGCAACCACCATTAACTGAGCAGCTGTTTCTTTCATCCACTCTTCCCCTTTGGAAAATAGAATTTTGTGGTTCTTGGTGAACACTTCATGCGGTGTTAGACCAGCTGCGTTCTTCTTTTCTCGAAATGGAGGAGGGAGTATGGCTTCTACTTGCTAAAATCACAAAGATTACAGCATTATTAAGTATTAAATAACCATTATAGAACACAAGAAAAAAGGGAAGGTTTGGGCACACAAAAATTATTATCTAATCAGTGCCCTAAGGTATAAACATAAACTTTCCTTTTATATTAAAAATTGTATCTAATACACATTAATTAAACTTACAAATTAATTACCATAATTAAATCTGATTTGTAATTTAATAAACTCAAACTTTTCTTCCATAATCACCTTAAACCTTGCCTTGAGGACACCGTTAAACAAGCCTTTAGTTTTATCGTGTTGAAAAATTTCACAATTATTATGCAACTGGAGGGAAAGAATTAGAGTTATATGATTAGTACACCAGATTAATTAAGAGGTTGTTGATTAATGGTTCTTCCCATGGCTTTTATCACTGGTATCATATCCATACTCTTTTTGCCCTTGTCAGTTCTTAATGTTTTCTCTCTTAACGTCGAGGACTATTCCTAATTCGTCAAATGTCACTCTTAACTGATAGCTTTTTAATTGTTGTGTTAGCTATCTAGTTTTTTTTTTTTTTTTTTTTTTTTTTTTTTTTTTTTTTAATCTAGGGTGAGCTTTATTAATTTGTTGCACTAGGTTGTCTTAACTTATTCAATACCAAGTTTCCACATATTATACAGGGGTGCCCTAGTGGTAAAAGGCTTATGACTATCATTACTAAATCAAGGGAGTTCATAACTTTTCCTGCTTCATGCAAACAACCCTAATGTTGCCACACCAACCTTCCTAGAAAGGGGAGGGCTTTACCTAGTCTTGTGTGTGTGTGTGTGTGTGGTAGTGGGCTCAAAATCGGTCAAACAGTAAGAAACCATAGTTAACCAAAAAAGAAGGGGAAAAAAAAAATATATTTTCAACCAATTTAGGTATGTTAAAAACTGCATATTTGAGTTGGATTTTACAATATACGAAATGAAGCTGCTTTTATTGAAGATCAAAATAAAGGGCATGTAAAGATTGCTAATGACAAGAATATCATTTGTAAGTGATCAAACAGCCCAAAAGCCTTACTAAAAAGATTTACCTTAAACCATAACGTTTCTAAATGTAGTTGCAGACCCACTCCTGGGATGTTCTGTAGCCTGTTAATCTTTGCACTCTCTCCAGCTAAATGCAACATATTGTTTCCATTTGTGTCTTCAAGAGTAATTATCAAATTCCTGAGTGAGCCTATGTCATATAACAGATTGAAGATACCCTCATGACGATGAGACACAGCAACGTGAAATATACTCTGGTTGTGATCATTTAACTCCCGTACTAGATGTGGATATTGTCGGATAACCTCGACTACAAATGCGGTGTTTCCCATTTCTGCAGCAAGAAATAGTACTCGAGAAGAGTATCTCTTCTTTGCATCTTTCCACGTCGTTGCATTTTCAACTGGCGGCCCTTTGAATAGGTTAAATATTCTAGCAGGCATTTTTGTAATGTTGTCTGATATAGTTCTTAGCAGTAGAAGAGTTTCTTGTTGTTCCTTTTCAGAACGTGTTTGCTTTTCACCCCCCTTAGTTTCGTCAGGCGGCCCTCTTATTATATCGTCAATTTGAGACCTTGGCAATTTCACTATCTCTGCCCAAATGATTCTAAGTAATTGCAGGGCATGACTTTCCATATCAGGAATTCCAAACTTCAGTTGACAAACTGCAAAAACTAAAAGCCAAATAATATAATATATGACTATTTTCATTAGATTCTCAATAGTGTTTTCAATTTAATACTAAAATAATGATTCTAAACATTTTACAAAATATAATGTAAACTATTATAAAACAAATAAAATTTATGTTAGTAATATTTCAAATATCTAAAATTTAAGTTCATCTAACAACATCTAATTTAAAAATTCAGACATCTTAATAAATTGCTCATAAATACATAGAATCTAAAAAATCTAAATGAAAACTTACTGAACATTAAATTGAAATTTCCAAGAGTTCATCTATGAAAAATTAAGTTAAAATAAGTCTGTACTGTCTAATTAGAAGCCAAAGTCAACATAAATGTAAATCAACTCTGACATTTATTTTCAGAAGAATGCTGTACATCTGAAAGCATAAGTCGAATTCGAGCCAATTGTCAGTACACTCCATTATAGCAATTCAGGCATCGTCACAATTTTGATGCCAATGATAAGAAACAACTTTATGACAAATGCAACAAAACTAAAAAACCAAAATATCAGCTATAATCTCATTAGTTATTCAGAATGAGAAGCAAACAAATATGCCCTCATATATATAACTATTTTTATGGAAATGTAAAGACTTAACATAGATAATTGTATTGCTACTGCACTTAGTGGTATTAATATACATATATTTTGTAACATTATGCAGATATTTGATGTGCAATATTTTCAAACCCAAACTTCGTTTGCAGATGAGTTTAGACACAAAAATCACATCTTCCAGAATTTTCATATGCACGAGAATTAGTACACGCTTATTAAAAAAGACACTTACCAAATAGATTAGACTCGACGGATTTCACAAGAACACAAACCCGACTCTGATGTGTCCAGTAATCACCAGTCATTTTGTGCGAATTTTGATACAGATACTTCACCATCTCATGTTTTCCATACAAAGCCGCCATGTAGAGTGGCATCATTCCTTGACTGTCTGGCATATCGAGCAGAGCAATATTCTTTTTCACCAAAATCTTTGCTATTTTAACATGTCCAGCCATAGCTGCTAAACAAAGGGCGGTTTGACCATTCACATTTTGAAGTTCTAAATCTTCTTTTTCCATCAAACTCACCAAATATTCCACAAACCAATATGACTTTCCTAAAACAGCAATATGAAGTACCGTTTCACAACTTTCGGTTATGCTACACCGTACGAGCTCTGGACGTCTGTCAAGGATGATTTTCGCAGCTTTCCAGTCACCCGTTATCGTTGCTTTATACGTAGGAACCAAAATCTCATTGTAGTCTTCCCTTCCTTCAAATTTAAATACTTAAAACATCAAATTACATATCTCGTCCTCTATGAGAACTTAACTCAAAACTCAGATTATTCAGTTTCTAGTCAACTACGTTTGCAAACACTCTCTAACAAGTATTTTGGAAACACATATAATATGGCAACAATTGGTTTCTTTGATATATATATATATATATATAAAAAAAAAAGAAAAAAAAAAAAGCATACCAACAAGAAGATCTGGACGAGGAAGATTTAATGGTGGTTGATCATGTGAAGCAGAACGGAAGTTAAATTGATGCTGATGCTGCTCATGACTTAAGTTATTCATTTCTCTTAGTGAACCCATGTTATTATTATTCGTGCGATTGTTCTTCTTTTCTTTTAATCTTGTGCATTGTTAACAGGGGCAATTTAAATTTCATATATATCCATTAAAAACACTATATCTATATTCTATAATATAAGATATAAGACTAGCTGTAAAGTCTATAACCAGATCATCACACCAAGTATATTATTTCTTTCTTGTAACAAGGTCAAAAATCTTTATCAATATATAACATTATCATATCTCATCTCAATGTTTTAAATATCTCGCTGTCAGACACTACTACACCATGTTTTTTTAAACGTATAAGGAGTACATTATTAGAATACAAATAGCTCAGTCGCTAGAAGTGTTGGGCTTTTGAGGACAAAAAAAAAGTCGTTTTTCGAAAATGGCCCTAGCAAAAGTCGCTTTTAATGGGGGAGTGACATGTGGCTGTGTACTTTTCAAGCGACTTTTTTCAGCGACTTTTGGTGAATTTCATTAAGCCCAGCAGTAGAATGAAATACACTAACAGTAGTATCATTACACTAACAGTAGTATCATTAAGCCCAGCAGTAGAATGAAATACACTAACAGTAGTATCATTACACTAGCAGTAGTATCATTAAGCCCAGCAGTAGTATGACACTTAGAAAAGACACAGCCACATGTCACTCCCACATTAAAGCGACTTTTGCTAGGGCTATTTCCGGAAAGCGAATTTTTTAGGTCCTCAAAAGCCCAACACTTCTAGCGACTGGACCATGTCTATATTTGCCCCTTATAAGAATATACTTGTGATTAAATTTCATAAAAATAACTACAAAAACAAACACCAAAAAGTTTTATCACAACTGATTTCAAATTGAGATAATAAGTGGTGTGTATAGGATTTGCTTCTGACAATAAATAGATAAATTTGTGAGAACTTAATTCAAAACTCAAGATAACGTACAATTAGGGATGAGCATATCGAACCGAATCCTGAAACCGAAACAGAACCGTACCGAAACGGTACCGAGTCCCGATATATGGTACGGTACCGGGACTACTAAATAAGGCCAAAAAAATCGGTACCTTTCGGGTTCGGGACGGGACTTATTTGGGAAATCCCGATTTGGTACCGGAATTAGAATAGTCCATGTTTTTTAATGAATTGTCTTATCCAAACACCCATTTGTTCCATGCAACAACATTAACACACAGGCAAACCAAAGGTCCAAAAAAAAACCCTACTGTTACTAACAAGTAACAACCACAGTTCTTTCACAAAATCTTCCAAAAAATTAAACCCTAATTTATTATCAATCACACAAGTCATGTCGATATTTATCATTGGAAAACTATGGAGGTATGTTTAATTTTGTTTTTCTTTTTAACATATACAGTGATGCTATATGTACCATGTTTATAATTTGTATATATTGATTTTTCTTTTTAACATACACAGGTTATTAGTTTATTTTGTTTCTAATTTGTATATATTGATTTTACAGTGATGCTATACGTACCATGTTTATAATTTGTATATACTGTTTTTCTTTTTAACATACACAAGTTATTAGTTTATTTTGTTTCTAATTTGTATATATTGGTTTTTATAACCAAACTCAACATGGTTTAACGAAAAACGGGAATAACCTGTAAGATGTTCACAAACATATAACACGTATGGATTAAGATCTAGGCCGAATAGAATAAGAGTTCTAGAGAGAGAAAGAGAAGTTGGGAACCTTAGAGAGAGAAAGAAGATGATATTAGATTAGAATGTGTGAAAGGTCCAACCCTTCCCTTGTGTGGGAAGGGCTTTATATAGGATTACATACGGTGCCCTGTGTGGGCTATGGAGTGAGCTGACAGAGGGTAAAGACCCGACCCACTCCACGAATACTTTAAAAACTAAACTATTACTAATATTACTACTAATCCTACGAGCTAGTTAATACTAATAGATACTCGGGGTGACCGAGTCTTCACATGAATATTTGTATTCCTAACAATCTCCCCCTAAGGGAGGTCACCCAAGAAATAATGTTTTGAATTCTAGCATTTTATCATATGACTATGACTTCCTAGCTCGTAGTTCTTGATTCTTCAAAGTCATTAATCTTTGTGCTTTCAGCAGGGAACTTTTGATGACAGATCTTTTGACTTGGATGATCTTTGAGGATTCTTTGAGAATATCATCCAACATACATCTTCAAGTCATCATGCAGCATCGTCTCCATATGAAGTTGTGATCTTTGAGCCTTCTTTGAGATTATCTGCCACTGTAAATCTCCAAGTTCATTAGTTGTAGTAGCATTGCCTCCATGTGATTTGTTGTGACATTTGGATTGCAAGCTCACACTTTTCTGGATCATGATCTTTCAGCATCAGTTGCGGAAGAAGTGTTGAAGGTATTTTAGATATCGTGATTTATTTAATTATGATGATGAAGTGTGAGCATGGAGTGAGGGACCGGCATCATTTCGGCAATCAGCTGCAACCGCTAGGTATTCTTGCATATGACAGTTAGCAATAAAACGCCCGGCACTTAAAGGTTTGGTTTTCGAGATTGTTAACAGCATAGTGTGAAAACTTTCTCTAATCCTTACCAAGTCCGTTCCTGAATCGGAAACCCCCGAGAGGGTTTACAAGATCTACCGAAGTACATCAACGATTAGGTAAGTCGCTGGAGGTCACTCCACGACTGTAGACCGTTTGAAACCGCCGTGACCACTAAGCGTAATCCACAAGGAATTACCGAAATGACTTGCTTTCAGGGCTATTTGATGTTGACCCTGGCAGGAATTTCCATTCAATCACTGAGAATTACATTTGTAAATCCCCTCATGAATGTTCTGACAGATTGCTAAGATCTGCGTAGGACTCATAAGTGCACAGCTGGTGTCCTTAATGTTGAACAACCAATGTAGAAGTAACATGTGTTCCTATGAGATCTTGTGATGCATCTCTTGGCTCTAGACTCAATAAGTGCATTTTTGGTGGTCGGAGACTGGAGCGGTGTCTCCCGTTTCAATATCAAATAGCTCATAATGAGCAGTCGATAGATTATGCAGGGTTTCCCGTGAGAATGAAACAAGTTCTTTTAAGAGAACTTGAGTGGTTTAGAAGGTTTAGTGCGGTGCGTCACTGGGTCCATGACGTCTTGTCTTCAATACCGGTGTTACCTTAGTAGCCATCAGTAGTACATGAATTGAACCCGGTTTCTCCCCTAAGATTGAATAATTGGAGGGCTATTTCTTTTAACCCTTTCTCATTTCATTTCTTTTTAATTCTTCAACCCCTTCTTTCACCTTTCTCATATTACTCCTTTTTTTCATGATCATAACTAAGGACTTTCTAATACTAACTATTCGGTATTGTACCTGGGTAGATCCCTCCGGCTCTGGCGGATCATAGGACGGTTTTCCTAACCTTAGCCACCTTATAACTTCATGACTATCCTATGTTGCCATTAACCAAAATCCTTGGAAAATCTCTCAAAGTGTTCATGATTATGAAACACATTTTGCTAACACTTTGAGAGTTTTATAATTTTCAAAGGCTCTCCCTTAACATGTGCTCATATGTGTTAATTTAAAATTTGCACATGTTGGGTAGAGATTGCAATTTTTTTTTTGAATTGATTCACTTTCAGTGAACATGACCGATTTGAGACACGCTTACATCACTAGTTAGACTAGCTTGAAATTATTACCCGTCTTGGTCAAGTTCACAAAAAGTTTCTCGAAACGGTACACTCTACTCAGATACGTTCTTTTCGAGACACGCTTACATCACTGGTTAGACCAGCTTGAAATTATTACCCGGCCAGAACGCATCCTTTCAATTAATGACAGTTTTTGTTTCGTCAATTCATTGGTGAAGTCTGAGTCGTGCTCACATGAGATACCACATCCATTTTGCTATTAAACACCATTTGCTCCCCCTCAATATGTGCATCGATATAAGAAAGAGTTTAGCACATATAGGAGAGCTTACACTTAAGTCCAAAGAATCACATTTTCATCAGGTTTCATATTTAAATCACATTCTCTCCCCCGATCAAAAATTTCAAACCTTTTGAGATTTGTGATCCCAATTGATTTAAAAAAGTTAGAAAATGTAACACCCCAACCCGATAAGGGTAGAAGTATTACATTATGATGACATATCAAAGCAAACACAAGCATACAATTAGTAATACAAAGGAATCTCAAAGGTTACAAAGGAAAAATCTGAAGTACAAAGTTACAGATGAGAACAACAATAAAATACTAAGTCTGAAATGTAAATCTCTTCTAGTCATCTCTAAATCTAGGATAGCAAATCAAAGTATAGTCTTCTAAGTCCAACGTACTCTCCACTCATATCCCAATTTCCCACTAAAACCTGCCGCGGTGAAAAGATATGCGGCTGAGCTTAAAAAGCCCAGTGAACAGATATATATACAAACGAAGCAAATGATAAAGAACAAAGAATATAGTATGGTACATTGGGGATAATATCATAAGGTATAAATGAAGTGAAATGATATAGTGAGAGATAGGACAGTAATCCACCACAAGCCCAGAAACATAACATATCATATCATATCATAATCCATAAGTATCCATAAGTAACCATTGTATTCGGAGGGGTGACCTCAGAATACCAAATGTAGTAGGAGGGGAGACCTCAAGTAACCATAAGTAACCATAGAGGAGCGACCTCTCAGATATGTGAAGGGCATGTATTGCACACAGTACCAATCACCAGACATATATCAAATCATATAACAGATAATCCACTAACAGATAACAGATCTAGGATGCATCCATACGCCCCCCCCCCCCCCCCCCGGCAGAAAATCATAGTGGCCATAATAACATAGTGCGCATATCATATAACATAAAGGAGACGGTGTGGAACATCACTCAACCACACTAGAGTCATGCCATTAGTGCATCAATGACACGGACATGGAACCCCTATGCCTAGTGAAAAATGGCTCGGGTATCAAACTGGGGGTCAAATATCATATCATAATCAGAGTTCATATCAAAGGTTCATATCAAATTATCATATCAAAGGTTCATCATTAGGGTTCATAGCAAAGGATCAAAGCAAAGGTTCATAATCAAAGTTTCATAGCAAAAGTTCATATCAGAGATTCATAACAAAAGGGATCATAGCAAAGGTTCAAAACAAAGGGGATCATAGCAATGGTATCAAATCAGAAGCTAAACAGATCAGAATATGCAATAGATCATGAGAAACCTTATAAGAAAGGTTAGAATATCTGTACCTTATTCAAATAGACCAACAGATGAAAGGTGGATCACACAGAATGGAGGGTCACTCCTTCTTCACCGAACCTAACAATTTAATAATCATATGTTACTCACAGGCTCGTTTTAAATCAGATTACATGATTTAGGTTTCTTTTCTATTTTTTTTGAGACTTTCTATTTTTAGTAAGTTTTCCCAAAATAGAAATTTAATACGTTAAGGTTAGAATTGACAATTCAATAATATTTAAGGGTTAAAATGACCAATATAATAGTTTAGGGTTAATTATGTCAAATTAATAAAGTTTAGGGTCATAAAGTCAATTATCAAAATTTAATATTAAAATGTCAATTAATTAACTTTGGGGTTTAATATGTTTAATCTAATGATCGAGGATTTAATTTGACACTCATAATAGTTTTAGGGTTCAAAGTGTTAATATGGAAAAATTCAGGGTCTTAACATGTAAATTTACCATTGTTTAGGGCTAGATGTGCCAATCTAATTCTAAAAGGCTTTATATATAGCACGTGGTTTAGATTTAAACATGCAATGCCTACTTCTGTTATACGTAAAGCCTATAATTATTTTTGAGTTCATACGCTTCATCTTCTTCGTTTATTAGAATACTGAGACCCGATATCGAACTCGAAGTACACCAACATATTCTCCGAAACACCATTCAATAAGCGACTAGGCAGCATGTAACCTGGGTTTATTCCCACCAGTCGACACAGCCCGCTACCCACACAAGGAAATAACGAGGTTTTTACCCGTCCAAACCCTCGCTAACTACAGCCCTGGTCCTTAATTTAAGCGGGTTTGAAACGGGTCTAGACCCTACTCGACACACAAAACGGTCCACACCCACCAGTTTTAGCGAGCCAAAAAAAAGATGTGCGGGGGGGTTTCATGAGCAGCCAACAACGACAAACTAACAGCCATAAACACGGTTAGAAACATGCGAAAACTAAGTTCTATACTCACTCAAACACCACACAAAAACAGTCCACACGAATGAGTTGTTAACGAGCCAAATTACCCTCCAAGACCTCCACATGAGATCAACAATCCCTAGTTAAGATGTAGCCTAGGGTTTCTATTTTTATGATCCATTTAATGAGCATCCAAGGCTGCCAAATAGGGCTTGGTTTGGTGTGTTGATAGGTCGATGTAGGGCTGAAAAAATGGCACCAAAAATAGGCCCTAACATGCGACACAACACCCATCATTGGGTCGACAAGGGCTGGTCAGAACATCAATGTACTTCAGCAAATTGCGACACAAAACAGAAGCATATATAGGCATGACTTTTATTATTTCGTGTTAGATTTTATGTGACTCATAACGAGGCAAATAGCGTATATATTAACATGATTTCAGGTGGTGAATAACTTGTATAAGAAGAAGATCAGTACGAGTATAAGGACTTTTTTTTTTTTTTTTTGATTTGTTTATCATGCCATTAGTTGGGAATTTAAACATGTTATGTTGACTTAAAGAGAAACAAAGAAGAACAATGAACCTGATGTCGATATGCGCAATGGAAACGAATAGGGACCAGGAACACAAAGATGCTAAACCCTCCACGAACAACTCTCTTCTCCTTCTCCTTCTCTTGCAGCCAACGTGTGAGTTTGTATGTGTGTTTCTAGTGGTTTGGTTAGTTTATTTAGAGAGATGAAAGGAGGTATTATACTGTTTAAATGGAGGAGATAATAACGTGTGTGAAATTAAGGAAAACCGTGTAAGTAACTTAGGTAAGACGTGTGAGTTTCATAGGGACATTAAAACATACCATCCTTAATTTATACAACATATCTTCTTGATCTTATCACAACCGAAAGTATGGACATGAAATTTGGTTTACATACATAGAATAAAAAAATGTGACCTCCATATTACAAAATATGTATTGCTAGTAGTAGCTAGTTTAGGATGGACCCTTAGATCATAACTTAATAAGATTAGGTTTTATTTACATTATGTAATTTTTATTATAAGGTATAATTTTTAAATGATATATAGTTAAATTCCTTTACTTAGGTTAAAATGAATAAAGCTCTCGTATAATTATTTGTTTGCTCTTATAAGTTTAAATTTTAGAGGGCAAAATGGGAATTTCACATGAATGGAAATTTAGGGTTTTACAACTCTTCTCCTCTAAAAAAAAAATTTCCGTCCTCGAAAATTGAAGTGAAACGAAACGGAATACTAACGGACCGTGAACGAAAATGTGAATGACTTGTTTCTCATGACTCTATCTTGTTGATCAAAATAGCTTCGGCTTCCTCAGAAAAGACATACCAGACTGAATCCAGATCAAAAGAATAATATACCAAACGTAACAGATGATAATCGTATTCTCTCCGAAGAGATGCTGGGAATACGTAGGATTTGACGGATATATCGTCTGTGGAATTTGATTAGGCAAATCAGAAGAGAACGTACCAAATCGCAGAAATATAAGGGTGATAAATATGCTTAACTCTTCAGATTTTCAAATAGTCTCGTCTTCCATATAACCTTTCAAAGGTATTCTCATAAACAGACAGGTCTTGTTTTCTCAGAATCCAAAATCTTATATCTTAATTCATAACAGATCATCATGAACAGATTCATCGAATGTGAGACGTATATATAGCAAAACATAGGTGTACTCCTTCATAGTAACAGGTCGAATCCATACAAACAGAAAACAGATTGCTTGATAACATCAAACGGCAGAAAGCTCTACAACAGGACCTAAGATTCTTATTGGGAGTACAGAGGTCAACAACGCATGTCGAGTATCTAGATGTATCAAATCGTATAACGATGAAGGCAGATTAAGCGTATAGGTAGAATGAACCTAAAGGCTTTACTAAACGCAGATAATCTCAATCAGATATCAGAATTTCTAAGGTTTCTAAGGCACTCCTCGAAATATCCTATGATCACAATGAGGGTACGTCATATGACGTAAATATTATCACGTTAACTACTCGTCATAATACTAGCATCATATGAGTATACCTTCATGATGGTCATACTTTATCTCAAGTCGTGAATAAGCATCCTATCAACCACCTAACAGTCCATTCTATATCTTAGAGTTGGCCCGAATCAAACATTACTACGGATTCACAATCAGAGAAACAGAACATATAAATAACGTAACAGAATCTAGTAGATATCATCAAATGTAGCATGTCGTCAAAAGCATCAGGTCTTCCTTAATTTGTCAAAATTCTCATAACAAAATCATCATCCAACATACACAGAGTGAACACAGAACGGAATTTCTAACAGAGAACCTAAATCATTCAA
Organism: Artemisia tridentata subsp. tridentata; assembly: GCA_021014915.2. NCBI lineage: Eukaryota > Viridiplantae > Streptophyta > Magnoliopsida > Asterales > Asteraceae > Artemisia > Artemisia tridentata. The sequence continues at coordinate 13,082,288 of CP139503.1, forward strand.
AGGACCTTATCATCAGGTAACGGAAACTTAAGTAGGTTAAGAGGAAGTGAATTATGTCATCAATAGCTTCATCCTTCATAGAATCCACTCATCCAAACACAAATGTTTGCTTCAAAATTCGTCTATTCAAATACAAAATTTCAAACTTTCTTCCAAGTCCGAGTAGTCTGCCTACGCTTGTCCATCTGATCATACGGTGAGAAGGGATTATAAACTTGAGTCTGGTCCCTCAAGCCTTCGGCACTTCTTCTTGAAACTATGGCGTAGTAACGTGAATCTCTGGCATGATCACTGTGCATCTTTACATCTGCAAATCTGCTTCTGCTATCAATTCATCTTAGTACAACTAAAATGAATAGAGAAGCAAGACTGCGTGTCTTCGACAGGTCTTCTAGCACGGTTTGAAATTCGCCAACTCGATTTCATTCTCCTTCTATGTTCGCCACCATGTTTGTCTTGCCAGCACTGTCTTCTAGGCTTTAAGGTAATCACCACTGCTGTCGACTCCATGTTATGTGTTGAATAGTCCGTCTCCTACGGTCTGGTTGCCTTGATGCCCGAACTGTAATCTCCACGTGCTGCATGAGGTATAATCGAGTCCCATCTCAGTTTCTCTCTTCTTCGTATATGCTTCTTCCATGGTTACGCCTATCGCGAACATCTTCTACTACTCTTCTACAAGGTTTCTAACTCCGATAACTGTCTTCAATCTTGGTCCTTTTGTGGGAACTCTGTCCTTGCAGGACACATGACGGTGGTGTCCGCTAAAATCTCTGAACGCCAATCAAATCTACTCTTCCAGAACAAAGGGTCATTCTATTTAATACGAAAATGATCTACATGTTCCTCTTTCATCTCTGAACACAAACACACTGTCATACCATGACAGTTTGTCAAAATACTCGTGAAAGGCATGATTTCATCAAATGCGTAAAAATAGTTGATATATTAGCCAATACCATTGGCGTCATTAAAGCTCATAATGATCATAACGAATACAAAAGCAGCTTCAGGAACCATCTTAGGGAAACTTCACTCCACTTCACGTCACCTACCTCCTCTTTCACGGACAACACTAAAATACTTCACGGAGGTTACTCTCGGTTAGATAACCCCCTTCTTAGAAGTTCTTATGGTTGCTTCCTCAGTCCTTCAAATCTAAATGAGGCCATCTGATACGGAGTTTCAAAGGTAGACCAAATCAATCATTGATACGCGAAAATGGATAATGATTACGAATAGTGATACGGTTAAGTTCACGATGGTCGATACGCCGCCGCATACCTTTCCTCTTTCTTCTTCATAAACCAACAGGAGCATCCAAAGAGAAACACTAAGGTGAACAAAATCATATTCCATCAGCCCCTTCAATCTCTCAACTTCTATAGCATCATGGTTTCGTCAACTGAGATCAGTTCAATGCCAACTCTACCTCCCAAGCAGGAGGGAATACCAAGAGGTTCATCAGAGAACATCAGGAGATTTTCATACAACAAAATACCTCCAATGTCAGAGCTTCCAACGGTGGATACTAATAGGTGTCAGGAGAAACTTGACAATCAATGAGATCGGAGTCTGTACTTCCATAGCAAACATTAATCTTAATCGATTTAAGTGATTGAGAGCCATAATAACAAAGTAGGATGAAGTAGATTGCTAAAGGTCACATATCAGATACGGTAGTCTATGGTAGCTTTATGAGGAGCCAACCAATCCATAACCAAAAGACCTCAAAATCAAATATATCAAAAGTAAATGGATTCGTAGAACGAATACGGTTGTCAAGCCAGACGGGTAGTTCATATATCAAGGTCAAGTACATGGTTCATCATAGTGTTGAGATAGATAAGCGAACAGTTCAAGGTGTTGGAATTCTGTTTAGCTTCTTAGCATAAGTGGCAGGTAGGGTGGGTATCATCGGTAATGCGAACATCGTATAACTGTCAAAAGTGAGATGTATGGAATATCAGTCATCAGCATCATCATGCTCAGTTAACAAATCCATACTGAGATAGTATTTACATCATATCCTTCCAAAGGGACTGATTGGTAGACAAAATTCATCATTCGCAGGAGGGAACAAATCTTCCTATATATGTGGTTAACAATTACCAGAGTTCTCATAGGAGTAGCAATGGATTATGCAGATTCAAGTAGTATCAGATGATACCTTTCATATCCGGCATGAGTAATGAATTCATAGAATGTGTCAAACACATTATGGTTGAATGACCTTCGGGATGGTCGGAAGGTATCAAACTGTTTATCAAACAGATCGGAATTGGAGATCAAAATTAGAAGGTGAAACTTAAATGGTGTAAGGTATCCATGAAGTTCCCGAGGTATTCCAAACTTGGTTACCAAGCTTAGGTTGCAAAACTTTCTAGCTTTTGAAACATATGTTCTTATAAGCTATAGCTAAAGGCAGAGACACGAATCAGAGTGATGCGGAAGCAATGCTACTTACATAGATGTCCTAGTCTACCCATTCCTCACCAGTAATAACTTAAGTTCCTATGGGGAAATCCTAAAGCAAATTCTCAAAGGTTGTCTTATGAGCGCCTACAGTGGAAACTTAATGGTCCAAACTTCACAGGTCAAGGTTTAATGTACTACAAGTCGCAACCTGGGCTCTGATACCATAATTGTAACAGCCAAACCCGATAAGGGTAGAAGTATTACATTATGATGACATATCAAAGAAAACACAAGCATACAATTAGTAATACAAAGGAATCTCAAAGGTTACAAAGGAAAAATCTGAAGTACAAAGTTACAGATGAGAACAACAATAAAATACTAAGTCTGAAATAAAAATCTCTTCTAGTCATCTCAAAATCCAGGATAGCAAATCAAAGTATAGTCTTCTAAGTCCAACGTACTCTCTACTCATATCCCAGCTTCCCACTAAAACCTGCCGCGGTGAAAAGATATGCGGCTGAGCTTAAAAAGCCCAGTGAACATATATATATATATATATATATATATATATATATATATATATATATATATATATATATATATATACAAATGAAGCAAATGATAAAGAACAAAGAATATAGTATGGTACATTGGGGATAATATCATAAGGTATAAATGAAGTGAAAGAATAAAGTGAGAGATAGGACAGTAATCCACCACGAGCCTAGAAACATAACATATCATATCATATCATAATCCATAAGTATCCATAAGTAACCATTGTATTCGGAGGGGTGACCTCAGAATACCAAATGTAGTAGGAGGGGAGACCTCAAGTAACCATAAGTAACCATAGAGGAGCGACCTCTCAGATATGTGAGGGGCATGTATTGCACACAATACCAATCACCAGACATATATCAAACCATATTACAGATAATCCACTAACAGATACATATCTAGGATGTATCCATACGCCCCCCCGCAAAAAATCATAGTGGCCATAATAACATAGTGCGCATATCATATAACATAAAGGGGACGGTGTGGAACATCACTCAACCACACTAGAGTCATGCCATTGGTGCATCAATGACACGGACATGGAACCCCCATGCGTAGTGAAAAATGGCTCGGGTATCAAACTGGGAGTCAAATATCATATCATAATCAGAGTTCATATCAAAGGTTCATATCAAATTATCATATCAAAGGTTCATCATTAGGGTTCATAGCAAAGGATCAAAGCAAAGGTTCATAATCAAAGTTTCATAACAAAGGTTCATATCAGAGATTCATAACAAAAGGGATCATAGCAAAGGTTCAAAATAGTTTTAGTGTTTAATCTAATGATCGAGGATTTAATTTGACACTCATAATAGTTTTAGTGTTCAAAGTGTTAATATGGCAAAATTCAGGGTCTTAACATGTAAATTTACCATTGTTTAGGGCTAGATGTGCCAATCTAATTCCAAAATGCTTATATATAGCACGTGGTTTAGATTTAAACATGCAATGTCTACTTCTGTTATACGTAAGCCTATAATTATTTTTGAGTTCATACGCTTCATCTTCTTCGTTTATTAGAATACCGAGACCCGATATCTAACTCGAAGTACACCAACATATTCTCCGAAACACCATTCAATAAGCGACTAGGCAGCATATAACCTGGGTTTATTCCCACCCGTCGACACAGCCCGCTACCCACACAAGGAAATAACGAGGCAAACACACTCGACCCACACTACACAAACATAGTCGTTAACTCTTGACAAGCAACGTGACTCAAACGTTTTTACCCGTCCAAACCCTCGCTAACTACAGCCCTGGTCCTTCATTTAAGCGGGTTTGAAATGGGTCTAGACCAACTCGACATACAAAACGGTCCACACCAACCAGTTTTAGCGAGCCAAAAAAAAGATGTGCGAGGGAGTTTCATGAGCAGCCAACAACGATAAACTAACAGCCATAAACACGGTTAGTACATGCGAAAACTAAGTTCTATACTCACTCAAACACCACACAAAAACAGTCCACACGAATGAGTTGTTAACGAGCCAAATTACCCTCCAAGACCTCCACATGAGATCAACAATCCCTAGTTAAGATGTAGCCTAGGGTTTCTATTTTTATGATCCATTTAATGAGCATCCAAGGCTGCCAAATAGGGCTTGGTTTGGTGTGTTGATAGGTCGATGTAGGGCTGAAAAAATGGCACCAAAAATAGGCCCTAACATGCGACACAACACCCATCATTGGGTCGACAAGGGCTGGTCAGAACATCAATGTACTTCAGCAAATTGCGACACAAAACAGAAGCATATATAGGCATGACTTTTATTATTTCGTGTTAGATTTTATGTGACTCATAACGAGGCAAATAGCGTATATATTAACATGATTTCAGGTGGTGAATAACTTGTATAAGAAGAAGATCGGTACAAGTATAAGGACATGTTTTTTTTTTTTTTTTTTTTTTTTTTTTTTTTTTTTTTTTTTTTTTTGTTTGATTTGTTTATCATGCCATTAGTTGGGAATTTAAACATGTTATGTTGACTTAAAGAGAAACAAAGAAGAACAATGAACCTGATGTCGATATGCGCAATGGAAACGAATAGGGACCAGGAACACAAAGATGCTAAACCCTCCACGAACAACTCTCTTCTCCTTCTCCTTCTCTTGTAGCCAACGAGTGAGTTTGTGTGTGTGTTTCTAGTGGTTTGGTTAGTTTATTTAGAGAGATGAAAGGAGGTATTATACTGTTTAAATGGAGGAGATAATAACGTGTGTGAAATTAAGGAAAACCGTGTAAGTAACTTAGGTAAGACGTGTGAGTTTCATAGGGACATTAAAACATACCATCCTTAATTTATACAACATATCTTCTTGATCTTATCACAACCGAAAGTAGGGACATGAAATTTGGTTTACATACATAGAATAAAAAAATGTGACCTCCATATTACAAAATATGTATTGCTAGTAGTAGCTAGTTTAGGATGGACCCTTAGATCATAACTTAATAAGATTAGGTTTTATTTACATTATGTAATTTTTATTATAAGGTATAATTTTTAAATGATATATAGTTAAATTCCTTTACTTAGGTTAAAATGAATAAAGCTCTCGTATAATTATTTGTTTGCTCTTATAAGTTCAAAATTTTAGAGGGCAAAATGGGAATTTCACATGAATGAAAATTTAGGGTTTTACAGAAAGTGTGGGAGAAAATGTGGCCAGATTTAATATATTCTAATGATGGAGCTTACTATGCTCCTCCTCAAATCAAGAGAGAGTGTCACTGCTGATGTTGCGCAATGTTTAAAAAAGGTGTCAAAAATTTGAACAAATACTCTCCCCCTCAATTAATGACCCGTTTTCTATTTAAGGAGATGTAGTCATTCAATTGAGCGTCAAGCATTTGTGAAAATTTAAGTCCAGTTATCACCTTGTGAAACACCAAAACTCTTCAGAAGAATCATAGAAGGGAAAGAGTTTTTGGTGTAAAGAAGACTTCTCTTCTTATACAAGAAATGATGCACTGAATCGTACATCAGATCGAAGAAACATGGATATAAAGTAATCCATGCCCAGGTGAAATTCACCTAGTTGGAGGTACAACCGTCTTTTTGGCGACATGCTTTCCCCATAATAATGCACGGGTTGCAGTCTGAAGTAACTGCAAGCCGATGAGACATGTTTTAGCTTGTTAATATAACTTCTGCTCGAGCTTCATTTAAAGATCCGTGTCATTATTGAATGACATTTCTAGGTCCATAAATGTTATCAATAAACAGAAGACATGCCTAGAGGAACTATTTTTGTTATTTTTGTGTTTTTCAGATTTTTATGGTTTTTATAGGTTTTATATTTTTCTATTTTCTTTTTGGTTTAAGATATACACAAATATATACAAGGATATGTGAAGCAAATCCTTTACTCCTCGTTTTCTTCTTGAAGACTTTTGAGGGTTTCTGGAGTCAAACTCTTCATGCCAAGTCGCGGGAGAATGAATTGAAACCGTTCTCTCGAAAGTGCCTTAGTGAAGATATCAGCCAACTGAAACTCAGTCCTCACGAAGTAAAGTTCAACCACCCCTTTTTCAACCTGTTCTCTTATGAAGTGATGTCGGATGTCGGTGTGCTTTGATCTGGAGTGTTGGACATTGTTGCAGCAAAGAGCTATAGCACTTTTGTTATCACAATACAGAGGAATTTTGTTGTATGCAAAACCATAGTCCGATAGTTGTGATCTCATCCAAAGAATTTGAGCACAACACGCAGACATGGCGATGTATTCAGCCTCTGTTGAAGATATAGACGTACTCATTTTCCTTTTAGATGACCAGCTAACCAACTTATCTCCCAGAAATTGAGCACCTCCCGATGTACTTCGACGAGTATCTTGACACCCCGCATGATCTGCATCTGCATAGGCTGTGAGTGCCATGGCAGTGTCCTTAGGATACCAGAGACCCATGTGAATAGTCCCTTGAAGGTATCAAAAGACCCGCTTTACCGCTTCCAGATGCTTCTTGGTAGGCTTGGACTGGTATCGAGCACACATGCATACAGCAAACAATAGATCTGGCCTACTAGCAGTGATATACATTAGGGATCCGATCATGCTTCGAAACTTAGTCTGATCAACCGGGATCCCCGAGAGATTTTCATCCAACTTTGATCTCTCAATCATAGGGGTGTCAACAGCATCACTTGAAACAAATCCAAATTTCTTCAATATTTCATTTGCATATTTGGATTGATTAATAAAGATGCCTCCGGGACTTTGAGAGATTTGTAAACCCAAGAAGAATGACATTTGTCCTATCATAGACATTTGGAACTTAGAACTCATCTCGTTAGAAAACCTATCACATTTGCTAGGATCGGAAGAGGCGAAGATGATGTCATCTACGTAGATCTGAACAATAAGTAGATGTTTTCCCGATTTGCTAGTGAATAGCGTAGGATCAACAACACCTTTGGAGAAACCGTTAGCCAGAAGAAGCTTCGATAAAGTATCATACCACGCCCTGGGTGCTTGCTTTAGCCCATATAGAGCCTTCTTCAAACGGTAGACATGAGTGGGACGATCAGGATCCACAAATCCTTCTGGTTGACTGACATAGACTTCCTCTTTCAGATCACCGTTTAGAAATGCTGTCTTTACATCCATTTGGTAGACAATCATATTCTAACTGGCAGCATTAGCTAGAAAGATTCTGATGGCTTCAATTCTAGCAATCGGTGCAAATGATTCTTCAAAGTCTATTCCTTCTTCTTGTCGATACCCTTTTGCAACAAGTCGTGCCTTATTCTTCAGAACGTCACCATGTTAATCAAGTTTCACTTTAAAGATCCACTTGAGAGCGATAATCATTGAACAATCTGGAGGAGGCACCAATTCCCATACTTCAAGTCGATCAAACTCATGAATTTCTTCTTGCATTGTCGTAAACCAGTAGTCTTTGGACAAAGCATATTTAAAGTCCTTGGGTTCAACTTTGGAGAGTACGGAATTAAAGAAACACCACAATGCATCAGTGGCAAATTGCTTTCGTGTGGAGACCGGACGAGAAGGATTTCCAATGATGTTGTCAATTGGATGCCCATTGGTCCATTTTCTGAGATGATCATGTGGTTGAGGGTAGTGAACTGATGTTGCTGTGTTAAGATCTCCTGAAGAAGATGTCTTTGTAGAGGATTCAGGAGCAAATATATTCTCAAATGGAACGTTATCAACAGGAGCAAAAGGATTCACTTCAAAAGAATTATCTACTGCACACCCTTGCTGTACCAAAGGAGATTGAAAGTTTGATGATGATGGTGATTGACTAGCAGATGGTGCATCTTGACTGATTGAGACAGATACAGATGGACCCTCTGAATTTTGTGGAACTGGAACATCAGCAACTGGAGGTTCAAGTGGAGCTTCCTTTGTAGTATCAACTGTTGGTGGCTCAAAATATTCATCAAACATCGGGTCAAACAACTTCTTCAATTCATCACTGGTAGGAGGTACATAAGGAACCGCAGGAGTGGGATTCTATACAAGACCTGAACTGATTGGTCCAGGTGACAAAAGATTAGGAGCGGGTCCAGAACTAGTTTGTCCATAAGCCGTTTGCTCAGTCAGCTCATCGAATGTAACGTGAATAGTTTCCATGATTTGTCGGGTTCGTTTGTTGTAGATTCTGTACCCCTTGCGATCTGGTGCATACACAACAAAAAGTCCTATGTCTGCTTTAGGTTTTAGCTTTCCCAGATCCTGACTGTCATTTGTAGGGTAGCACAGGGCACCGAACACTCGCAGAAAGGAAAGATCTGGTTTCTTGTCATTAATCAGTTCATAGGGAGTTTTGTTGTGAATAGTATGAATAAGGGATCAGTTTTGGGTGTAACATGCTGTAGCAATTGCTTCTGCCCAAAGAAACATCGGTGCCTTTGAAAATATTAGCATGGTTCGTGCAGCTTCCACAAGAGTACGATTTCTTCTTTCAACGATACCGTTCTGTTGAGGAGTGCGTGGAACACTTTTCTGGTGAGTTATGCCAATACTTTCATAGAATTGACTGAGTTGTTGGTTAAGAAACTCAGTTCCATTGTCCGAACGGATGATTCTGACAGTTTTGTTGAGTCTCACTTGCAGCTGTTTGATAAGTTTGATGATAACCTCTGGAGTTTCGTCCTTGGTTCTCAAAAACTTTACCCATGTAAACCGAGAGTAGTCGTCGACCACCACAAGAATATATTTCTTCGCATTAATACTCTGAACTCTCGTTGGTCCGCACAGATCCATGTGAAGGGTGTGAAGAACTTCCATAATGGTGTTGACTGTTTTGGGTTTGTGGGTTTGTTTCCTGCTTTTGCCTAATTGACAAGCATAACAAAGATGATCTTTCTCAAACTTTAATCTGGGCATGCCTCGTACAAGATCCTTGCGAGAAAGGTCATTTATGGTACCAAAGTTTAAATGATTTAAACGACGGTGCCAAAGCCAAGATTTGGTTTTTGAGGACTTTGAAAGCAAGCAAATAGGAGAGGACCTCATCATTTCTTCAATAGAGATGGTGTATAGATTGGTGCCACGACTGCCTTTAAGAAGATCAATACCATCCAATTCTCTGACAAAACATATGTGTTTTCTGAATGCAACTTCAAGATCGAAATCACAAAATTGCCCAACAGAAAACAGATTATGCCCTAGTCCTTCCACGTAGTATACCCGGGAAATTACACTGTCACCAAACACATAATCTCTATAACCCATAATTGCCCCGAAATGGTCGTTCCCGAATCTAATTGTCCCGATAAACTTTTTCACAAAATTCTTGAGCCGTGAGCGATCCCCAGTCATATGTTTTGAGCAGCCTGAGTCCAAATACTAAAGGATGATTTGTACGACCTGCATTTAAAAACAGATAACGATGGATAACTGGAAAATGTGGATCCCCACGTGCAGCTGGGGTCCGTTTGGTTAGCACAAACAAATTCTGGAACTACAGGATTCATAGATGCTAATGTATTTACAGTGGAAACATCACTAGAGACAGCAAATGACCTAGTTGCAGGGCATTGTGTCACTAAAGGTAAAGTTCGACCAGTTGGCTTCCATTCCTTAACATGTACTACTTTACGACTAGTCAATCTAGTTAAGGGGTACTGATCTCCTAAAGTGAATTTCCTTCCAGTGGGTTTCCATTGATAACCAACATGAGCAAACACCTTTCCTGTTGCTTTCCAAATTTGCCTATTCAGTTTAGATTTTCTAACATTCTTAGCAGGGGATCGTTGAGAAGACATAAAAAACGACACAACACATTCATCATAATTACTCAAAATTAAACATTCATTACATGTCTTGCAAATAGCATTAGAATTCGAATTAATTACAGTACGCTTATAGCTAATACTAGAATCAACACGATTCTTTTTGATCAAATCAAACTTGTTGTTCCTAGAATGGGCTTCTACTCTCTTCTCCTGAGCACTCTTAGCTGGCGCGGTCCTATCTTTCTTTGTATTACAACTAGGCTTTGACCCGCTAGCTTTTGTGTCACGGTTTACTCCTGTAGAAGCAACGATGGGAACATTAGTTTGTTTTACTGCTATTTGTTTTCCTGATTTTGATGCGCTGGGTTCAGATGTTTTCTGTGGTGCATTAAAGGTTACATGCTTGTTTTTAGTCGTAGAGGAAGATGCAACAAATCTATCTCTTTCGTTATCAATCTTAGGACCTGTGCCAATGACGTATTCTAGAAGTTCCTGAGACCGTTTGGTGATGAAGCAGGCATCTACAACTACACAGTCTAGTGGTTTCACTATCCTATCCTCTTCAACGATCTCACGAAGAGTGTCCAGGCTATCCTTAAGGTAACTTAGATATACTTGATGGGCAGACCTATTGTTCCTAAGGGGAAGTGGAATAGGCACAACATCAACCGCATACTTTCTACAAGCAAAAACCTTTGGAGCAACATTGTCACTAGTAACGATTGGCATTTTTCCTTTCACCTGAGTCTTTAGATTCTCGATCTCATTTTGTAAAGCAGTTATCTTTTCATTGTGATTGTTTCGTGTGACTTTAATTTAATCATATAACTCTTTGTAATATTGTTTAACTTCTGAATTTTCAGCTCGAAAACACTCATTTTCATAGTGTAACTTATTGATGGCGTCTTGGTATTGAAAATTCTGAGAATCTGAAGACGATGGTTTATGGGTGCCATACACATCACTTTTGTTTGATTTTAATTGGGCAATTTGGGCCCTCAATTGTCGAATCGTGTTAGTGTGAGCTTGAATTTTTTCATCTCGTTTGCTTAATTCAAAATATGCATCAAATTCAGGAGCATCCAAAGATGTCTTGGCCTTTGAGGTTTTTTTCTTTTCTTCTAAATGTTGATACTTTAATTGCAAATTAAGATGATCAACCTCTAGTTTTGAAAAATGTTTAAACATGTTATCATGGTCATCATTTTGAATTTTTTCATGCAATTTCCAATTCTCCCCCTCAAGCTCAACAACACGATTCTGGGAAGTATTCAGTGCAATAGACAGTTCATGAAATTGACAAGCAATTAGTGTAGCATCAGTAGCAGTATAAAACACATCCTGGTTAACACATTTAGTAATCAAATTCTCATTGGTGATGAGAATATTTTTTCTCTCAATCTCACGACTCTTAAGTTCTATCGCACATTGGGACACTTCGTTTTCCATATCTTTAAATACTGCTTTCATCTCATTTACTTCATTTCTAAGGGTTTTTTGAATACCCTCAAAATGTTCCTTAAGAAGGTTAAAGAATGGAATAACCTCAGTTAAGTAGCATTCTTTGGTTAGTTCAAAACCTCTTTCCCCTTCGGTAATTCCTGTTGGTGTTATTCTCTTACATGTTTTATCAAAATCAGCAAATAGTTGACACAGAACATAGATGCTAATTAGAGTATTGCATTTTGTGGGAAGAGTTAAGGGAACTAAGTGCCTAGGTGTATTGGGAGTATACACCGTTACAACCGCAATTTTCCTAAGGGGTGGAGTTTTGTCCTTAAGTGCATCAGCCTTTCTCTTGTCTATGTCCAAAGACCAAAATATTTGTTCAGGCATTAACTTAGTTTGAGGTGCAAAGATAGTCAAACGATTTTGCTTATAGTAATTATGGGGTTTAACTATGACTCGTTTGGCTATACATTTCGGGTCCTTCATTTTTTCAGCTAATCTCTCTATGTTTCTGTCCTCTATCTTATTACTCTCTTCAAATGATGACACATCAGGGGGGCATGACTAGGCTTAAGCATTTCATTTCCATCATATAACGCAGGTTGGGCTACTTTAGCATTCCTAAGAAGAGCTAATTTAGGTTCACCTACATTATATTCACTATGTTTATCACACAACTTTTTATGCTTTTGCATCATTTGAGCAGTTTGTCTGGTCTGGTCTTGTGTGTACAACTTGTTCTCAATCTTGTTTTTCAACGTTTTAAGTCTGGAAAAATCATTTAGGAGTTTTGATTCTTTTTCTTTGAAGTCCTGTTTTAGTGTATTTACGCGCTCTTGGACCTCCTGTTTTTGTTTAACTGTCTAATCCAGCTATTTTTGCAAAGAATTCAACTCTTTTTTCAATGTTTCTTCCCTTAAATTACGTTCAGTTAAGAATGTATGCATTTGACTATCCATTTTCTGCTCATGTTCAGTTTGCTCAAATTTTGCACGTTGTTCATATATGGCTAGCTGATCTTTATATATGTTAAGCCTAGTGGTTAATGTGTCATCTGGGACAAACACAGTGTTTTCATGCAACTCACAAGCATTATCTGCCACACAATCATTTTCTACAACACAAGCATTTTCTACAACAGAAGATGCACAACTTGGTACAACAGACACGTTGTTGTGATTCACATATTGTTCATATGGAATAACATTACTATTTCCCATATCAACAGTATCTGAATCAACACCATCTGTCTGTTGTACTTCGTTGGGAATCTTCTGTTCATCTATCATGTTATATGTGTCGTAAAGTTTTAGTACCTCAGATATGATTGATGGATTGGAGGAACCAGCTTGTTGAGGTGATGATGCCAAAGAAGATATGTTGTCCATAAAGATTGTTTGAGCAGTCGGCTCATCATCAACATCCGAACCAAATGCATCACAATCTTCGGCTTGAAAGATGTTTGGGTCATTGAGGGCCATATCTTGAACCGGTTGGTCATCCACATCCGCATCAAATGTGTTTCCCCCATCACCAGCAAGGAACAAAATCTCTGCATCATCAAGAACTGCTCCCTTCTCCTGATCTTGCATCAGCAACATCTTGTCCTTGAAGTAATCAGAGTTATGAGGACACTTGGGCTGATTGCAATTCCTTGCTATATGTCCCAACCCACCACCGTTTTAACACTTTTCTTTCCTTCCTTGTCCTTGGTTGACATTACCAACTCTATTTTGAATATTCCCCCTACTAACATTCCTTGGATTCACATTTTGTCTTCCCTGAACATTCTGAACAATAATTCTTCCATCTTCCAAAGTTGCTTGATTGCGTGGGTTTGAGGAAGTTCGTAGTTGGTTGTTAGTTTGATGGAGTGTTGCTCAGAACTGTTGAACAAGTAAGGAGACTTGATTGGACAGATCATCAATCCTCTGATCAGTGAAAGGATACCCTGAATCCAGCTGGGGGTTCATAGCAGTTGGTGGATGCACTGATGATTGAGGAAATGAAGATTGATTCTTTGATGAAACAGGGTGATGATAAACTTGATCAAGTTGTGGTTGATTGTATGACTGAACATGTCAGACCAATGCTAGTGGATCATTTGTTGTTGTCGTTGTTGGATTAAGTTTCTCTCTGAGTAGACGATCATAAACAACATGCTTTTCATGTTGTTGAAGGTAAGCATATAGCTGTTCATAATTGGTCTGCCTCAAACCTTTGTTGAGCTTGACTGTAGTGACAAATCTGTCCCATTCAGGTGACATGTTGTTCACGAACTTGGAGTTGAGTTGGATATTTGGCATAGTCATTCTGATGATTCTCATGTCGTTTACCAGCTTGTGAAACCTCACATAGTAATCAGTGATGTTTTCAACGGGATTCATCTTGAAGTGCTCAAACTCATCATACAGTTGCAACTCACGATCTTCTTTTGTTAATTCTGATCCAGCCAGAAGCATTTTGACATTGTCCCAAACAGCTTTGGCTTCAGTGTTGAAGTTGATGAGTTTGTAAACATCTTTGGGCAAGCCTTAAATTACAATATTGGAAGCTCGGGTGTCAGCATCATACCACTTCTTTTCTTCCTCATTCAGATCATTGTATTCACATGGCCTATCGATCCCAAGAGTGACTGTTCCATCCTCAGCAGTAGCCACAGCATCACGAGTGGTGCCCATTTGAAATGGTCCTTCATCAATGAATTTAAGAATGTTCAATCCATTTTCTTTGCCCAAGCAGTAAATTCGAATTCTTTGTGCCCATGACTCATAATACGTCCTATCAAGCATAGGAGGACGGGTATCGGACCCGGCAGCTTGGATGTCATCAGAAGCAGTGCTTGCCATGATATAGACGGGATTTTACAACTTTTGTTATTTAAACCGAGAAATCGAATCTCTCGCGGGATTTTCTAAAATCAACAAAAGAAACCGTGAAATCAACAAGAATAACCAAGAGTGAATTGCAATACTGATCTTCAAGATTCAAGTCAAAGAAGTCAAATCTCAATTTGATCAAATCGCAACAAGTCAAGTCACAGTTTGTCAAATTGGGAACCTTAGAGAGAGAAAGAAGATGATATTAGATTAGAATGTGTGAAAGGTCCAACCCTTACGTTGTGTGGGAAGGGCTTTATATAAGATTACATATGGTGCCCTTTGTGGGCTGTGGAGTGAGCTGACAGAGGGTAAAGACCCGACCCACTCCCCGAATACTTTAATAACTAAACTATTACTAATATTACTAATAATCCTATGAGCTAGTTAATACTAACAGATACTCGGGGTGACCGAGTCTTCACATGAATATTTGTATTCCTAACATAACCCGATACGTACCGATTTCCCGGTACCGGGTACCGAAACCGGTACTGGTACCGGAATCCCGTTCGGTACGGTATCGGTACACACCTTTCATGCCCGGGAAAAAAAGGGGACCATCAATTCGGTACGGGTTCGGGTACGGGATTGGTACCAAGCTCATCCCTACACGAAGCATAGTTAATGATTCATCATTATACTTATCCTTTTGTTTCTAATACCATGTTAAATATGAATATGGATCTTAGTGATTTCATAATTTAACTATTCTGTTTCTCGTTTCATCGATTGATCAAGATTACCAAAATCATCGGGACGTATTCCAGATCTCTTTTGGGTGTGGCCACATATACATCTGATCAACCCCACGAGGGGCCCAGCAGTATTAAACTTCAAAACAAATTCGAATGAACAAATCGTCTCTTGACTACGAGAAAAACCCATGAACTTTGGAAACACTTCTGAAAATAGCCCTTATAACTACCAGTTTCGAATAGCGTTAAACTATTTTACAGAAAATGTGCTACACCCATGACAGTTTTCTGGTATCTCATGTCTGAAAATAATTAATTGTTGGGAACACGTCTTAGATTATCACGTATTGATCATATTATGTAATAGGTTGCTTAGGCCTTTATGTTAGTTATCAAGGTACGGCCTGTGTAGAAGGCCCATGGGCCGTGGGCTTTTTCTTATTTGTTATTTAGGGCAATGCCCAACTTATGTAGAACTCTATAAATACCTCTTCCATTGAAAGAAATGGGTGTTGGTTAATGTTATTCATTTTGTCATTAGTCTTACACATTACCTACCTCTCTTTCTCTATCTAACATTCTCTCTCAAGAATCAAGTAACCTTGTGTGATAAACTTGAGACCTAACAAGAATCAAGTGGTATCAATTACCAAAGGGTAATTTAGGTTGTTTATCGTCGAATTCCGAGTTAGCAAAAATTTCTCCGTGTAAGCCAGGGTTATTGTTCATCGTCGAATTCCGAGTTAGCAGAAATTCCTCCGAGTTAGGAGTGAATTTCTCCGTGTAAGCCAAGGCATTCTCCGAGTAAGGAGATACTTTTCAGAGAAATAACTTGAAGTTCTTCGAGCTAGAAGATATACTTCAAGTTATCCTTCGAATTACTATAATTCTCCGAGTTAGGAGTTTATTTTATAGTAAGTTTGTAATTCTTCGAGCAACAGTACTCCGAGTTAGAAGTATTTTCTCCGAGCAACCAACTCTTCGTGTTAGAAGAACAGTTCTTCAAGTTAGAAGTAATCCTTCAAAAAAGTATTTTTTGAGTTAGAAAAGTATTTCTTCGAGCAAGCTGAAGTTTCTGAGCAAGCAGTTTTCGAGTAACAAACTTTGAGTTAGAAGATTTACCCTAAGTTCTGTGTGTAAATTCCGAGTTAGGAAATCAGAACTTCTTTTATAATCCATCTACTAAGGGGTTATATACTTGGAGAATAATTATCCTTCGAGCAACAAATCATCGAGCAAGGAAATGTCGAGTTAGACAGTTTTCTTCAAGCAACACTTTTCGAGTAAGGATTTTTTAGTTCTTCTAAGAGTAAGGGTAAATCTCCGAGCAAGGGTATTTATTCTTCGTCTTACAAACCTAATCTTCAAAAACAACCTTCGTTATCCTTAAAAGATCCAACAACCACAAGTTACTTCAAGATGTCTCAACCACCAAACTACAACTACTTCCACAATCAACAACAACATTATCGACAGCAACAACCGTATCAACAACCGTATTGTTAGGAATGCTTTTTTATAAAGATATTGTCACTCAAGTGAATTGGACTAGATTTGTAGATAGTAGAGCCCGCAAGGACTACTAGGGTTTAAGTGGCAAACTTATCATGTAAAGGGCCTATAAATACCCCTCATGACTCTCCATGAGGGGTGTGGGAATCATTGTATTGTTCATTCATTTCTTAAGCAAATAAACTTTGTGTGTTTTCTCCACCCTCTCTCTACTTTCTCTCACTAGAAAGATGAAGATATTCATCTTCTTTCACCAATCAAGACCTCCCGAATCACATAAATCTTACACATATTCGGTCCTACAATTGGTATAACGAGCCAGGTTGTGTTATTCATTGATTTTTGTGGTTCGAATACTTTGTTTTAGGCTGTTTTATCTTTTTTTTTAGTCATCGGAAATTTTTTTCCGTATCATTCGGATAAACAGATCTATTACACGTTTTTTTTTTGTATCCATAAGGTCAAAACAAATACAGTCTTAATACTTTCATTTTTGGTATCAAACATACTGTTCATTTGGTCTCTCTATTCATTTCTGTTTATCAGTTTGTTTGTAACATCAATATATGGAGACTATTTTGTACCAAACCGTGAAACGTAGTCGAATATAGTGGCCAAATATGGGTCGGAAAGGTGAACGGAAAAAATGGTCGGAACTTTTGGTCGGAAAAATCGTCGGATTTATTGGTCAAAAAGTCAAAACCCCTTTTTATCGAAATTGCTTGTAAAGCAATTCCGACAAACCCTCTTTTATCGAAATTGCTTGTAAAGCAATTCCGATAAACCCTTCTTCATCGAAATTCGATTTCTTGTAAAGAAATTTGATAACCCATCGGAATTACTTATAGGAATTGCTTATAGGAATTTCTTATCGGAATTACTTATCGAAATTACTTATAGGAATTACTTATCGGAATTCAACCTTATCGAAATTCCTTGTATAAGGGGTTATCGAAATTGTGGCTTATCGAATTCAGTGACTTATTGGAATTGTATGAAAAAGAAAAAGAATTGAGATGAAGCAGAAGACTACACCACAAACCAAACATACCATACTCACTGACTTCAGTTACCACATCATTAGTCAAAGTTCTAAACTTATATCAAAATGAAAAAATGATGATGACCAGTAACACAACTCAATCCCAACACGAATCCAACTCTATCCTAACACCTTACCTTCAATCCCATCGCTAAACAACCTTAAATCACAGACAAGACTCGACACATCAAGATAATTACCAGATCTCAGATCGGTTCATTTTCAATCTTTCAAAATATTTTTTTGATTGAACCTATCTCATCACAGATCCATATTGAAGCCTAGCTTCTATTATATATCCTAAGAGAAAAGAAAGAAAAATAACAAGTGTGTTAATTTCTTTCTTTGGTTCGTTCATTGACCAAAAACAAATCAAATATAATCACCTACCCGACATCTTGATGCCGCATCTGTGAGTTCTCTTTCGAAATGAAATGAAATAGAAGGAGTCTGTCGTTGTTTGTTTGTGCATAGATAGAGAAGGAGTGTGATTGTATTTGATATAGATTAGCTGAGTTCATGATAGGTGTGTGATGGAAATTATTTGATGGCGATGCGATTAGAGTTGTCTGTTATGGTTGAAGCAGGTTTGGTGAGAGAGTTTAGATGAAAGGGGGTGGATAGAATATGTGTGTGTGTTTAGGGTTAGGGTAAAGGTTATAGCAAAAGTGTGAACCGGAATATCTATAACCTGGACTGGATCGGGTGTATTTCCTTTGGGCCTTATGATCCGAATGTTGGGCTGGATTGATAATTGGGTTGAAATGAATTGATTATCCAATGTATTTTTAATACATTGTGGTATATTGAGTGGTATTTTGGTATTGTAATTTTCACGGGGATACATATTTCATGGCTAAAATTATTATGTTTAACAAAAATGACTACGGGGTTTTTTTACGGTATTATTGATTTGATTTTGAAGTGACATTTCACGGGTACTTATTTGTCTTTGAGATATGCAGTTACTCTCAAGATAACTTGTCTGGGCAATTTTATTCATTGTGACTAAGAATGGACAATCTAGTTATAACTGATGTAAGGAGTTACGTTGTAGTGCTCACAGTATAGCTATCACTTTAAGGAGTTACATTGTAGTACTCAGTGTTATACAAAGATGTGGTTCGGGTTCGGGGCTGGTTTTAGTGTACCCGTAACCGAACCCCTTTATAATATACCCATACCCGCCCCATATCCCACCGGATACCCGATTAATATTATCCATCGGTTTTTTGGGTTTCCCCGCGGGTATCAGTTATCCGTAGTTGAATATTATATGGACAAAACTCACGCAACCTTTCGACCCTGTTTAATCATTTCTTAATAGAGTTTCTAGACCGACCCTGATAGCTGGATGGTCTTGAGGCAACTCACGCAACCTTTCGACCTCTGGAGCACGATTATGCATCTGTAGCATAATACGAGTTATCTCACCTAGCAAATTGTTAATCAATTTGAGTTCTTTTTCTTGTTCATTGCGTAATCGGGTGAGGATAGCCTTTTGCACCTCTGCTAGTTAATTCGTTAGCCACAGTGTTTGTGTTAAAATTAGTGATACTTGCGAGAGAGTTTTATAAGAAGTTGTGTGAGAAAACAGAGTGTTGTGAAAGTGGCTTTGATAGTGGAAACTAGCCGTTGGAGGCTATTTTAAAAATCAGATTAAAGTAAAAGTAACCGTACGAGTATTATTCAAATTCAAACGTAAAGTAACAGTACAACATATTAATAACGAGCGGGATATTTAAAATTTAAAATTTCAAATTCAAATTAAACAAAGGGCGGGATATATTTAAAATTTATCAATTCAATTCAATTTATAAATTGAAAATAAAAGAATCTTGGGCGGGATATATTTATATCCATTTCAAATTCAAACTCATTTTAAAAAACGTGTGGATTTCTAGCCTATAAATACCCATACTTCTCAAACACATCTCACACACAAACACATTCAGACTGCTATAGATATTCAAGATCCAAATTTATCATTCCCCAAACTGCAAATGTCTTTCAAAAAAGATTTCTCACAACAATTTCCAAGTCCACCTCGCCAAGATTTTTTGCAACAATTTTCAAGAGTACCACATGAAGAATTCCATACTCCACCTGAACATATCTTTCCGGTTTTCCAACCGGAAAATGAACCGGTGCACAATCCACCGGTTGTCGACCAAGACCCAAATCCGTTTGGTTTAACAGAGGAACAACTCAGAAAAATGGACCAAGATATGCAAGTCTTCCAGGAAATGGAACAACTTGAAAGAGAAGAGGAAGCTGCTCGTTTGGAGCGGCAAGCCAGGGAGGATGAAGAACTGGGAAATGGGTTGGTTCTCACCTGATTCCTCTTCGACTGAAGATGGTTACCCAGACTCAGATGATACCTTTAATTAATTTGTATCGTAGTTTCATTTGTAGTTTCTTTTTAATTTCCTTATCGTATTTTCATTTGTAGTTTGGTTTTAATTTCCGTATCGTAGTTTAATGTAATTTCTATTTGACGTTTAATGTATTATTTCTATTTGATGTTTAATGTATTTGTATTTGATACTTTAGAAAACGTTACAATTTTTTATAAAACATTACATAACATATCAAAGAGGCAAATTAAAAAAAAAAAAAAAAAAAAAAAAAAAAAACATTGCGTATAATATAACGAGTATTTATACAAACCCTAAACCCTTAAAGCTAAACCAATCCGTAACTCAAACAATAACCAAAAGAATAGTCCAATAAATCCAAATATGTTAGTCTACGGGAAGCATGTCTCGAATAGTCTACGGGTAGCATGTTTCGAATAGTCCAATAAATCCAAATACTTAGGATCGATTTCGTCTTTGCAAGATCGAGCTTGTAATTAAGATCGGATCGGGATCTTAATATCCTACTATAATGTCATTTAAGGTGTATTAACATGTTTTTTTTTTTTTTTTTAAATTCTACAAAATACATTTCATACTTTTTTAATTTGTGGTTCGAGAAAAGTAATATCATATCGTATTAGTTCTTAAGATCCTATGGTAAAGATCGGGATCTTATAAGATCTTAAGCTTTCAAAGATCCTTTGTGAGATCCGGATCGTTTTTGCTTTGCAGTATCGTAAAATCATAGGATCCTAAGATCAGGATCGGGATCCTGACAACCATAGTCTCACGTACACTTCTAATTTCCTTACTTCGTAGTTAACCAAATTTAAGAGCGTTACGAATGGTCACTCAGTGTTAAAGTTTAACACACTGCCACGTCAGCTTTAACCTTTTCACCTTTAACTAAAAAAAAACACCCGCAATCATAACTCACCCTTAACTCACCTTTAACTCAAATATTTTCAAAATGAACCCCTAAACAATGATTAATACTTCATTTAAAAACTAACACGAATTTTAACGCAACCTTAACGCACATACTTCCCTCGGGTCAATAATAATGAACCTGATCCCGAATCATTCCAAACTTTCCCTCGGTTTCATTTTTTCGAGTCAAACCTTAATCAGATTTAATATCATTAATATAGAAAATATCAATTACCCTAATCAAAAAGTCAATTAGTCAATCCAACACCAAACACACTTCCAAATCAACTACACTAGTCAATCCAAACCAAACACAAACCAAATTCGACAAATATTATCCATCTGTTTACTTTTGGCGCATTTCGATGGTCCCTCTTCCCGCCTAAAGTATTGGGAACTGTTCGTATACCTCTCCAGCCTATTTATACCTATCGACATGGAAAACCGTTCATATACAACTCCTTTGATATTTTCATTAGGTATTATATTTCAAATTTCAATGGCTGAATCCTCTTCAACTCCTTCTTCAAACAAAAACAAACGCCCAAGGGATGATTCTCCTCCTCCAATCCCTGAAAAATATAAAAAATTTGGCATATCCCAACATATTTGGGAGAAATTTTGTGAAGGCCAGTATGGTACTGAAAACGCATTGATAGAACTTTACAACAAGCGTATAAAGATGCTGGAAGAAAGGAAAAAGAAAGATTTAGAGGTCATTGAGGAGCATCAGAAGAAAGTTGATGAGAGGAACAAAAAAATAGAAGAAGCAAGAGAGCAAATAGTTGGTGTTTACAGAAGTATTGAAGCTAGTTTACATATTTCTTAATGTATCTTTTGTTTATATATTTTGCCTATGTAAATGTAAACTTATTTTGACTTGGTTTAATATATGACTTAACTTTTCCAATTCATACAAGTTTATGATATTTGAATGCAGTTATTATTACAAGTTTATGATATTTGAATCCAGTCATTATTATTGTACTGCTAGGCAAAAAATTGTACTGGTAGCAAAACTTTGTACTGCTGTGTATCCGTTAGTACTGGTTGGGAGTACAGGGTAGTTTGTGTCACTTTTTACTTAAAGGGTATAAATCTCCAATTGCGGCACACAATCACATACACGCACGCATTACTCTCTCTCTTCCACTCCCTAAACGAATTTTAATCGTCATAATGCAAAACCCCTGTTGGGAATGCTTCTAACACGAAAATGTGACAACATATTTGGGATTACAATAGTTATCTTGTTAGTCACAAACACATGGATTGAAACCGTCATTTATGTAAATTCATGTGTATGTTGGCCTATATATACCCTCCTAGACTTCACTCGGAGGGTGAGCCTTGTTATTGTGTTTTTCCTTTCACTTTCATATTGAATAAAACAGGCCTTTCACTAGAACAAAAAGTGGAATTGGTTACACCAAATATGTGTGACGATATACATATAGTCACACATGGTTTTTTTCGTGTGTGTGACTAAAGGTGGTGTGACCATAGGGTACCTACGGTCACATGTTTTGGTTCTTTTTAGTCTCACTTACAAAAGAGTAACCAAAACGTTAAAATGTGTGACTAAATAGGTACAATTTTAGTTGGATTAATCAGCTTTGTGTGACCAAAAACTCTTATAGTCACACGAAGCATTTTCTTTTTGTATATTTAGTCACATACAATTAACCATAAAGTGGCCAAAAGTGTTAATAAGTGTGACCATATGGTGTTGAAAGTGAAGAAATGTATGGTTTGTGTGACTATAGATCATCCAATTGCCACATAAATTTGGTTTTTGTGTGGCCTTTTGTACCATTTAGTCACACAAATCATGTTTCTTTTGGGTATTTAGTCACATACAATTAATCATAAAGTGGCCAAAAATGTGAATAAGTGTGACCATATGTTCTTTAAAGTTAAGAAATGTGTGGTTTGTGTGACTATTGATCATCCAATGGCCACATGAATTGTATGTTTGTGTGGCCTTTTGTTACATTTAGTCACACAAAGCATTTTTCTTTTGGGTATTTAGTCACATACAATAAATCATAAAGTGGCCAAAAGTGTGAATAAGTGTGACCATATGGTGTTTAAAGTGAAGAAATGTGTGTTTTGTGTGACTATTGATCATCCAATGGCCACATGAATTTTATTTTTGTGTGGCCTTTTGTTACATTTAGTCACACAAAGCATTTTTCTTTTGGGTATTTAGTCACATACAATAAATCATAAAGTGGCCAAAAGTGTGAATAAGTGTGACCATATGTTCTTTAAAGTGAAGAAATGTGTGTTTTGTGTGACTATTGATCATCCAATGGCAACATGAATTTTATTTTTGTGTGGCCTTTTGTTACATTTAGTCACACAAAGCATTTTTCTTTTGCGTATTTAGTCACATACAATAAATCATAAAGTGGCCAAAAGTGTGAATAAGTGTGACCATATGTTCTTTAAAGTGAAGAAATGTGTGTTTTGTGTGACTATTGATCATCCAATGGCCACATGAATTTTATTTTTGTGTGGCCTTTTGTTACATTTAGTCATACAAAGCATTTTTCTTTTGGGTATTTAGTCACATACAATAAATCATAAAGTGGCCAAAAGTGTGAATAAGTGTGACCATATGGTGTTTAAAGTGAAGAAATGTATGGTTTGTGTGACTATAGATCATCCAATTGCCACATAAATTTGGTTTTTGTGTGGCCTTTTGTACCATTTAGTCACACAAAGCATTTTTCTTTTGGGTATTTAGTCACATACAATAAATCATAAAGTGGCCAAAAGTGTGAATAAGTGTGACCATATGGTGTTTAAAGTGAAGAAATGTGTGTTTTGTGTGACTATTGATCATCCAATGGCCACATGAATTTTATTTTTGTGTGGCCTTTTGTTACATTTAGTCACACAAAGCATTTTTCTTTTGGGTATTTAGTCACATACAATAAATCATAAAGTGGCTAAAAGTGTGAATAAGTGTGACCATATGGTGTTTAAAGTGAATAAATGTGTGTTTTGTGTGACTATTGATTATCCAATGGCCACATGAATTTTATTTTTGTGTGGCCTTTTGTTACATTTAGTCACACAAAGCATTTTTCTTTTGGGTATTTAGTCACATACAATAAATCATAAAGTGGCCAAAAGTGTGAATAAGTGTGACCATATCAGCTCCATTTAATAAAGAAGGCTCTTAGTAGTAAACACTAGAATTTGTAAAGTTGGATTAATAAGTTGTTTTATGTATCAACAAGGAAGAACAAAAACATATACGAGGATGCTACTGAATCACAGAAACAACAACTAGGCAATTAAATAATTAGCATGCACTAACCTTGAAAGATGTAAATGTGATGATAGCAATTGATGAGAGGAAAAAAAAAGCCACAGACGTGATGATATATATTAGGGTTTTTATTAGGATGGGGTAGGGGTATTTTAGTCATTGAATATAAAAAAGCTCTTGTAAATTTCCAAAGCTTCAAAAGGAAGCATTGGGAAAAAAGCTTTCCTAAAAAATTGCTACAACTCATTGCTATCTTACCAAACGAACATCAAAAATAAAAAAGCTCATTTTCACCGCTCATTGCCCAAAAAAGCTCCAAAAAGCTTCGCGCCAAACATGCCCTAAATAAACGAACAATAACGAGCTTTTACCAAATGGTTTATTAAATGTTCACTAAACGTTCAGTTTCGTTACAGCCCTACTTACGGGATTCTAAAATGCTGGGAAAACGTTCAGTTTCGTGAAATTTTTTGTAAATTTTGTAAAAATTTGAATGTATTCCCCCAAAGTTTTCATCAATCCCATTCTAAACTAATCAACAAAATTTCAAAACTCCTCCTATCACAGCCAAGAATACCTCTCATATCACCACAAATCCCGTCACCACCACAACTCTCCTGTCATAGAGCCACCACACCCGTCACCACTGGTAAGTATTGTTATGTTTGTTTTGTATTAATCGTTCTAACAAAATATATACGTACCCCTACAGTTATAACCATATTAGGTATTTCAACATTTGTTTTGAGATGATAACCTCTTGTAAATTATGTCACTTTCTTGGTAAATGTAGATAGTTAATTGGTTTTACAATATAAGTAACCCTGTAAACCCTTGTACTACATGAACATGGAACAAGAATTTAGCTTCTTAATTGGTTATCCCTCCTTGACCCAAACACCCCTTTAGGAACTGTTTCATTAGACTTCATTGAATTATTAGCATAATTCAATACCACATTCCATCTTTTATATATGTTCATTACTTGGACTGTCTTTTTATTTTTTATGCTCATCAATTGGAGTTTCATTTTGTCTTCTATACTCATCAATAACTTGGGCTGTCTTTTAAACTTGCCTGCAGGGACCACATTTATAAACATGGACAAGACTTGGATGGTAACTAAAAGGACCACCAAATCTTATATTGATGGAGTACAGGCGTTTATTAATTATGCAGTAGACAACTTGCGTAAGATGGGGAACATCGACCCACGAGTTAATAAACTTCATCTTAAAATGCCATGTCCGTGTACAAACTGTTGTAACCACATAAACCAAACAGTGGAGGCAGTGCAGTGGCATTTATTCACGAAAGGGATTGATCTAACCTACATAAAGTGGACCAAACATGGAGAGAAGGATGAGCCATAAAAAAGTTCCCCAAAACCTGTTGACGCTACAACAGAATTTGTTGACGACACGGATTTTGCTTCATATATTCCAACAGATGGCCCAACAACGGTAGATATGGTTAACGCTACAAAAGATAATTTTGAATCAGAGGATGACCTTGTCAAGTTTCAAGAACTATTATTAGATGCAGAGAAGCCTCTTTACGAAGGATGTCCCGACTTCACAAAGATGTCCGCAATAGTTAAACTACTCAACTTAAAGGGTAAGTACGGATGTTCTGATAAGTTCTTTACTGAATTACTAGGATTATTAAAAAAGATGCTACCTGCTGGTAACGAAATGGTGGAAAAAACATATCAAGCCCAAAAAGTTGTGAAGTTGATGGGTTCAGGATACAAAAAGATACATGTATGTATCAACAACTGCCTTCTTTACTGGAAAGATGACAAGGATTTGACTGTGTGTCGAACTTGTGGGACATCAAGATGGAAGGTGGATAAGAAGACACATAAAGTGTACGAAAACATTCCAGCAAAGGTAATGTGGTACTTTCCAATTATACCAAGACTGCAACGACTATTTAAGATAGAAAGAATTTCAGAAGATTTAAGATGGCACGCCACACGGAGGATAACCGACGGTGTGTTACGTCACCCCGCAGATTTACAGGCATGGTGTACCATAGATGAAAAATTCCCGGAAATTGCTGAAGATCCAAGAAATATACGGCTGGGAATATCGGCTGATGGGGTTGACGTACACACGGGAAATAGGCATCACAGTGTATGGCCAGTTTTAACTGTCATATACAACCTTCCTCCATGGTTGTGTATGAAAAGAAAGTTTATCAATCTTTCGGTATTAATATCGGGATACCCGGGAAATGATATCGATGTGTTTTTAGAACCGTTGGTAGATGATCTGCATACCTTATTCGAAAAAGGGGTTCATACATATGATGCATCCACAAAAGATTACTTTAAGCTACGTGCCGTTGTGTTATGGACAATAAATGATTACGCTGCACTTGGTACACTATGTGGATGCCCGTACAGTGGATTCAAAGGTTGTGTGGTTTGCGGGAAAGATACAAACTGTGTTAGACTTTCTGCCTCGTCCAAGCAAAGTTATGTTGGACACAGACGATATCTACCATATGACCATCCGTTCAGAAGGCAAAGGAAGGCATTTAATGGACAACCAGATTTTCTCCTGGCTACAACTCCAATGACCGGGGAACAAATATACAACGAGGTACAACATATTGAAAATAAATGGGGAAAAGGAAAACGAACAAACAATAATGCATCAGAAAACCAAGAACATACGGGAGGCAGAGGTGGGAAGATTAAAAAGCAGAAAAGAAACACAACAGACGAAGAGGGTTGTTCAAGCCAAGTAAACGGACAAAACGGTGCGTATTGGAAGAAATTCAACATTTGGTACCGAAAACTTAGGTATTGGAGGCATAATTCTGTTCCACATTGTATTGATTTTATGCATGTGGAAAAGAATGTTGCTGAGAGCCTCGTCGGAACTTTGCTACATGTTCCAGGAAAGACGAAAGATGGACTGAATGCTCGATTGGATCTGGCTGAGTTGGGGGTAAAACAAGAGTTGTTTGCTAGGCAAGAACAAGACGGTACAACACTACCTCCAGCAGGTTACACATTAAGTAATGCTGAAAAAGACATTTTTTGTGATACGTTGCACAACATCAGGGTACCTCAAGGCTATTGTTCAAATTTCTCTAGTTTGGTCAGCCTAAAGGATAGGAAGCTCATTGGCCTAAAATCGCATGACTATCACATGTTAATGCAAGAGTTTCTGCCCGTTGCAATACGTTCAATCATGCACCCACCCACACGATATGCTATTATCAGGTTTTGCTTTTTCTTTAAATCGATATGCAGCAAAGAAATAATATCGCAACAACTAGATAATATGCAAGCAGAACTGGTAGTGACACTCTGCCTACTCGAGAAGTTCTTTCCTCCATCTTTTTTTGATATTATGATACACTTGACTGTGCACCTTACTAGGGAGGTCAAATTATGTGGTCCCATATGCTTTCGGTGGATGTATCCATTCGAAAGATGTATGAAGGTTATTAAAGGACATGTGCGAAACATGAATAGACCAGAAGGATGCATTGCTGAGGAGACTATTGCGGAAGAAACAATAGAGTTTTTTAGCGAATATCATAAATCCATGGAAACTATTGGTCTCCCATATGATAAACATGAAACTGATGAAAATGAGGACGGAAAGCCATTGTCGGCCGGCAAATCAAGTGAAGTTTCTGCGGAACTCTTTCAGAAAGCACATTTGTATATAATACAAAATACAGATGAAATTGTACCGTATATCGAGTAAGTTTTAATAGCACATGTCTATTTCCTTACTTAAAATGATCTATCAAATATAATAATCAAACACATTGTTTCAGGCGACACAAGCAAGTTTTGAAAACACAAAACCCGGGTAAACGAATTGCATTTCTGGAGAATGAACACAGTAAATCTTTTGCTAAGTGGTTACGCAAAGAGGTAATTAATCTTATGTTATTTATAATTGACTTTTTTTTTCACTGCCATACATAGTTTAGTTTTCACTGCCAGACATAGAATGAATGTGTGTTTGGGAATACAATTAGGATGCCATACTAAATCCTTCCAACTTGTAATGAAATTCAGGTTGAGAGAGAGTTGAACATCGACAAAGAAAGTGTATCAGAAACTGTAAGGTGGATATCATATGGACCACGCGCCAGCGTAGTGAAATACGATGCATATATCATCAATGGGTATACCTTTTGTACGAAATGTCATGAAGGCAAAGTTTACCAGAACAGTGGGGTTAGTGTTGAGGCATTAGATATGCACATATCTAAAGAAGTTGCAACCACAAGGCAAGCGTTTTATTATGGGGTTTTGCAAGAGATATGGGAGCTAGATTACCATTACAGGCAAATTCCTCTTTTCAAATATGATTGGGTTAATCACAAAGGTGGTGTGAAACGCGATACTATTCTTGGGTATACATTGGTTGACCTGAATAATTTAGGCCACAAGGTTGATCCGTTCATATTAGCCTCACAAGCACGAAAAGTGTTTTATGTGCAAGACCAGTTACATAAAAAATTGTCTATTGTGTTTAAGACACCTCCCAAGAATTACAAAGATATGTATGATGAAGTCGATGAGAAATTTAGTACCGTCATTCACCAGCACAATGATAACATATTGCCATGTGTGGATCGACATGACTTGGGTAACGAATCACGAACTGACTACTATCGAACCGACTGTGGAGGTTTTGTTATACGAAAATCCAAGTGAACCATGTTATGTAATAAGAGCTTGGGAATTGTCCAATGTATTTAGGTGTTTGTGTTATGTTATGGCTGTATAGTTTTGTTTGGTTGTTG
Source organism: Artemisia tridentata subsp. tridentata (assembly GCA_021014915.2). Classification (NCBI taxonomy): domain Eukaryota; kingdom Viridiplantae; phylum Streptophyta; class Magnoliopsida; order Asterales; family Asteraceae; genus Artemisia; species Artemisia tridentata. The sequence continues at coordinate 13,111,425 of CP139503.1, forward strand.
TTTCATGTAACATTGCCTTTATGGCTCACTTTCTTAATAAATTTACCTTAATTAAGCAAACAAAAAATGTTTGAGCTGTTATTTATGCGTATTTTGTGTGACTATTGTTCATCCAATTGCAACATGAAATTGATATTTGTGTGGCGTTTTGTAACATTTAGTCACACAAATTAAAGCATGTTTCTTTTGGGTATTTAGCCACACACAACTAACCATAAAGTGACCAAAATTGTTAGTAACTGTGACCATATATGCTGTTTAAAGTCAAGGAATGTGTATTTTTTATGACTATTGATCATCCAATTGCCACATGAATTAGGTTTTTGTGTGGCCATTGATAACATTTAGTCACACAAACCATGGTTTTGGCAGTGTATTTACTCTCATATAACTAGCCATAAAGTGACCAAAAGTGTTAATAAGTGTGACCATATGATGTTTAAAGTTAATGAATGTGTATTTTGTGTGACTATTGATCATCCACTTGCCACATGAATTTGGTTTTTGTGTGGCCTTTACTAACATTTAGTCACACAAAGCATGTTTTTGGGAGTGTATTTAGTCACATACAACTAACCATCAAGTGACCAAAAGTGTTAATAAGTGTGACCATATGCTGTTTAAAGTGAAGGAATGTGTATTTTGTGTGACTATTGATCATCCACTTGCCACATGAATTTGGTTTTTGTGTGGCCTTTGGTAACATTTAGTCACACAAAGCATGTTTTTGGCAGTGAATTTAGTCACATACAACTAACCATCAAGTGACCAAAAGTGTTAATAAGTGTGACCATATGATGTTTAAAGTGAAGGAATGTGTATTTTGTGTGACTATTGATCATCCAATTGCCACATGAATTTGGTTTTTCTGTGGCCTTTGGTAACATTTAGCCACACAAAGCATGTTTTTGGGAGTGTATTTAGTCACATAAAACTAACCCTAAAGTGGCCAAAAGTGTTAATAAGTGTGACCATATCCTGTTTAAAGTGAAGGAATGTGTAGTTTGTGTGACTATTGATCATCCACTTGCCACATGAATTTGGTTTTTGTGTGGCCTTTGGTAACATTTAGTCACACAAAGCATGTTTTTGGGAGTGTATTTAGTCACATACAACTAACCATCAAGTGACCAAAAGTTTTAATAAGTGTGACCATATGCTGTTTAAAGTGAAGGAATGTGTAGTTTGTGTGACTATTGATCATCCACTTGCCATATGAATTTGGTTTTTGTGTGGCCTTTTGGTAACATTTAGTCACACAAAGCATGTTTTTGGGAGTGTATTTAGTCACATACAACTAACCATCAAGTGACCAAAAGTGTTAATAAGTGTGACCATATGCTGTTTAAAGTGAAGGAATGTGTATTTTGTGTGACTATTGATCATCCACTTGCCACATGAATTTGGTTTTTGTGTGGCCTTTACTAACATTTAGTCACACAAAGCATGTTTTTGGGAGTGTATTTAGTCACATACAACTAACCATCAAGTGACCAAAAGTGTTAATAAGTGTGACCATATGCTATTTAAAGTGAAGGAATGTGTATTTTGTGTGACTATTGATTATCCACTTGCCACATTAATTTGGTTTTTGTGTGGCCTTTGTTAACATTTAGTCACACAAATCATGTTTTGGCTACACTTAAATAATGTTTGACAAACTGTTTAGTGTGACTATATGTACTGGATTTTGGCTACACTTAAATAATGTGTGACAAACTGTTTTGTGTGACCGTATATGGCATTTGGTCATACTATTAGAAGCAAATGTGACTATAAGTTTAGTGTGACCATATATGGCATCAAGGTTACTTGTATTTGTCACACGTTCCAAATGCATATGTGACTAAATGATCTGGAACAAAATCACCAGTTACGTTTAGTCACATAAGGGTCGATTGTGTGGCAATAGAGTTCTTATGGTCACACATTCGAAATGCTCATGTGTGACTAATTCGTAAATGCTGTCAATTTACCTACCTTCAGCCACACAAATATTTGAATGTGTGGCTGTTCCAAATCGACCATGTGTGACCATAGGTCGTTTTTGTACTAGTGTTTATCTCTCTCACTCTACTCTCTCTCTCTAAAACTCTTACCATGGAAATGATGTATTATCATCATCCCCGACCTCCCGATTCACAATATTATCACCAAAACACGATCCATCAATTGGTATCAAGAGCCATGGTATTAGTTTTGGTTGATTTTGTTGTATTTTTCTTGTCAAAAACGTATTTTTGAAGCTGTTGCGATACTATTTTTTACTGGTCCAACAAATTTTTCATAACAACAGTTTCATTACACTTTTTTGTATCAAAAACAGTCCTGGTATACTGTACTTATAAATTTTATCATTTTTATGACTGTTTTATTTGTATCATCCCGTGAGTACTTTTAAGGTCGATAAGCTGGTCTGGATTTTTAAGGTCGATAACTGGTCAAAATACTGAGTCTAAATGGTGTTCGATAAGTGGTCAGATGAAGCAGGTCGATTACTGGTCAGAAAAAGTGGTCTGAATATCATACTGGTCAGAAACTCGTCGGAAAAATAGTCAAAAAGTCAAAACCCACTTTTATCGCAATTGCTTGTAAAGAAAATTGCGATAAACCCTCATGTATCGCAATTGTTTATCGCAATTGACATACTTATCGCAAATGGTTATCGCAAATTAGGTCAACCGGTCAAACCTATCGCAAACTAGGTCAACCGGTCAAACCTATCGCAAATCTGGTCAACGTGTAAAACAGTTACAACAAAAGTTAAAAAGAATGAAGATGAAGATGAATATGACCACGTTGACCACAACCATTATACAACTACTTATGCGACCTCAGTTTAATCACATCACTGGTCTACATGGTTTAAATGATAATAAAAACAATCAACCTCCAAATTATCTAATCGGTCAACCAACATCACAACCGACACCAACTCAGTCACTATCCAAAATCCACCTCCAACTTATCTAATCAGTCAACAATAACTAAAACGAAAATTAATTCAAATCTCAGATTTCTTTTTGTGTAGGACAAAGCCCAAATAACTTTTACAAGTTCAAACACACGAATAGAAAAAGTGTTGGGAATTTTGGAAGTTCCTACTGATGAAGTTCTACTGACAAGTTCCTGCTGAAGCTATAGATGGTTTCTGCTGATGACATGGTTTTTGCTGAAGGCTTATTTCTACGGATATAGTGAATCCGTATCTTTATTATTAGCTTGTTAGGATATGCATGAACTATTTTAGGTAGTGATATGCATTGATATTTTTATATTTCATGCATATCCTAACAAACTAATAAATAACACGGAATAACTATATCCGTGTCTTCAGCAGGAACACTATAAGTCTTCAGCAGGAACACTATAAGTCGTCAGCAGAAACCATCTATAGCTTCAGCAGAAACCTGTCAGAAGAACTTCATCAGTAGGAACTTCCAAGATTCCCAACAAAAAATCATCATAGATCTGTGATGAGTTTATACTCATTTTTTTTTAAAAATCCGAAATCTTATAAAGAAGAGACAAACACAACCTTGTTTTTCATCTCTCTTGTCTTTCGGTTTGAACATAAATGAATAAGTTATCCATGATCTCATATATAGTTCATCGTGTGTACAAATCTTTATAGATTTTCTTATGATTGAACTTGATCCATCATCGATCTATTTTTCTTTTAAAAACACGAGGAAAATAATCAAACATACCTTAAACCATTCAAAGAATCATGATGCCTTTGATGTGTTTAATCCGAAGATAAAAGGGGAGACAAGATTGGTTGTTGCAGATTTATTGTGATTCATACGATGAGATGCGAGTTTTTTTTTTTGGTTGGTGTTGGATCAGAAATGAGGGGAGAAATGGAGTGAAGGGGGGCAGATTATTTCACTGGGAATGTATTAGGGTTAACTAAGTTGTTATCTTTAAATACCCGAAAAATTAGGGGTGTTGGATATGGACGGGTTGTGTCTGTTTGTTGGGCATTTTGGATTAGCAATGGGCTTGGCCGAAATTTTTGATAAGGGTGTGTTTAAGTTAGTTAATTATTGGGCTTGGCCAAATTCTTTTGATAACTAGCTTGGGTTGTTTCTTTTTCCCAAATGTGCATAATTTTTGAGCTGAATACTTTACAACTTATGTATCATTAAAACATTATGTAATATTTGGGATACAGATTTGACAAAAGGAGTGGTATTTTAGGTTATCACAAATTTTCACGGGGATAAGTTTTTGACAAGATCGGGATAAAATCATTATCATAGTTCACTTAAACCGTCAAAAGGCTAGTTTTTTTGGCATATAACCGCAAGATGTGACTACGACGATAATTCATTATTATTTATTTGAGGTTGAAGTGGGAAATCACAGATGCGTGTACTTAGTATCTGAAGATATCGGGGTTAGTTGGATGCACGATTCTTCGAGATCCTTGTTCGAGCTTTTAACCGTTAGAATGATTACGACTTGAGTTATCTAGTTATACCTGATGTAAGGAGTTACATTGTTGTGCTCACAGAGTATAGTTATCACTTTAAAGGAGTTACGTTGTAGTACTCAAGTGTCACAAAAAGCTGTGGATAATTCGAGAGAAGTTCATATACAGTCAAGGAAGGTTGGATGGGTATATGATTCTACCTTTATTGAAATTATCAGTATTGGTTCTTAGTCAGACAATAGTGCAAGTTTAAGTCACAAGTTCGGGTTATTTTACTTCAGTCTCAAGTTCGTAATACTGAGTTTTCTCCATCAGTAGTCACTACAAAAAGCCGTCAGAACGATAATGGGGTCGGTAAAGAGTTAGTAGAAAAGAGTATAAATGAGTAGAGATTTTATCAGCTCTTGATTCTCACGGGCTATTTATGGTACTTCACACATCTTCGACTAATTGGGCATACAGGGTTTACGCTGCCTCCGTTTCCATCGTAACCATAGTGTGTATGCTTCCGATTCCGCGAAGACATCGTGGGGGAAGAGAGAGTGGATGTTCTTTGACTTTTCTTGCATTTTTTTCGAAAACACTCTTTTTCCAGATGTATCTGCATTCAGGGGGAAGAAATGTGCACATTGGGGACGCATAATAGATTCACGTGATCGAGCTTACAAATTTAGTACTACCGGAGAGACGTCCGCAGAGATGATCAGTGTTTCAGTTTTGTGATTTTGGTGTAATCATTTCAACTTTCGCAGGTTGTGATGTGCGAAGTAGCCTACTTATGTGAGAAGACCTTGCTGATTTCTTGCATGTTACCCCCGAACGGAGTTTCCGCATTGAGTAAAATCGTTACTGAGTACTAGTCCGATTTGCTTGGTGTGGTTTACGATGTCATCTACAAATTCCGCTGCGTACTTACAATCTTCAAAAGTTAGAAGACATGTTAACTACATCAAAGTTTCGAATCTGCTGAAGACGGTTGTCAGTTTGGGGGGAAGCTGATTCAGAAACTTCACCAAAAAGAAGTATATGAAGAAGCCGTTAAAGACATGCAGCATGAATTGGGGGGAAGTTAATCCAGTTCATGCATATTACATCGTTTACCTACAAGTGAAGAAAAGTTCTCAAGACGAGGTACAAGATGAAGACAAAGGGCGTCAACTGTAGTCATCCTCAACACTTGAAGAGCTTATGAAGACCTTTCTTTATTCGTACTTGTACTTGTAGGAAAAGATGTAAGTAATCCCATATGTTGCCACATTGGCGGAAGATTGTTGGGAATGCTTCTAACACGAAAATGTGACAACGTATTTGGGATTACAATAGTTATCTTGTTAGGGACAAACACATGGACTGAAACCGTCATTTATGTAAATTCATGTGTATGTTGGCCTATATATACCCTCCTAGACTTCACTAGGAGGGTGAGCCTTGTTATTGTGTTTTTCCTTTCACTTTCATATTGAATAAAATAGGCCTTTATCTCTCTCACTCTACTCTCTCTCTCTCTAAAACTCTTACCATGGAGATGATGTATTATCATCATCCCCGACCTCTTGATTCACAATATTATCACCAAAACACGATCCGTCAACCGCCAAATCAAATCATAATGTGGAACCTAACTTTTACCGAACCTCATAATATTTTTGCCTTTTTAGAAAACTCCAATGAGTCTGTAGATTTTACTGAGATCATTGATTTCCTTAATGCAAGCTATATTAAGTTTGCATTAACAGTAAAACCTACTACATATACTTCCAACATTATCCAGTTTTGGTCGTCTGCTAAGGTCAAAACTATTAATGGGGAAGCACAAATCCATGCCCTTGTAGATGGGCAGAGGATTATCATTACAGAGGCGTCTATTCGAAGAGATCTTTTCCTAGATGATGCTAACGGAGTTGAGAATCTTCCAAATAATACAATCTTTGAAAAACTTTCACTGATGGGCTATGAGAGAAAAACAGATGCTTTAAAGTTTCATAAAGGTAATTTTTCTCCTCAGTGGAAATTCTTAATTCATACTGTCTTAGTGTGTCTAAGTCCAAAGACCACTGCGTGGAATGAATTTAGCAGTAATTTAGCTTCTGCTATAATTTGTTTGGCTGAAAATACTCAAAGATTTAATTTTTCAAAATTAATTTTTGATAGTATGGTTTTAATTTTTCAAAATTAATTTTTGATAGTATGGTTAAGAACTTGGATAGTTCTTCGGCTAAATATTTTCTATATCCAAGGTTTTTGTAACTCTTTTTGGACAACCAATTTAAAAATAAGAAAAGTCACAAAAATGTTTATTCCACTCCCTGCCTTACTAAAAAGGTTTTTGCTAATATGAGGAGGGTTGGAAAAGATTTTTCAGGGACAGTGACACCTTTGTTTCCAACAATGGTGGCACTAGCCCAAACCCAAATGGGTGAAGGTTCAGCAATCCCATATGGTACCCATCACCCACCTACACTTTTGGCTACATCATATAAACGTAGGACTAACACCAAGAACACTGAGCTACCTCAGGCTAGTGGTTCTACACCAACTGTTGTAGATGAGGCTGTTACTGGGGGGAGAGTGACATGTTGGCAAGGATTGCCACTACTGTGTCTAGTTTAGCAGCAACACAAGACAGTGGTAACATCATTAAGACCCGAACCAAGACAACTTCTAATGAGTCCAGTCCACATGGAACTGATTCAGGTGAAGGACCCAGTCACATGGAAACAATGGGGGGTTCAGATGTTCATCCTAGGGGTGAGACTGAACTTAACTTTTCCAGTGATCCACCTCTTGGGCTAGGTAACACAAGCCGAAGTGGTGAGGATAGTATGCAACTTTTGAATGAATTGAAGGATACCTGTGCCAAGCTGTCTGCACAAATTGTTGATCTGCAAACAAAAGCTGCTTCCCAAGATGGAGTCATCAAAGCTCAAGGTGGGGAGATAAAGGCTTTGAAGAGAAGGGTTAGGTATTTAGAAGGAGTCAAAGGATCAAGAATTCCCAAACATAAGGTTAAATCTTCTGAAGCTTCTAAGGATGCTCCCAAATAGGGGGGAATGAAGGCAAAGTTTCAGGGGAGGCTAAAGAGGGTGAAATTATTGGTGAATAGAGTGATCGAATGGAATTTGTAGTTGCTGATAACCAAAGGGAATGAAGTGGTGATGGATAGGTGTTTCGGCAAGGTTACAACTGCTGATAACCAAGGGAATGAAGAGCCTGTGGAGAAACCATTATCAAAAGAAGAGCAAGAGCAACTTGATGCTGAAGTTGCTAAGAAATATGCACAACAGTATGACGCTAAACATCAGATGATTTTGGAACGAAAGAGAATACAAGAAGAAAAAGATGCAGAGTTAATAGCTTCATGGGATGAGGAAAGGGCTCAGGTTGAAGCTGATTGTGAGCTTGCTAAGAAACTACATAAACAAGAGCAAGATAAGTACTCGGTAGATGAAAAAGCCAGGATGCTGAAAGAATTTTTTGATGCAAAAAAGAAGTTTTTTGCAGCACAAAGATATGCAGCTAAGAAGAACAAGCCACCCACTCAAACAAAGAAGAGATCTCATGTGCAGGTATTTGAAGAATGTGGACAGTTGGAAACTAAAGGATTTGAAATTCTTGGATGATAAAAGAATTGAAGAATTATATGCAATTTCCAAGAGAAAGAATGAACGCTTCTTGAATGCTGAGGTGGTGAAGGGCAGTGAAGAAAGGAAAGAAGAGAAAACAAGTTCAAAAAGAGCAGGTGAACAGTTGGAAAGAGAAAGCAGTAAAAACAGAAAACAAAAAGAAACTGAGCAAGCTGTTGCTAAAGAACAAATGCAAGCTCACACTGAACTTGCAGTTGTCTCTGTAGGAGAAGCCATGGATGCACAACCTTTAAGTGTCAAACAACCCATTATTGATTATAAGTCTGGATCTCATGGGGAAACAGTTTATTACGATATTAAGAGGCATGATGGTTCTTCTAGAAGGTTTGTAAGCTTTCTTCACATGGTTCATAATTTTGATAAACGAGATATGATAGATCTATGGAAATTACTCAAACAAAGATTTGGTAAAAAGACACTAGAACAAGCTTATGATAGAGAAGTCTGGAATTACTTGAAGGTAATGTTTGAACCAAATCATAAGGATGAATGTTGGAGAAGACTAAAGCACAATACTGTCAAAGAAATGAAAAATTTTCAACGATGTGGAGTACATGCTTTAACTGTAAATGAGTTGGTGATCTACATGCTTGTAGAAAAGGATTACCCTTTAAAGTTTCGCAAAGACATTCTACATCAGATGTTGCGTGGGAAGAAAATACTTAAGCTTCAGCTTACATATGATGACATGGCATATGAACTGCTCAGGAAGATGGGAGAGTATCTAGGACCCAAGGACAAGAGTTAGAGTTAAGATTGCTAGAGTTAGAGTTAAGACTGCTAGAATGTATAGTTATTACTGCTTATGAGATAAACATGTATAGTTGAAAAACACATTGTGGAGTGTTTGGAATAACCCAGTTTGACTTATAAAGTCAACACATACATAAAAAAAATAGTAACCATACTGCATTGTTAATAACATATTAATTATACAACATATCAGTTAAATTACATTTACACTGAAAGACAACATAGCATTTCTTGCAGGTGATTCACTTGGTTAATTGACTAACAGGTGAATCACTTGGTTTATGAGTTGGAGGTTCTTCATTAGGTGTTTGACTTCCAGATTCTTCACTTGGTTTTTGAGTAGCAGGTTCCTCACTTGGTGCTTGACTTGGGCATACTCCACTAGCTATTTGAGTTGCAGTTGGTTCAGTTTCTTCATCACCACTGCCCAAGTAAGCACCAACTCTTGTAGATGGATTAAAGATAACATATATGCTTACAATGGAGCCAAAACATTGAGATTTTGAAATTTTTGACTATTGCATAAGTTATCAGAAATGTGTGACCCTATGTATCGAATTGTGACTAAACTTAAATAATGTGTGACAAAATATGACTCTATGATTTAGACACCTAAATAAATACTTCATGTGACCATATGTAACATCTTGATTTTAGTCACACGAACACTCAATGTGTGAGGTCTTGGTCTAACACCCTTGGATCCTCATTTCAGGAATGTTTAGAGTCTTGGAACTCTCCGTTGTATCGGCCCTTGGATCCTTTATTCCGGAAGGTGTAAGGTCTTGGTTCCCGTGAAACTCCGTTAGTTTATGATGCACAAGTAAAAAAAAATGAAAAAATGAAAAGAAAAAAAATAAATAAATAAATAAAATAAAATGGAATGATATTGCAAAATGCAATAAAGTTTTGAAACTTGCTTGTTGTAAATTTTAAATCTATCTTTCAACTAGTATTAGTCTATATCTTATAAAAACGTCAATTTTTGTGATCAAAATTTTGAAAATAAGCACAGTCACCTAACTTAAATAAATATGGGAGTGAAAAGTTAAGTCTCGGCTTACATAGATTATTAGTATAAGTAGTGTTAGCATTTTACGAAAAACATTTGCACATTGAGTTAAAGCTCAGTTGGGAGTATAAAAAAGAGGATGACGATTACAATTCCTTGGAGACACCCATTTTGTGTGAATCCCGTTCTATGATACCATTTTTGGAAATCAAGCAGTTTATTTATTTTAGTTCTAGTTTAAATTTCTTGCATTGAATAAAAAGTCAAAACGGGGTATGCTTGGTATTCTTTTGATCCTTTCATTACTTCACATGATCGGATTGCTAGGGACTAGCAATAGTTTAGTGTGGGGGATTGATGAGTGTGTAAATACTCATCATTTTATACCCATAAAAGACACAAAAATGACCAAAAACACCCAAATTACACTGCAGATATCCTTGGTTTGTGTTTTATATGTTTCAGGTACAAAAGGAGTGAAAACGAGGCAAAACAGGCAAAAACCGAGCACAAGATTGGAAAGTCGTGAAAAGCCGAAGCCGGGAAAGGAATTTACGAGTTTGGACCACATTTATGTTCAAGTTGTCAAGATTGGCCCTTGGAATTATTTTTGCACAAATGACAAGTTTGGTACTTGGATTTTCAGAACTTGGCAAAATTGGTCCCTAAACTTTAACCTAACGCTAAATCTTATCCTTAGCTATCCCTTAAATCCAAAACAAACAAAAATAAAACCCAGCTATTTAACTAAACCCAAGCCCAACAAATATCCCAACCCATATTCTAATAACCCAACCCCGTTCCTTTTTATTTTAGCTAAACCCAGGTTTGGCTTCGGTCAAAACCATCTTTGTTGCCAAATACCAAAACCAGAAACCACCATCACCCACCATGCTCATTCCTGACAAAACCAACCCTCCCCCTCACCCTCCTACTACACTCCACCTACCCAGTCCAAAAAGCATTTAATGCTTCTTTCCCCCCTCAAGTTACCAGTACCAAGTGGGTAATCCACTATCATATTTTTGGCGCCAAAACTGAAGATTGATGGATGAGATTATTTCAAGGCAATCCAACGGTGCAGAACTGCTCAGAGATGAAGACAAAGGATTTCCCAACATCTTTTTAGTATAAGTAGGCCATTTTGTAGCCAAATGTGGCAGGTAGATTTTAGTTTGAGTCGTATTTTTAGTTAAGTTCTAAATTTGTAGCAATTTTAGTTTTCAATAGTCAATTCAAGTTCTATTAAGCTCATTTGTCTTCAGTTATTTAAGTATTGTACTATTTTCCTAAGTTAATGAAATTTCATGTTTTAAGTATCACTGTTAAATCGTATTAAGTTAATTTGATATTGCAAAAGCTTGGATCCTCATTTCAGGAATGTTTAGAGTGTTGGATCTCTCCGTTGTAACGGCCCTTGGATCCTTTATTCCGGAAGGTGTAAGGTCTTGGTTCCCGTGAAACTCCGTTAGTTTATGATGCACAAGTAAAAAAAAATGAAAAAATGAAAAGAAAAAAAAAATAAATAAATAAATAAAATAAAATTGAATGATATTGCAAAATGCAATAAAGTTTTGAAACTTGCTTGTTGTAAATTTTAAATCTATCTTTCAACTAGTATTAGTCTATATCTTATAAAAACGTCGATTTTTGTGATCAAAATTTTGAAAATAAGCACAGTCACCTAACTTAAATAAATATGGGAGTGAAAAGTTAAGTCTCGGCTTACATAGATTATTAGTATAAGTAGTGTTAGCATTTTACGAAAAACATTTGCACATTGAGTTTAAGCTCAGTTGGGAGTATAAAAAGAGGATGACGATTACAATTCCTTGGAGACACCCATTTTGTGTGAATCCCGTTCTATGATACCATTTTTGGAAATCAAGCAGTTTATTTATTTTAGTTCTAGTTTAAATTTCTTGCATTGAATAAAAAGTCAAAACGGGGTATGCTTGGTATTCTTTTGATCCTTTCATTACTTCACATGATCGGATTGCTAGGGACTAGCAATAGTTTAGTGTGGGGGATTGATGAGTGTGTAAATACTCATCATTTTATACCCATAAAAGACACAAAAATGACAAAAAACACCCAAATTACACTGCAGATATCCTTGGTTTTTGTTTTATATGTTTCAGGTACAAAATGAGTGAAAACGAGGCAAAACAGGCAAAAACCGAGCACAAGATTGGAAAGTCGTGAAAAGCCGAAGCCGGGAAAGGAATTTACGAGTTTGGACCACATTTATGTTCAAGTTGTCAAGATTGGCCCTTGGAATTATTTTTGCACAAATGACAAGTTTGGTACTTGGATTTTCAGAACTTGGCAAAATTGGTCCCTAAACTTTAACCTAATGCTAAATCTTATCCTTAGCTATCCCTTAAATCCAAAACAAACAAAAATAAAACCCAGCTATTTAACTAAACCCAAGCCCAACAAATATCCCAACCCATATTCTAATAACCCAACCCCGTTCCTTTTTATTTTAGCTAAACCCAGGTTTGGCTTCGGTCAAAACCATCTTTGTTGCCAAATACCAAAACCAGAAACCACCATCACCCACCATGCTCATTCCTGACAAAACCAACCCTCCCCCTCACCCTCCTACTACACTCCACCTACCCAGTCCAAAAAGCATTTAATGCTTCTTTCCCCCCTCAAGTTACCAGTACCAAGTGGGTAATCCACTATCATATTTTTTGCGCCAAAACTGAAGATTGATGGATGAGATTATTTCAAGGCAATCCAACGGTGCAGAACTGCTCAGAGATGAAGACAAAGGATTTCCCAACATCTTTTTAGTATAAGTAGGCCATTTTGTAGCCAAATGTGGCAGGTAGATTTTAGTTTGAGTCGTATTTTTAGTTAAGTTCTAAATTTGTAGCAATTTTAGTTTTCAATAGTCAATTCAAGTTCTATTAAGCTCATTTGTCTTCAGTTATTTAAGTATTGTACTATTTTCCTAAGTTAATGAAATTTCATGTTTTAAGTATCACTGTTAAATCGTATTAAGTTAATTTGATATTGCAAAAGCTTGGATCCTCATTTCAGGAATGTTTAGAGTCTTGGAACTCTCCGTTGTAACGGCCCTTGGATCCTTTATTCCGGAAGGTGTAAGGTCTTGGTTCCCGTGAAACTCCGTTAGTTTATGATGCACAAGTAAAAAAAAATGAAAAAATGAAAAGAAAAAAAAATAAATAAATAAATAAAATAAAATGGAATGATATTGCAAAATGCAATAAAGTTTTGAAACTTGCTTGTTGTAAATTTTAAATCTATCTTTCAACTAGTATTAGTCTATATCTTATAAAAACGTCGATTTTTGTGATCAAAATTTTGAAAATAAGCACAGTCACCTAACTTAAATAAATATGGGAGTGAAAAGTTAAGTCTCGGCTTACATAGATTATTAGTATAAGTAGTGTTAGCATTTTACGAAAAACATTTGCACATTGAGTTTAAGCTCAGTTGGGAGTATAAAAAAGAGGATGACGATTACAATTCCTTGGAGACACCCATTTTGTGTGAATCCCGTTCTATGATACCATTTTTGGAAATCAAGCAGTTTATTTATTTTAGTTCTAGTTTAAATTTCTTGCATTGAATAAAAAGTCAAAACGGGGTATGCTTGGTATTCTTTTGATCCTTTCATTACTTCACATGATCGGATTGCTAGGGACTAGCAATAGTTTAGTGTGGGGGATTGATGAGTGTGTAAATACTCATCATTTTATACCCATAAAAGACACAAAAATGACAAAAAAAACACCCAAATTACACTGCAGATATCCTTGGTTTTTGTTTTATATGTTTCAGCTACAAAAGGAGTGAAAACGAGGCAAAACAGGCAAAAACCGAGCACAAGATTGGAAAGTCGTGAAAAGCCGAAGCCGGGAAAGGAATTTACGAGTTTGGACCACATTTATGTTCAAGTTGTCAAGATTGGCCCTTGGAATTATTTTTTCACAAATGACAAGTTTGGTACTTGTATTTTCAGAACTTGGCAAAATTGGTCCCTAAACTTTAACCTAATGCTAAATCTTATCCTTAGCTATCCCTTAAATCCAAAACAAACAAAAATAAAACCCAGCTATTTAACTAAACCCAAGCCCAACAAATATCCCAACCCATATTCTAATAACCCAACCCCGTTCCTTTTTATTTTAGCTAAACCCAGGTTTGGCTTCGGTCAAAACAATCTTTGTCGCCAAATACCAAAACCAGAAACCACCATCACCCACCATGCTCATTCCTGACAAAACCAACCCTCCCCCTCACCCTCCTACTACACTCCACCTACCCAGTCCAAAAAGCATTTAATGCTTCTTTCCCCCTCAAGTTACCAGTACCAAGTGGGTAATCCACTATCACATTTTTGGCGCCAAAACTGAAGATTGATGGCTGAGATTATTTCAAGGCAATCCAATGGTGCAGAACTGCTCAGAGATGAAGACAAAGGATTTCCCAACATCTTTTTAGTATAAGTAGGCCATTTTGTAGCCAAATGTGGCAGGTAGATTTTAGTTTGAGTCGTATTTTTAGTTAAGTTCTAAATTTGTAGCAATTTTAGTTTTCAATAGTCAATTCAAGTTCTATTAAGCTCATTTGTCTTCAGTTATTTAAGTATTGTACTATTTTCCTAAGTTAATGAAATTTCATGTTTTAAGTATCACTGTTAAATCGTATTAAGTTAATTTGATATTGCAAAAGCTTGGATCCTCATTTCAGGAATGTTTAGAGTCTTGGAACTCTCCGTTGTAACGGCCCTTGGATCCTTTATTCCGGAAGGTGTAAGGTCTTGGTTCCCGTGAAACTCCGTTAGTTTATGATGCACAAGTAAAAAAAATGAAAAAATGAAAAGAAAAAAAATAAATAAATAAATAAAATAAAATGGAATGATATTGCAAAATGCAATAAAGTTTTGAAACTTGCTTGTTGTAAATTTTAAATCTATCTTTCAACTAGTATTAGTCTATATCTTATAAAAACGTCGATTTTTGTGATCAAAATTTTGAAAATAAGCACAATCACCTAACTTAAATAAATATGGGAGTGAAAAGTTAAGTCTCGGCTTACATAGATTATTAGTATAAGTAGTGTTAGCATTTTACGAAAAACATTTGCACATTGAGTTTAAGCTCAGTTGGGAGTATAAAAAAGAGGATGATGATTACAATTCCTTGGAGACACCCATTTTGTGTGAATCCCGTTCTATGATACCATTTTTGGAAATCAAGCAGTTTATTTATTTTAGTTCTAGTTTAAATTTCTTGCATTGAATAAAAAGTCAAAACGGGGTATGCTTGGTATTCTTTTGATCCTTTCATTACTTCACATGATCGGATTGCTAGGGACAAGCAATAGTTTAGTGTGGGGGATTGATGAGTGTGTAAATACTCATCATTTTATACCCATAAAAGACACAAAAATGACAAAAAAACACCCAAATTACACTGCAGATATCCTTGGTTTTTGTTTTATATGTTTCAGGTACAAAAGGAGTGAAAACGAGGCAAAACAGGCAAAAACCGAGCACAAGATTGGAAAGTCGTGAAAAGCCGAAGCCGGGAAAGGAATTTACGAGTTTGGACCACATTTATGTTCAAGTTGTCAAGATTGGCCCTTGGAATTATTTTTGCACAAATGACAAGTTTGGTACTTGGATTTTCAGAACTTGGCAAAATTGGTCCCTAAACTTTAACCTAATGCTAAATCTTATCCTTAGCTATCCCTTAAATCCAAAACAAACAAAAATAAAACCCAGCTATTTAACTAAACCCAAGCCCAACAAATATCTCAACCCATATTCTAATAACCCAACCCGTTCCTTTTAATTTTAGCTAAACCCAGGTTTGGCTTCGGTCAAAACAATCTTTGTCGCCAAATACCAAAACCAGAAACCACCATCACCCACCATGCTCATTCCTGACAAAACCAACCCTCCCCCTCACCCTCCTACTACACTCCACCTACCCAGTCCAAAAAGCATTTAATGCTTCTTTCCCCCCTCAAGTTACCAGTACCAAGTGGGTAATCCACTATCACATTTTTGGCGCCTAAACTGAAGATTGATGGCTGAGATTATTTCAAGGCAATCCAATGGTGCAGAACTGCTCAGAGATGAAGACAAAGGATTTCCCAACATCTTTTTAGTATAAGTAGGCCATTTTGTAGCCAAATGTGGCAGGTAGATTTTAGTTTGAGTCGTATTTTTAGTTAAGTTCTAAATTTGTAGCAATTTTAGTTTTCAATAGTCAATTCAAGTTCTATTAAGCTCATTTGTCTTCAGTTATTTAAGTATTGTACTATTTTCCTAAGTTAATGAAATTTCATGTTTTAAGTATCACTGTTAAATCATATTAAGTTAATTTGATATTGCAAAAGCTTGGATCCTCATTTCAGGAATGTTTAGAGTGTTGGAACTCTCCGTTGTAACGACCCTTGGATCCTTTATTCCGGAAGGTGTAAGGTCTTGGTTCCCGTGAAACTCCGTTAGTTTATGATGCACAAGTAAAAAAAATGAAAAAATGAAAAGAAAAAAAAATAAATAAATAAATAAAATAAAATGGAATGATATTGCAAAATGCAATAAAGTTTTGAAACTTGCTTGTTGTAAATTTTAAATCTATCTTTCAACTAGTATTAGTCTATATCTTATAAAAACGTCGATTTTTGTGATCAAAATTTTGAAAATAAGCACAGTCACCTAACTTAAATAAATATGGGAGTGAAAAGTTAAGTCTCGGCTTACATAGATTATTAGTATAAGTAGTGTTAGCATTTTACGAAAAACATTTGCACATTGAGTTTAAGCTCAGTTGGGAGTATAAAAAAGAGGATGACGATTACAATTCCTTGGAGACACCCATTTTGTGTGAATCCCGTTCTATGATACCATTTTTGGAAATCAAGCAGTTTATTTATTTTAGTTCTAGTTTAAATTTCTTGCATTGAATAAAAAGTCAAAACGGGGTATGCTTGGTATTCTTTTGATCCTTTCATTACTTCACATGATCGGATTGCTAGGGACTAGCAATAGTTTAGTGTGGGGGATTGATGAGTGTGTAAATACTCATCATTTTATACCCATAAAAGAACAAAAAATGACAAAAAAAACACCCAAATTACACTGCAGATATCCTTGGTTTTTGTTTTATATGTTTCAGCTACAAAAGGAGTGAAAACGAGGCAAAACAGGCAAAAACCGAGCACAAGATTGGAAAGTCGTGAAAAGCCGAAGCCGGGAAAGGAATTTACGAGTTTGGACCACATTTATGTTCAAGTTGTCAAGATTGGCCCTTGGAATTATTTTTTCACAAATGACAAGTTTGGTACTTGTATTTTCAGAACTTGGCAAAATTGGTCCCTAAACTTTAACCTAATGCTAAATCTTATCCTTAGCTATCCCTTAAATCCAAAACAAACAAAAATAAAACCCAGCTATTTAACTAAACCCAAGCCCAACAAATATCCAACCCATATTCTAATAACCCAACCCCGTTCCTTTTAATTTTAGCTAAACCCAGGTTTGGCTTCGGTCAAAACAATCTTTGTCGCCAAATACCAAAACCAGAAACCACCATCACCCACCATGCTCATTCCTGACAAAACCAACCCTCCCCCTCACCCTCCTACTACACTCCACCTACCCAGTCCAAAAAGCATTTAATGCTTCTTTCCCCCCTCAAGTTACCAGTACCAAGTGGGTAATCCACTATCACATTTTTGGCGCCAAAACTGAAGATTGATGGCTGAGATTATTTCAAGGCAATCCAATGGTGCAGAACTGCTCAGAGATGAAGACAAAGGATTTCCCAACATCTTTTTAGTATAAGTAGGCCATTTTGTAGCCAAATGTGGCAGGTAGATTTTAGTTTGAGTCGTATTTTTAGTTAAGTTCTAAATTTGTAGCAATTTTAGTTTTCAATAGTCAATTCAAGTTCTATTAAGCTCATTTGTCTTCAGTTATTTAAGTATTGTACTATTTTCCTAAGTTAATGAAATTTCATGTTTTAAGTATCACTGTTAAATCGTATTAAGTTAATTTGATATTGCAAAAGCTTGGATCCTCATTTCAGGAATGTTTAGAGTCTTGGAACTCTCCGTTGTAACGGCCCTTGGATCCTTTATTCCGGAAGGTGTAAGGTCTTGGTTCCCGTGAAACTCCGTTAGTTTATGATGCACAAGTAAAAAAAATGAAAAAATGAAAAGAAAAAAAATAAATAAATAAATAAAATAAAATGGAATGATATTGCAAAATGCAATAAAGTTTTGAAACTTGCTTGTTGTAAATTTTAAATCTATCTTTCAACTAGTATTAGTCTATATCTTATAAAAACGTCGATTTTTGTGATCAAAATTTTGAAAATAAGCACAATCACCTAACTTAAATAAATATGGGAGTGAAAAGTTAAGTCTCGGCTTACATAGATTATTAGTATAAGTAGTGTTAGCATTTTACGAAAAACATTTGCACATTGAGTTTAAGCTCAGTTGGGAGTATAAAAAAGAGGATGACGATTACAATTCCTTGGAGACACCCATTTTGTGTGAATCCCGTTCTATGATACCATTTTTGGAAATCAAGCAGTTTATTTATTTTAGTTCTAGTTTAAATTTCTTGCATTGAATAAAAAGTCAAAACGGGGTATGCTTGGTATTTTGATCCTTTCATTACTTCACATGATCGGATTGCTAGGGACTAGCAATAGTTTAGTGTGGGGGATTGATGAGTGTGTAAATACTCATCATTTTATACCCATAAAAGACACAAAAATGACAAAAAAAACACCCAAATTACACTGCAGATATCCTTGGTTTTTGTTTTATATGTTTCAGTACAAAATGAGTGAAAACGAGGCAAAACAGGCAAAAACCGAGCACAAGATTAGAAAGTCGTGAAAAGCCGAAGCCGGGAAAGGAATTTACGAGTTTGGACCACATTTATGTTCAAGTTGTCAAGATTGGCCCTTGGAATTATTTTTGCACAAATGACAAGTTTGGTACTTGTATTTTCAGAACTTGGCAAAATTGGTCCCTAAACTTTAACCTAATGCTAAATCTTATCCTTAGCTATCCCTTAAATCCAAAACAAACAAAAATAAAACCCAGCTATTTAACTAAACCCAAGCCCAACAAATATCCAACCCATATTCTAATAACCCAACCCCGTTCCTTTTAATTTTAGCTAAACCCAGGTTTGGCTTCGGTCAAAACAATCTTTGTCGCCAAATACCAAAACCAGAAACCACCATCACCCACCATGCTCATTCCTGACAAAACCAACCCTCCCCCTCACCCTCCTACTACACTCCACCTACCCAGTCCAAAAAGCATTTAATGCTTCTTTCCCCCTCAAGTTACCAGTACCAAGTGGGTAATCCACTATCACATTTTTGGCGCCTAAAACTGAAGATTGATGGCTGAGATTATTTCAAGGCAATCCAATGGTGCAGAACTGCTCAGAGATGAAGACAAAGGATTTCCCAACATCTTTTTAGTATAAGTAGGCCATTTTGTAGCCAAATGTGGCAGGTAGATTTTAGTTTGAGTCGTATTTTTAGTTAAGTTCTAAATTTGTAGCAATTTTAGTTTTCAATAGTCAATTCAAGTTCTATTAAGCTCATTTGTCTTCAGTTATTTAAGTATTGTACTATTTTCCTAAGTTAATGAAATTTCATGTTTTAAGTATCACTGTTAAATCATATTAAGTTAATTTGATATTGCAAAAGCTTGGATCCTCATTTCAGGAATGTTTAGAGTGTTGGAACTCTCCGTTGTAACGGCCCTTGGATCCTTTATTCCGGAAGGTGTAAGGTCTTGGTTCCCGTGAAACTCCGTTAGTTTATGATGCACAAGTAAAAAAAATGAAAAAATGAAAAGAAAAAAAATAAATAAATAAATAAAATAAAATGGAATGATATTGCAAAATGCAATAAAGTTTTGAAACTTGCTTGTTGTAAATTTTAAATCTATCTTTCAACTAGTATTAGTCTATATCTTATAAAAACGTCGATTTTTGTGATCAAAATTTTGAAAATAAGCACAGTCACCTAACTTAAATAAATATGGGAGTGAAAAGTTAAGTCTCGGCTTACATAGATTATTAGTATAAGTAGTGTTAGCATTTTACGAAAAACATTTGCACATTGAGTTTAAGCTTAGTTGGGAGTATAAAAAAGAGGATGACGATTACAATTCCTTGGAGACACCCATTTTGTGTGAATCCCGTTCTATGATACCATTTTTGGAAATCAAGCAGTTTATTTATTTTAGTTCTAGTTTAAATTTCTTGCATTGAATAAAAAGTCAAAACGGGGTATGCTTGGTATTCTTTTGATCCTTTCATTACTTCACATGATCGGATTGCTAGGGACTAGCAATAGTTTAGTGTGGGGGATTGATGAGTGTGTAAATACTCATCATTTTAACCATAAAAGACACAAAAATGACCAAAAACACCCAAATTACACTGCAGATATCCTTGGTTTGTGTTTTTATATGTTTCAGGTACAAAAGGAGTGAAAACGAGGCAAAACAGGCAAAAACCGAGCACAAGATTGGAAAGTCGTGAAAAGCCGAAGCCGGGAAAGGAATTTACGAGTTTGGACCACATTTATGTTCAAGTTGTCAAGATTGGCCCTTGGAATTATTTTTGCACAAATGACAAGTTTGGTACTTGGATTTTCAGAACTTGGCAAAATTGGTCCTTAAACTTTAACCTAATGCTAAATCCTATCCTTAGCTATCCCTTAAATCCAAAACAAACAAAAATAAAAACCCAGCTATTTAACTAAACCCAAGCCCAACAAATTTCCCAACCCATATTCTAATAACCCAACCCCGTTCCTTTTTATTTTAGCTAAACCCAGGTTTGGCTTCGGTCAAAACCATCTTTGTCGCCAAATACCAAAACCAGAAACCACCATCACCCACCATGCTCATTCCTGACAAAACCAACCCTCCCCCTCACCCTCCTACTACACTCCACCTACCCAGTCCAAAAAGCATTTAATGCTTCTTTCCCCCCTCAAGTTACCAGTACTAAGTGGGTAATCCACTATCACATTTTTGGCGCCAAAACTGAAGATTGATGGCTGAGATTATTTCAAGGCAATCCAATGGTGCAGAACTGCTCAGAGATGAAGACAAAGGATTTCCCAACATCTTTTTAGTATAAGTAGGCCATTTTGTAGCCAAATGTGGCAGGTAGATTTTAGTTTGAGTCGTATTTTTAGTTAAGTTCTAAATTTGTAGCAATTTTAGTTTTCAATAGTCAATTCAAGTTCTATTAAGCTCACTTGTCTTCAGTTATTTAAGTATTGTACTATTTTCCTAAGTTAATAAAATTTCATGTTTTAAGTATCACTGTTAAATCGTATTAAGTTAATTTGATATTGCAAAGCTTGGATCCTCATTTCAGGAATGTTTAGAGTGTTGGAACTCTCCGTTGTAACGCCCTTGGATCCTTTATTCCGGAAGGTGTAAGGTCTTGGTTCCCGTGAAACTCCGTTAGTTTATGATGCACAAGTAAAAAAAATGAAAAAATGAAAAGAAAAAAAAATAAATAAATAAATAAAATAAAATGGAATGATATAGCAAAATGCAATAAAGTTTTGAAACTTGCTTGTTGTAAATTTTAAATCTATCTTTCAACTAGTATTAGTCTATATCTTATAAAAACGTCGATTTTTGTGATCAAAATTTTGAAAATAAGCACAGTCACCTAACTTAAATAAATATGGGAGTGAAAAGTTAAGTCTCGGCTTACATAGATTATTAGTATAAGTAGTGTTAGCATTTTACGAAAAACATTTGCACATTGAGTTTAAGCTTAGTTGGGAGTATAAAAAAGAGGATGACGATTACAATTCCTTGGAGACACCCATTTTGTGTGAATCCCGTTCTATGATACCATTTTTGGAAATCAAGCAGTTTATTTATTTTAGTTCTAGTTTAAATTTCTTGCATTGAATAAAAAGTCAAAACGGGGTATGCTTGGTATTCTTTTGATCCTTTCATTACTTCACATGATCGGATTGCTAGGGACTAGCAATAGTTTAGTGTGGGGGATTGATGAGTGTGTAAATACTCATCATTTTATACCCATAAAAGACACAAAAATGACCAAAAACACCCAAATTACACTGCAGATATCCTTGGTTTGTGTTTTATATGTTTCAGTACAAAAGGAGTGAAAACGAGGCAAAACAGGCAAAAACCGAGCACAAGATTGGAAAGTCGTGAAAAGCCGAAGCCGGGAAAGGAATTTACGAGTTTGGACCACATTTATGTTCAAGTTGTCAAGATTGGCCCTTGGAATTATTTTTGCACAAATGACAAGTTTGGTACTTGGATTTTCAGAACTTGGCAAAATTGGTCCCTAAACTTTAACCTAATGCTAAATCTTATCCTTAGCTATCCCTTAAATCCAAAACAAACAAAAATAAAACCCAGCTATTTAACTAAACCCAAGCCCAACAAATATCCCAACCCATATTCTAATAACCCAACCCCGTTCCTTTTTATTTTAGCTAAACCCAGGTTTGGCTTCGGTCAAAACAATCTTTGTCGCCAAATACCAAAACCAGAAACCACCATCACCCACCATGCTCATTCCTGACAAAACCAACCCTCCCCCTCACCCTCCTACTACACTCCACCTACCCAGTCCAAAAAGCATTTAATGCTTCTTTCCCCCCTCAAGTTACCAGTACAAGTGGGTAATCCACTATCACATTTTTGGCGCCAAAACTGAAGATTGATGGCTGAGATTATTTCAAGGCAATCCAATGGTGCAGAACTGCTCAGAGATGAAGACAAAGGATTTCCCAACATCTTTTTAGTATAAGTAGGCCATTTTGTAGCCAAATGTGGCAGGTAGATTTTAGTTTGAGTCGTATTTTTAGTTAAGTTCTAAATTTGTAGCAATTTTAGTTTTCAATAGTCAATTCAAGTTCTATTAAGCTCATTTGTCTTCAGTTATTTAAGTATTGTACTATTTTCCTAAGTTAATGAAATTTCATGTTTTAAGTATCACTGTTAAATCGTATTAAGTTAATTTGATATTGCAAAAGCTTGGATCCTCATTTCAGGAATGTTTAGAGTCTTGGAACTCTCCGTTGTAACGGCCCTTGGATCCTTTATTCCGGAAGGTGTAAGGTCTTGGTTCCCGTGAAACTCCGTTAGTTTATGATGCACAAGTAAAAAAAAATGAAAAAATGAAAAGAAAAAAAAAATAATAAATAAAATAAATGGAATGATATGCAAAATGCAATAAAGTTTTGAAACTTGCTTGTTGTAAATTTTAAATCTATCTTTCAACTAGTATTAGTCTATATCTTATAAAAACGTCGATTTTTGTGATCAAAATTTTGAAAATAAGCACAGTCACCTAACTTAAATAAATATGGGAGTGAAAAGTTAAGTCTCGGCTTACATAGATTATTAGTATAAGTAGTGTTAGCATTTTACGAAAAACATTTGCACATTGAGTTTAAGCTCAGTTGGGAGTATAAAAAAGAGGATGACGATTACAATTCCTTGGAGACACCCATTTTGTGTGAATCCCGTTCTATGATACCATTTTTGGAAATCAAGCAGTTTATTTATTTTAGTTCTAGTTTAAATTTCTTGCATTGAATAAAAAGTCAAAACGGGGTATGCTTGGTATTCTTTTGATCCTTTCATTACTTCACATGATCGGATTGCTAGGGACTAGCAATAGTTTAGTGTGGGGGATTGATGAGTGTGTAAATACTCATCATTTTATACCCATAAAAGACACAAAAATGACCAAAAACACCCAAATTACACTGCAGATATCCTTGGTTTGTGTTTTATATGTTTCAAGTACAAAAGGAGTGAAAACGAGGCAAAACAGGCAAAAACCGAGCACAAGATTGGAAAGTCGTGAAAAGCCGAAGCCGGGAAAGGAATTTACGAGTTTGGACCACATTTATGTTCAAGTTGTCAAGATTGGCCCTTGGAATTATTTTTGCACAAATGACAAGTTTGGTACTTGGATTTTCAGAACTTGGCAAAATTGGTCCCTAAACTTTAACCTAATGCTAAATCTTATCCTTAGCTATCCCTTAAATCCAAAACAAACAAAAATAAAACCCAGCTATTTAACTAAACCCAAGCCCAACAAATATCCCAACCCATATTCTAATAACCCAACCCGTTCCTTTTTTTTTTTAGCTAAACCCAGGTTTGGCTTCGGTCAAAACAATCTTTGTCGCCAAATACCAAAACCAGAAACCACCATCACCCACCATGCTCATTCCTGACAAAACCAACCCTCCCCCTCACCCTCCTACTACACTCCACCTACCCAGTCCAAAAAGCATTTAATGCTTCTTTCCCCCCTCAAGTTACCAGTACCAAGTGGGTAATCCACTATCACATTTTTGGCGCCAAAACTGAAGATCGATGGCTGAGATTATTTCAAGGCAATCCAATGGTGCAGAACTGCTCAGAGATGAAGACAAAGGATTTCCCAACATCTTTTTAGTATAAGTAGGCCATTTTGTAGCCAAATGTGGCAGGTAGATTTTAGTTTGAGTCGTATTTTTAGTTAAGTTCTAAATTTGTAGCAATTTTAGTTTTCAATAGTCAATTCAAGTTCTATTAAGCTCATTTGTCTTCAGTTATTTAAGTATTGTACTATTTTCCTAAGTTAATGAAATTTCATGTTTTAAGTATCACTGTTAAATCGTATTAAGTTAATTTGATATTGCAAAAGCTTGGATCCTCATTTCAGGAATGTTTAGAGTCTTGGAACTCTCCGTTGTAACGGCCCTTGGATCCTTTATTCCGGAAGGTGTAAGGTCTTGGTTCCCGTGAAACTCCGTTAGTTTATGATGCACAATTAAAAAAAAATGAAAAAATGAAAAGAAAAATAAAAAAATAAAATAAAATGGAATGATATTGCAAAATGCAATAAAGTTTTGAAACTTGCTTGTTGTAAATTTTAAATCTATCTTTCAACTAGTATTAGTCTATATCTTATAAAAACGTCGATTTTTGTGATCAAAATTTTGAAAATAAGCACAGTCACCTAACTTAAATAAATATGGGAGTGAAAAGTTAAGTCTCGGCTTACATAGATTATTAGTATAAGTAGTGTTAGCATTTTACGAAAAACATTTGCACATTGAGTTTAAGCTTAGTTGGGAGTATAAAAAAGAGGATGACGATTACAATTCCTTGGAGACACCCATTTTGTGTGAATCCCGTTCTATGATACCATTTTTGGAAATCAAGCAGTTTATTTATTTTAGTTCTAGTTTAAATTTCTTGCATTGAATAAAAAGTCAAAACGGGGTATGCTTGGTATTCTTTTGATCCTTTCATTACTTCACATGATCGGATTGCTAAGGACTAGCAATAGTTTAGTGTGGGGGATTGATGAGTGTGTAAATACTCATCATTTTATACCCATAAAAGACACAAAAATGACCAAAAACACCCAAATTACACTGCAGATATCCTTGGTTTTTGTTTTATATGTTTCAGGTACAAAAGGAGTGAAAACGAGGCAAAACAGGCAAAAACCGAGCACAAGATTGGAAAGTCGTGAAAAGCCGAAGCCGGGAAAGGAATTTACGAGTTTGGACCACATTTATGTTCAAGTTGTCAAGATTGGCCCTTGGAATTATTTTTGCACAAATGACAAGTTTGGTACTTGGATTTTCAGAACTTGGCAAAATTGGTCCCTAAACTTTAACCTAATGCTAAATCTTATCCTTAGCTATCCCTTAAATCCAAAACAAACAAAAATAAAACCCAGCTATTTAACTAAACCCAAGCCCAACAAATATCCCAACCCATATTCTAATAACCCAACCCCGTTCCTTTTAATTTTAGCTAAACCCAGGTTTGGCTTCGGTCAAAACAATCTTTGTCGCCAAATACCAAAACCAGAAACCACCATCACCCACCATGCTCATTCCTGACAAAACCAACCCTCCCCCTCACCCTCCTACTACACTCCACCTACCCAGTCCAAAAAGCATTTAATGCTTCTTTCCCCCCTCAAGTTACCAGTACCAAGTGGGTAATCCACTATCACATTTTTGGCGCCAAAACTGAAGATTGATGGCTGAGATTATTTCAAGGCAATCCAATGGTGCAGAACTGCTCAGAGATGAAGACAAAGGATTTCCCAACATCTTTTTAGTATAAGTAGGCCATTTTGTAGCCAAATGTGGCAGGTAGATTTTAGTTTGAGTCGTATTTTTAGTTAAGTTCTAAATTTGTAGCAATTTTAGTTTTCAATAGTCAATTCAAGTTCTATTAAGCTCATTTGTCTTCAGTTATTTAAGTATTGTACTATTTTCTTAAGTTAATGAAATTTCATGTTTTAAGTATCACTGTTAAATCGTATTAAGTTAATTTGATATTGCAAAAGCTTCTTTTATTGTTGAATAAGCTCATTTAAGCTTAACATAGCTTATAGTGAGCTTTTGATAAGTTTACTCAGTCACAATCCAAGATTTCTAGAAAAGTCAATGAAAGTCAACCAAGCATTTGTGGAAAGCTTATGGAAGTTGCCAGTTGTGGAATGGCAAGATGGACTTTACTAGCTTGTTGTAAAACAAGCTAGAGCTTGTAGCTGCCATTTATTTGGTGCTCTTGTTTAGCTAGAGCCCAAGGTTATATCTCTTTATTTTCTGAAAGTTTATTGTTCACCAGCTTATTTTTGAGCTTATTTGCTTATTTTCAGCCTAGTTGTTCTTATTTATGCTTTGTGATGTTACTTTAGTAGATAGAATAGGTTAATTATCCATTTTGCTTAAAATCTCATTAAAAAGCTAAAATCAGTCAAAATAGGTGTAGCTCATTAAGGTGCTTATTTTTCATTTTAAAATTGCTCATTAGGGTCCTAGGAAGTTGGTTAGTAAGTGCTTAGTCAGTAGTATAGTTTAATTTGTCAGATTCTAGTTTAATTTGGCAAAACAGTCCAATAAAGGAATGTTTGGGTTAAGACCCAAACTGGGTCATTTGGGGTGAGAACTGTTCATGTGCCACTTTGGAAGTTTCAATCTCATTTAAAATAAGCCAGGAAAATTGTTTGTTTAGTGTTTTGACCTGATTTGGTTGGTTTCATGGTTTTGAGTTTTAAATGGTAATTTTAGCTTAGAATCTGACCATCTCAGCTTTTTATAGCCATAAGCTGTTTCTGGGGTATCTTTCGGTTATTTTGTGTCCAACATAGTTCATAAAGTAGGTTCTTAAGAGTTGGATAGGTTTCAGTTGGGATTGAGGTGGTTTGGCCACCTTGTGCAAGTCTGCTCAGAACAATATCCCATGTCTGCATTTATTTTTTTTTTTGGGTTCAGTCCTAGATGCTTAATTATGGAAAATTGTGTTGATTTTTATTAAATTAGGAAGTTAGTAGTTTGATCTTTAAGTATTTCCATATTCAAGGCCTTTTTCCAGCTTAATAGAGCTTAAAAATAAGCTAACAAATTACCTCATCACACAAATTGAACACTGAGTGATCAGTGTTCATATTGTGCTATCTGAGCTATTTATTAGCTTATTCTTAAGTAGTTAATAAGCTATTTTAGGCCTGATTTTTGGTTCTTGAGTAGGTTACTGTATGAATTTTAAGTTTTCCCTGGCTTTGTTAGAATTGCTCAGCTTTTAAGTGCTTATTTTAAGCTCAATATTTGTCTGATCAACACTAATTAACACTGAATCATCAGTGTTGATTTGAGTTGATTGAGCTTTTGATCAGCTTATTTTTAAGCAATAGATAAGTTCTCATGGTCTACTCTTTGGTTGTCTGTAACCCTTGGTAGGTCAGTTTTAAAGGTTGTCAACTTTTGTGGTCTTTAGTTCTTATATAATTGCTTAAAAATAAGTCTAAAATTACCTAGTTGAGCCTGTTTTGCCCTGTGCACTTAGCCGACTTTGGATTTGCTTATTTGACTTGGTCAAGTGCTTATTTGCTCATTTCTGTGGCTTATCTGAGTTCTTTGATCATTAAAGTCCATACTTGGTCTGTTTTAGCTTTTCAAGTTTTCTCTTAGCTTATTATAGCTTATTTGCTTGTTGCCTCATTTTCTATTTAAGCACTTATCTGATCCTAGTCCTTATTCTGTGCTTATTTTCAAGTTTCAAAAATAGTTTTAGTTATAAAGTTTGCTTTCTGGGTAGTGCTTATTGAGTTTAATCAGTAAAATCCAAAAATAAAATAAAAGCAAAAAAAGCTGAGGTCAGGATTCGAACCCTGGACCTCAGCCTAACCAAAGCCTCAACACACCACACACACACCACTAGCACCCTTGGGTCTTTCCTGTCATAGCACTCACAAACAATCCTTTTAACACATTTTAATTTTCTTTTGCTTATTTTTCATATTAGCTTAAAAACAGCTTAATTAAATAAGCTGTTAGCACCATTTTATTTTTTCTTGTTCCTACTTAGTATAAAGTAGTTTCCTGTAAAATTTTAGATTTTTCTAAATTAATTTAATATTTTTTATAATTTAATTAGTTTAAAACTGTTTTTAATTCATAATAAAAAATATAAAACAAAAAATTTAATTCTTTTTTCCAAAATTTTCTTTTATCATTTAGAACTTAGGAAAAATAAATTTAAACTTGTAGGGTTAATTTTTAAAGGTTTGAGTTTTTAGGCTCGTTTTTGAATTCCCGATTTGCGTTTTTAGTGTAAATTGTCTTATGCGTTATTTTTCTTTGTAAATTTGCTTTCCATTTCTCATTAGAATATTAAAAACTCAAAAATCCAAAATCCACACTTCAAGCACTTTAATTCCAAACCGATAACAAAATCCTCGATTCACACCTCGTTGGGACACGACCCGGGTAATCACTTGCCCGGTATCACACATATCGTATTCACGGGTTTTGTAAGTTAAACTTTTTCCTAAAGGGTTGATTTGTCATTTCCCGCGTATCACGTATATCCGTCTGATATCATATATAAACTTTAGCACGGATCAAAATTTTGGCGCCGCTGCCGGGGAGGTTGTGTTGCGACAATATCGTTTAAGGTTTATACGATTAGTGACTTGAGATCCTTCGTCTAGAAGTTATCGCTTTCATAAAAATATAAAAAACAAAAATATATTTCTTTTCTTTTGTATATATATTATCATATAAAACAAAAATACAAAAACATTTTCCGTTTTGTTGTGTTAAAATAAAAGATAAAAGCAATCTCAATATAATATTCCTCAACTTGGAGTATTATCATATTAAGTTCCCAAACAAAAGGTTAAAACTTGCCTTTGTATCACTTGCGAATATCGGCTCACCTTTAATTGATAAACAAACTATAAGAGGGGTATAAGGAGAGGCGATCCAACGAACTTCGCCTCGAAAAGAGATCCATTATTCTCTTCCACTCCTTTGTGCATTTATCTTTTGAAGAGCTACCGTACGCTTGTTGATTATTGGTTTAAGTTCCCTTGTGTTTTGCTTCGGTCTTGTTTTAATTGAATTATTTTTTTTTTGGTGCATGCGCACTCGTTCTTCTCCGTCAACAAGTCCTTTACGTGAACTCGTGCATACCCCGAGAAGACGTAATTGGAGATGTAATCGTAGGCATTCCGCCTCAATAGCCAAACCCGAGATTCGTGCTATTCCCGTTCCTCCCATTGTCACAATGGCGGATGAACGCACCATGTCTGAGCTTCTCCAAGCACCCACCGAGGGTTACGGAGATGCTATTGTTGTTCCGGCAATCATTGCCGATAGCTTTGAGCTTAAAACGGGGTTGCTATCCTTAGTAACTTCAAGTCAATATTTCGGATTTGAGAGGGACGATCCTCACTCCTACATTTGATGGTTTAACAAGATCACCTCTACCATCAAATACCGAAATGTTCCTCAAGAAGCTATCAAACTTCTCCTTTTTCCTTTTTCTCTCGAGGGGGCAGCCCGAATTTGGCTCGAAAAACAACCCCCTCGTTCTATTGAAACATGGGAAGATTTAGTGTCGAAATTTGTGAACGAATTCTTTCCCCCGTCTAAAACCACAAGACTTAAAAATGAAATCACCAAATTCACTCAAAAATTTGATGAATCCTTTAGTGAAGCGTGGGATCGTTTTAAAGAATTACTTCGCAAATGTCCTCACCACGGTTTCTCCGAGTTACATCAACTCGATACCTTCTATAATGGTTTGAACCAAACGGACCCAAATTCTCTTAATGCCGCCGCCAGTGGCAATCTCTTGAATCGGACTCCGAAAGATGCATTAACCATCATTGAGAACAAGTCTAAGGTCCGCACTACACGAAGCAAGCCGGTTGTTTCCCAAGTTAGTAGTGCTTCTCCTTCTTCATCTCACGTGAGTACTTCTAGCACCGATGCTAAGATTGAAAAGCTCACGGATGCTATTCAAGCTTTGGTTCTTTCCAAGAAAAAGAAACTATCTTCCCCACAAACTTCTTCACCCACTCAAGTCAAAGCGGTGGAAGAAACTTGTGTCACTTGTGGTGGTCCTCATGCATACTACAATTGTACTGCCACCGATGGTAGTCGATTTGAAGTTAATGTGGTAGCCGGGGCTTACAACCAAGGAGGTAACCAATACCGTCCTCAAGTTGACCCGAACTATTGTGTTAGTAATCAAAGTGGACCACCCGGATTTTCTCAACCCAACAATCCAAATAGATTTAACCAAAATCAACCGAGAGGGCAAGATGTTCGAAACCAATTTCAAGCCCCGGTAAATCAATACCCAACCCAAGGGGGTAATTTCAATCAAGGCTTTCAAGCTTCTAATTACCAAGCCCCCGTTGGTCCCTCAAATGAACTTGCTAGTTACATCAAGTCAAATGAGGCCAACATGAGGTCAATGCAAAATCAAATCACCACTTTGAAAAATGATTTTCAAACCTCAATAACAAAACAAGGTCATGAGCTCAAAAACGAACTTAGAACAACAAATCATAAAATTGAGCAATCTCAAAGTAAAATTGAGAACATGTTTGCTAGCCTCATGAACCAATTGAATCAACCTTCAACTTCGGGAACTCTTCCGGGTAATACCATTCCAAACCCGAAGGGTGAGTTGAAATCCGTCGCCACTCGAAGTGGTAAGACGCATAATGGACCCTCGACTCCTATGCCCCCTCCACCGGGGGAAGTGAATCGAGATACCGAGGTGACAACGGACAAGGTGCATTTCTCAAGCCCACGAAGTACCGCACACATCCAACCTCCAGATGTCCAAACTCAAGTTCCGGAACCCGATGTTCCGAAGACCAATCCTAAGCCTTCGATTCCATATCCTTCTAGGCTTAATGATCAAAAGCTTCGAGATAAAACAAATCAAAAAATGGAGAAATTCTTCCAAATCTTCAATGAGTTGCATTTTGACATAAGCTTCGCAGATGCTCTCGTCCTTATGCCCAAATTTGCATCTACACTCAAAGGTTTACTAAGCAACAAGGATAAGTTATCTGAGATGGTAAAAACCCTACTTAACGAGCAGTGCTTGGCGGTTCTCCTCAAGAAGCTTCCCGAGAAGCTCGGAGACCCCGGCAAGTTTTTAATCCCATGTGATTTCTCGGGGATGGTTCAGTGCTCAGCCTTGGCCGATCTTGGCGCAAGCATTAACCTTATGCCACTCTCGGTATGGAAGTTATCTCTTCCGGAGCTTACATCTACTTGCATGACACTCGAGCTAGCGGACCGTACTATAACTCGTCCGCTTGGAATAGCTGAGGATGTCGTTGTGAAAGTAGGAAAGTTCCACTTTCCCACTGATTTCTTTGTGGTAGACTTTGATGCCGATACTCGAGTTCCACTCATTCTGGGGAAGGATTTCTTAAGAACGAGTCGTGCTCTCATTGATGTATACGCCGAAGAATTAACCATTCGGTTTGATAATGAAGAAGTCACGTTTAACATAAATCAGGACTCTAAATCTCTAACCAAATGCAATGTTGCTACGGTTAATCAAAAATCTGATCTCGTAATTGCTTCCGAAAGAAGTGATTCGATACTTTCAAGATTCACGGTTAAGAGTACTTCAAACAAACGTGCTGAGCTCAAAGCAATGAAAATTACCCCCGGTTCAAGCAAATGGTTTGAGAGCTGTGCTGGGGAAGTAAAGAGTATCTTTGATTATGATGAACAAGAACTGGAGATCACAACGGAAGTGGTGAAAATTGCTAGCTCTAAGAGCACACCACTTGTCCCACCTCCAGAATCGGTTTGTCGTATTGAAATTGTTGATTCTATGGATGGAACTAAAAATTCCACTCCTATTTCTGCACCAATCATTTCCGACTCTTCCCATCCTTCTCCTCCGATTGAGAGAAGTGATATCTCTATGGAAGTGCTTGAGGTTTTCTTATTTGATGCTCCAATTTCGCCAGAAATTGTTGAGCCCGATAGTAATCCGGGGGGAGATGCTCCGTTATTAGAAAAGATGATATTTGATGAACCATTATTTTCCCTCCCCCCGAAGGAAGTTATGTTTGAAGATAAGCAGTCAGATCCTTTGGAGCTCGAGCTCGAGGATTTTGTTCCCGAATATGAGAGTTTTATCTTTGATACGGCTGAAGAAAGTAGTGGCAATCCCACTTCTCATTCTGATTTTTCTCTCTCGGCTTATGAAGCCTTCTGCTTTGATATCGATCATTCGGAAGAGGCGAGTAGTGGCAGTACCACTTCTCATTCTTATGTCTCTCTTCCCAAGTATGATGCATTTCATTATAATAGGAATGATCTTTATCATGAGGAGTTCTCCGGTGAACTCTCTCATATTATATCTCCTCCTGAATATGATCATTTCTACTTTGATCCTGAGGATGATTCTAGTGTGGGGGGAGGTGTTATTGATCATAAGAATTTACTTCTTGAAAATTTCATCCCGACCCTCCCTCCCGTTGAGGACAATATTGCTTTTGATGATGAAGAGTTTTTTATGATAATCATAAAATCTTGCTTCTCTTCATCACCTATGGTGTGATTTCTCTTTCCCTTTTCTCCTACGGGAATGAGGACACTATTTTTGACCCCGGTATCGTCCCTTATAGTTTCTACTATTAAAATACCGTGGGTATCTCGTCGGTGTGGAACTTTCTTATGTTCAAATGTTTATCCAAACACATTGAATGAAAGTCCGATGGAGATTGTTTCTTCCACTTGCTTTCCCCATGGACCAATGAATTCGGGGTCGAGTCAAGCTAGTGACTCGGTTAACAAAAACATTAGCATTTCATGGGTGACAACCCATGTTTCTGACTTCTTTCTACTGTGCTTTCTTTGTGTGTGGTTTGCTCTTGTTTGCAGGTTTCCCTTAGATCGTGATGATTGATGCGCCTGTTTTCAATCCAGCCGCCCAATATCCGATCTTTTTGCTAACGTTTATCTAGGGATATCTTTTTAATCCTTTTTTGTGAAAAATGGAGATTTCTGTTCCACACTTGGCTATTAGTATTACCTTTTTACGTTCTAAGTGGCGGCATAATAGCCGGTACTTTGAATATTGAGGGCAATATTCAATTCTAAGTGTGGGGGGGAATTCTCGCGAATTTTTTCACATATGTACCTTCTAGTGCCCTAGTACCCCCGTTTTGACCCAAATTTTAAAATTTTGTCGTTTTGAAATAAAAAAAAATTGTGTTATGTTTAGTCTTGATTAGGTTAGAACAAAGGGAATCCCGACTCTGCCAGATTGTTGATCTGGCTGCTTCCTTAACAATTAGACTAAAGTTTTACGATATGTGCAAATGAAAATGCTAAGCGTAGAATAGTTGGTTTTCTTTAGAGCTTATATAAGTAATCTATGGCTTTTCCTCCCAGGAGATAACTAACCTGACTTAAAAAGTGCTTATTTTTAAACGTTTGAACACACAAAATCATTTTTCATACGATTTTGAAAAATACTAGTTCAAAGCTTTATTTAAACTTCAGAACAAGCATATGTCATAATAATGAAAAATGAAAGTGAGATGTTGCTTGAAAATTGCAAAAGTTAAGTAATAAAAGTATGTGCTAAAAAGCTACGGTTCAAGATCGGCCCTTGGATCCTTATTTTCGGAAGGCGTTTAGGTCTTGGCTACCCTCTTACACCGGCCCTTGGACCTCTAATTCAGGAATGTGTGAGGTCTTGGTCTAACACCCTTGGATCCTCATTTCAGGAATGTTTAGAGTCTTGGAACTCTCCGTTGTAACGGCCCTTCCCGTGAAACTCCGTTAGTTTATGATGCACAAGTAAAAAAAAATGAAAAAATGAAAAGAAAAAATAAATAAAATAAAATGGAATGATATTGCAAAATGCAATAAAGTTTTGAAACTTGCTTATTGTAAATTTTAAATCTATCTTTCAACTAGTATTAGTCAATATCTTATAAAAACGTCGATTTTTGTGATCAAGATTTTGAAAATAAGCACAGTCACCTAACTTAAATAAATATGGGAGTGAAAAGTTAAGTCTCGGCTTACATAGATTATTAGTATAAGTAGTGTTAGCATTTTACGAAAAACATTTGCACATTGAGTTTAAGCTTAGTTGGGAGTATAAAAAAGAGGATAACGATTACAATTCCTTGGAGACACCCATTTTGTGTGAATCCCGTTCTATGATACCATTTTTGGAAATCAAGCAGTTTATTTATTTTAGTTCTAGTTTAAATTTCTTGCATTGAATAAAAAGTCAAAACGGGGTATGCTTGGTATTCTTTTGATCCTTTCATTACTTCACATGATCGGATTGCTAGGGACTAGCAATAGTTTAGTGTGGGAGATAGATGAGTGTGTAAATACTCATCATTTTATACCCATAAAAGACACAAAAATGACCAAAAACACCCAAATTACACTGCAGATATCCTTGGTTTGTGTTTTATATGTTTTCAGGTACAAAAGGAGTGAAAACGAGGCAAAACAGGCAAAAACCGAGCACAAGATTGGAAAGTCATGAAAAGCCGAAGCCGGGAAAGGAATTTACGAGTTTGGACCACATTTATGTTCAAGTTGTCAAGATTGGCCCTTGGAATTATTTTTGCACAAATGACAAGTTTGGTACTTGGATTTTCAGAACTTGGCAAAATTGGTCCCTAAACTTTAACCTAATGCTAAATCCAATCCTTAGCTATCCCTTAAATCCAAAACAAAAAAAAATAAAACCCAGCCATTTAACTAAACCCAAGCCCAACAAATATCCCAACCCATATTCTAATAACCCAACCCCGTCCCTTTTTATTTTAGCTAAACCCAGGTTTGACTTCGGTCAAAACCATCTTTGCCGCCAAATACCAAAACCAGAAACCACCATCACCCACCATGCTCATTCCTGACAAAACCAACCCTCCCCATCACCCTCCTACTACACTCCACCAACCCAGTCCAAAAAGCATTTAATGCTTCTTTCCCCCCCTCAAGTTACTAGTACCAAGTGGGTAATCCACTATCACATTTTTGGCGCCAAAACTGAAGATTGATGGCTGAGATTATTTCAAGGCAATCTAATGGTGCAGAATTGCTCAGAGATGAAGACAAAGGATTTCCCAACATCTTTTTAGTATAAATAGGCCATTTTGTAGCCAAATGTGGTAGGTAGATTTTAGTTTTAGTCGGATTTTTAGTTAAGTTCTAAATTTGTAGCAACTTTAGTTTTCAATAGTCAATTCAAGTTCTATTAAGCTCATTTGTCTTCAGTTATTTAAGTATTGTACTATTTTCCTAAGTTAATGAAATTTCATGTTTTAAGTATCACTGTTAAATCGTATTAAGTTAATTTGATATTGCAAAAGCTTCTTTTATTGTTGAATAAGCTCATTTAAGCTTAACATAGCTTATAGTGAGCTTGTGATAAGATTACTCAGTCACAATCCAAGATTTCTAGAAAAGTCAATGAAAGTCAACCAAGCATTTGTGGAAAGCTTATGGAAGTTGCCAGTTGTGGAATGGCAAGATGGACTTTACTAGCTTGTTGTAAAACAAGCTAGAGCTTGTAGCTGCCATTTATTTGGTGCTCTTGTTTAGCTAGAGCCCAAGGTTATATCTCTTTATTTTCTGCAAGTTTACTATTCACCAGCTTATTTTTGAGCTTATTTTCTTATTTTCAGCCTAGTTGTTCTTATTTATGCTTTGTGATGTTACTTTAGTAGATAGAATAGGTTAATTATCCACTTTGCTTAAAATCTTACTAAAAAGATAAAATCAGTCAAAATAGGTGTAGCTCATTAAGGTGCTTATTTTTCATTTTAAAATTGCTCATTAGGGTCTTAGGAAGTTGGTTAGTAAGTGCTTAGTCAGTAGTATAGTTTAATTTGTCAGATTCTACTTTAATTTTGCAAAACAGTCCAATGAAGGAATGTTTGGGTTAAGACCCAAACTGGGTCATTTGGGGTGAGAACTGTTCATGTGCCACTTTGGAAGTTTCAATCTCATTTAAAATAAGCTAGGAAAATTGTTTGTTTAGTGTTTTGACCTGATTTGGTTGGTTTCATGGTTTTGAGTTTTAAATGGTAATTTTAGCTTAGAATCTGACCATCTCAGCTTTTTATAGCCATAAGCTGTTTCTGGGGTATCTTTTGGTTATTTTGTGTCCAACATAGTTCATAAAGTAGGTTCTTATGAGTTGGATAGGCTTCAGTTGGGATTGAGGTGGTTTGGCCACCTTGTGCAAGTCTGCTCAGAACAATATCCCATGTCTGCATATTTTTTTTTTTGGGTTCTGTCCTAGATGCTTAATTATGGAAAATTGTGTTGATTTTTATTAAATTAGGAAGTTAGTAGTTTGATCTTTAAGTATTTCCATATTCAAGGCCTTTTTCCAGCTTAATAGAGCTTAAAAATAAGCTAACAAATTACCTCATCACACAAATTGAACACTGAGTGATCAGTGTTCATATTGTGCTATCTGAGCTATTTATTAGCTTATTATTAACTAGTTAATAAGCTATTTTAGGCCTGATTTTTGGTTCCTAAGTAGCTTTCTGTATGAATTTTAAGTTTTCCTTGGCTTTGTGGGAATTGCTCAGCTTTTAAGTGCTTATTTTAAGCTCAATATTTGCCTGATCAACACTAATTAACACTGAATCCTCAGTGTTGATTTGAGCTGATTGAGCTTTTGATCAGCTTATTTTTAAGCAATAGATAAGTTCTCATGGTCTTCTTTTTGGTTGTATGTAACCCTTGGTAGGTCAGTTTTAAAGGTTGTCAACTTTTGTGGTCTTTAGTTCTTATATAATTGCTTAAAAATAAGTCTAAAATTACCTAGTTGAGCCTGTTTTACCCTGTGCACTTAGCCGACTTTGGATTTGCTTATTTGATTTGGTAAGTGCTTATTTTCTCATTTTTGTGGCTTATCTGAGTTCTTTGATCATTAAAGTCCATACTTGGTCTGTTTTAGCTTTTCAAGTTTTCTCTTAGCTTATTATAGCTTATTTGCTTGTTGCCTCATTTTCTATTTAAGCAATGATCTGATCCTAGTCCTTATTCTGTGCTTATTTTCAAGTTTCAAAAATAGTTTTAGTTATAAAGTTTGCTTTCTGGGTAGTGCTTATTGAGTTTAATCAGTAAAATCCAAAAATAAAATAAAAGCAAAAAAAGCTGAGGTCATGATTCGAACCCTAGACCTCAGCCTAACCAAAGCCTCAACACACCACACACACACCACTAGCGCCCTTGGGTCTTTCCTGTCATAGCTTTCACAAACAATCCTTTTAACACATTTTAATTTTCTTTTGCTTATTTTTCATATTAGCTTAAAAACAGCTTAATTAAATAAGTTGTTAGCACCATTTTATTTTTCCTTGTTCCTACTTAGTATAAAGTAGTTTCCTGTAAAATTTAGATTTTTCTAAATTCATTTAGTATTTTTTATAATTTAATTAGTTTAAAACTGTTTTTAATTCATAATAAAAAATATAAAAGTCAAAAAAATTTAATTCTTCTTTCCAAAATTTTCTTTTATCATTTAGAACTTAGGAAAAATAAATTTGAACTTGTAGGGTTAATTTTTAAAGGTTTTAGTTTTTAGGCTCGTTTTTGAATTCCCGGTTTGCGTTTTTAGTGTAAATTGTCTTATGCGTTATTTTTCTTTGTAAATTTGCTTTCCATTTCTCATTAGAATATTAAAAACTCAAAAATCCAAAATCCACACTTCAAGCACTTTAATTCCAAACCGATAACAAAATCCTCGATTCACACCTCGCTGGGACACGACCCGGGTAATCACTTGCCCGGTATCACACATATCGTATTCACGGGTTTTGTAAGTTAACCTTTTTCCTAAAGGGTTGATTTGTCATTTCCCGCGTATTACGTATATCCGTCTGATATCATATATATACTTTAGCACGGATCAGTGACTAATATCAAGGTTAATGATAACTGAGTTCACATTTTGCTATACATAATAGTCACATGAATATTTCACAGTGTAACTATTTTGAATGTATTGGTCACATATAATACCCTTATAATGTGGCCATAAACATAATTTAGATGAACATTTGTGGTATGGTGTGACTATTGTATAGCCTATAGTCACATAATTGTGATACAATTAAATGTGACCATACACATTAGGAATTGGCAGGCAAACACGCACTTAACTTTAGACACACATATTAACTTACGTGACCATTTGTAACGAATTTGGTCACGCTTAATCGTGTATGCCTATGGTTTAGTGTGACCATATATGACATTTGGTCACACTGTTCAAGTGAGTAACATATATTTGTCACTTTTAAATGCATATCGTGACTAATACTTCAAACTTACTTTTCAGTTGTCACACATTTCAAATTCATATGTGGCTAAATTTTCAACAAAAACTAGCAGTCACGTTTAAATAATGTGTGACAAACTTGAGTGTATGATTTAGCCACATACACAATAACTTCGTGTGACCATATATGGATTTTGGTCACACTTTTCAATTGCGTGACATATATTTGTCACATATGTATATATATAGTGTGACTAATGTTTCAACCTTATTTGTATCCGTCACACGTCCCAAATTATAAGTGACTAAAAAATCAAATTTTTCTTTACCAGATACGTATAGCCACGAAAATATTCAAATGTGTGGCTGTAGCCTCAGATGTAATTCCGAAATGGTCACACAAGTCGGATCAAGTGTGGCTGTTTATTTTATTCTGGTACATTTAGTCACACAAATAAGTTACTGTGTGGCCGTTCAAAAAACCACATGTGTGACCGTAGGCCAAATCTGTACTAGTGCCATTTAGTTCTTAGCTTAGGAGCTTTGAATTTGTACTTAGAATTGAACAAAAGTACTTTGTCTCCGGCTTTGAATTCTTTCCGGATTCTGAGTTTCTTATCATGGTACGCTTTTGTTCGAGCTTTGTACAACTTGGAATTCTCATACGCTTGGTGTCTTAACTCATCGAGTTCATGCAATTGCAAGAATCGTTTTTCGCTAGCGATTTTGAGATCGGGGTTACATTGCCTCAACGCCCAGTATGCGCGGTGTTCAATTTCAAATGACAAATGACAAATTTTTCTATATATGAGTCTATACGGAGTTGTGCCAATTGGAGTTTTATATGCCGTTTTAAACGCCCATAGAGCATCATCGAGTTTCCTTGACCAAATGGAAGGATTATCCTTAACCGTTTTTTCAAGTATTCTTTTTAAAGCTCTATTGGTGTTTTCAAATTGACCACTGGTTTGAGGGTGGTATGCTGCTGCGAAACGATGATGGACTCCATATCGTTTCATAGCTTTCTCCATTTGATGGTTACAAAAGTGAGTTCCTTTGTCGCTTATCAAAGCTTTTGGAATTCCGAATCGAGAGAATAGCTTTTTCAGAAAATTTACAACCACTCGTGCATCATTTGTGGGTAAGGCTTCCGCTTTGGCCCATTTAGAAACATAGTCAATTGCAACGAGGACGTATTCGAACTTATGAGATTTAGGAAAAGGACCCATGAAGTCAATTCCCCATATATCAAAGATTTCAGAAACTTGTATGCTCTTTTGTGCCATTTCTTCTCTACGAGAAAGACTACCAGATTTTTGGCAAGCATCACAATTCTGCACAAGCGTATGGGCTTCTTTAAAAATTGTCGGCCAATAAAATCCCGCGTGAAAGACATTTTTCGCGGTTGTAGACGGACCGTAATGTCCTCCAGTTGGGCCGTGATGACATTCATCGAGAATTTTTCGGGTCTCTGAACCGTACACGCATCTTCTAATTATCCCATAGGGACACATTTTAAATAGATATGGTTCATCCCAAAAATAGTGTTTTAGGTCTGCAAAAAATTTACTACGCTGAGTGTGAGTTAGACCTTTTTGTAACACTCCTCCGACTAAATAATTTGCAAAGTCTGCAAACCATGGAACTTCTTCGTTTTCAATTCTCATAAGAGTTTCATCGGGAAAATTATCATCAATCTCATCTTCACCGAATTCATCTAAATTAGGATTTTCTAATCGAGACAAATGGTCTGCTGCAACATTTTTCGCGCCTTTCTTATTTTGGATTTCTATGTCAAATTCTTGAAGCAATAAAATCCATCAGATAAGACGTGGTTTGGCATCTTGTTTGGCAAACAGGTATTTAAGAGCTGAATGATCGGTGAATACAATTGTCTTTGACAAAATGAGATAAGAACGAAATTTGTCAAATGCAAAAACTACAGCCAAAAGTTCTTTTTCAGTGACCGTGTAGTTTTGTTGAGCATTATTCAAGGTTTTGCTAGCAAAGTAAATAGG
Organism: Artemisia tridentata subsp. tridentata; assembly: GCA_021014915.2. Lineage (NCBI taxonomy): Eukaryota > Viridiplantae > Streptophyta > Magnoliopsida > Asterales > Asteraceae > Artemisia > Artemisia tridentata. The sequence continues at coordinate 13,151,973 of CP139503.1, forward strand.
ACGAAAATGTTTTCCATCGCGTTGTCCTAATACTGCTCCAACGGCAAAATCACTTGCATCATACATAAGTTCAAATGGCAGCGACCAATTTGGTGAAACCATAATCGGTGCATTTGTTAACTTATTTTTGAGCGTATCGAATGCCTTGATGCATTCTTCATTGAAATCAAAAACTGAATATTTCTCGAGAAGCTTCGTCATAGGACGAGATATTTTCGAAAAATCTTTGATAAATCTGCGGTAGAATCCCGCATGCCCCAAGAAACTCCTAACGCCTTTGACGTTAGTCGGGGGTGGTAACTTAACAATAGCATCTATTTTTGCTTTGTCAACTTTGATTCCCTTGCTAGAAATCTTATGACCAAGCACAATGCCTTCTGTCACCATAAAGTGACATTTTTCCTAGTTTAGTACGAGATGAGCTGTTTTGCATCTTTCAAGCATTTCATCAAGATTGGAAAGGCATGACTCGAATGAGTCTCCAATACCGAGAAATCATCCATGAAAACTTCCATGGAGGTTTCAAGCATATCTTGAAAAAAAGCAATCATGCACCTTTGAAATATTGCCGGTGCGTTACAAAGACCAAAAGGCATACACCTATACGCATATGTGCCAAAAGGACATGTGAATGTGGTCTTTCTTGATCAGCTGGATCAATTGAAATTTGGAAATAACCGGAAAATCCATCGAGAAAACAAAAGAATTTGTACCCCGCAAGTCTTTCCAACATTTGATCCATGAATGGTAAAGGAAAATGACCCTTCCTGGTGGCGTCATTTAATTTGCGATAATCAATTCATAGTCGCTGATGCGCGTGATGTGTCGTTGCGGTTTAGCAGTTTTAATGCCTACTCAAGTTTTAAATTTATATTTAGCCGACTTATCAATAACACACACACTTAACGAGCAGTGTACCCGGTCAGTATGAAGATAATGGTAAGTAGAGTGTCGATCACTAAGAGTGGAACGTATTATCTCGTTATTCTAATCAGTATTTTAATATCCTAACACAAGGGGGGTTTCAGCCTGAGAGACTGGCACGATTTGTTGCAATTAAATAATAAAATAAACCAACAGGCACGAATCAGCAAGTAGCACACACGTACACAGATAAATACTCGAGACAATAAGAGGGCTGTCCTTATGATTAAGTAGATTGTCACTTGTTTTATTGATAGCTTTATATGAAGTGTATGTAGTTAACCCTTTCTCGTTGGTCCTAATCTTATCGGCGAGTAAACCCTTAATGATGACTTATGTCTAAAAGTTATTCCTAAGTGATCAATTTAGAAACAACCGTGGGAGCCACATTATGTCCCGCAGTCAAATGCCCGCAAGCCACTAATAAACACAGAGGTTATCAATGCACTAATAAGTAGTAACCAAATACATCATCATATAAACTTTAATTGATGGGAAAGCAAGTATTAAAGGGAGTGCAATCTTTCGTTGTTACATTACACAAGCCACCAATCCTGATGAATTAAAGTTTGCTAACACAATAAAACAAAACTACTTAATGAATTAAACACATGCAGCACCTTCTTACAGCTCTTGTATCTTTGATTTGGGTGTGTCTTGTGCTGCCTCCTTGACTGAATTCGTCCTTTGTTCCTCCTGTTTGGTCTTCGGTTTTTAGGTTTTTGGGGAACTTGTAATTCGTCTGGTCTACGGGGTATTTATAGTTTCTGTCTGAGGGAAGATGCGGCGCATCTACTAAGTAGATGCGGCGCATGTACTTAACTTCGCGTGGGGTCCAAGATTATAATATTCAGGAATATTCGTACACCGCCAGAAGATGCGGCGTAACTCCATGATTAGATGCGGCGCATGTCCTCTTGTATCTTGGATCGTATCTGGTGATATCTTGATAGAGATGCGGCGCATTTCGAGAGTGAGATGCGGCGCATCTGGAGCAGAATTGACTTGATCTTGTCCATGTCAGTAGACTTTCACTTTATGCACGTTTTGCTCCATTATTAGTCCAAAATCGCTAAGTTTCACCAAATGCTTGTTTTTACCTGAGAATTACAAAAGTAAACGATTAAGTATCAATCCTCATACATAATATAATAAAACAAGTCAAATTAATAGGATAAATGATAGTAATAAAATGTACTTATTTGAGTTCATCAAATATCCCCCCACTTGAACTTTACTTGTCCCCAAGTAAACCTCAGAATTTCATTTATGAAAATGTATCCTAAAAAATGTTAGGATTTATTTTTATATTTAAGCATGTATTCGTTTATTTCATAATCACACAACTAAACACTTAACGAATTAGAAGTAAAATAAAATAAGTCGATAAAATCAAATCTAATCGTTTAACTGTCCAGTCGCGACGAATATTCTATCATAAGCTTGGCAAGTATACACATCTCCACCACTAAAGCTAAGGAATAACAAGTCTAAAGCGGTAAAAAGGGTTTTTAGGCTTAAGGGTTAATTATTCTCTTTTCTATCGATCTCAAATTCCAGAAAAGGCGACAAAATCACAAATACATGATCGAATCCACGAACACGATACTTGCAATTGCTCAAATCCTTAACTCGAATAGGCTAAAGATAGGTCCAAACTTTACCAATAATAATATATCAAAAAGGGCGACAAAATCATAAATACATAGCCGAATCCACGACTACGATACTTAAGATTGCTCAAATCCCTAATCTCAATAAATCAAAGGTTCGGTTGGATAAAGAATAATAAAGGGTATGGATAACATTTGGGATATAAATTGGTGTAAAAATAAAAAATAAACAAAACAAATAAATTAAAATCCTAAGTGTGGTTAATCACTATCCCAACCATCCCATGAATAAGACTCATATCATCGAATAACTCACGCTTTAACACTTGAAACACACGCTTTAGGTAGACACGAATTATACTCAACAACATCTTAATCAAAGAATAAACCTTAATTGGCGTTCCCATAACTGCCAATTCCCATTCAATCGATAGATATAGTACAACAAATAGTGGTGATATCGACCACTTACATAACTTTACATAAGTTGGCTTAAAACTAACTTCCAACTTTTCTTTCTTTCTTTTTCTTTTCTTATTTTTTCGATTTTTTTTTTTTTTTTTTTTTTTTTTTTTTTTTTTTAGTAACATAAAGATGTGTAAAATTTTACCACATCACTATAACTTTCTTTCCGGATAATTTTTATTCATACTTTTCATACTTTCAGAAATAACGGTAATAGTGAAAGTAGTAAACACACGAAAAATAAACTCAAAGATATACAGTATTTACTTTCACTCCAATTGCATTGTGCAATTTCCCGACCTAACCATAGATAATGAATTACGCACGCGAACACAGGTAATGTAAGGAAACACACTTTGCCTATAGCAATTAACCAACCACGGATTCTAATCTACAGGGTAGGCTAAGGTGTAAGGGTGTAACGAAACATTTTAAACATAGGTGTAAGAAACGAAAGGAATGGCTCTGAGTGTTTTTCTAGGGGTATCTTACTCTAAAAATGAGAGTAACAAAAGGTTTTATACGGGGGTTAACTAACCAGTGTAGTTAGTTAATAACACATAACAAATAAAGGCTATTTGGGTGTAATCCTAGAAATTTACCAATTTAGACAAGTCATTCCAATTATATAAATAATACTCATTATGGTGGTCTCGAATAGTATACAAGCCAAGTTCTAAAGTTTACAAGTCACCGGCACACTCATAGATTTGTGAATTTTGAAAAATCACAATTTTTGAAAATAACGTCATGTGTGCAGCTATGCAACTTAGATCTTAAACAAAAACATGCTAAAAAATTTAAGTTTGATATATTAAGCATAATTTTTAAGCATAATTTTTGAAAAAGTTTAGGACAAGTAATTGTTAAGTGTTCTAATTCTCCAATCCCCCCACTTAAGTTAAACAACGTCCTCGTTGTTTGTATAAAAGGTTAAAAACTGGAAAATAAAAGAATTAGAACAGAAAAACTCCCCTGAGATTTGCTCGGTATGATCCTCCATTAGTATAAGAGCAAAAATCAACTTCTTGTGGATTAGAACGTTAAAGCTTCATACTTGATGTATCCACAGGAAATCCAGGAAACTATAATACCACCAATACTTTAAAACACACCTAAGATAAGAAAGGTTCAACTTGCATAATACATTAGTAGTTAGGAAAAATAAAAATTAAAAATTAAAACTGAAAATCATCAGGTCAGTCGATGCGCCGTATCTTATTGAAGAAGATACGCCGTATCGAGCCTGGAATTAATACGGATCAGAATAAAGATGCGTCGCATCCTTAACCAGGGATGCGCCGCATTAAAATAAACTGATAAAGAGTTTTAAAGTCGAAAATAAAAATGCAGAAAAATAAAATAAGATATGACCATTGCAGGAGATGCGTCGCATCTCAGAATTGAGATGCGCCGTATCCTCGTGCGGCCTGGACTGACTCGACACAGAAAACAGAATAATAAAAGATAAATCCGGGTTGTCTCCCGGTAAGCACTTGTCTTTATTCCAGAGTCTTCAAGTTAGACTCACGTTCAGCTCTTTAGTATCGATCATTGAAGGAGTCGGAAACATCACGCTCCTTCATCGCCAATTCAGTAATATTGAACACTCCTTGCTCGTCCTTAATTTCCACGCCGTTCTTCTTTAATATCTGTATAAACAAAGTTCTGTCCCTTTCGGGCAGAGATGACAAAATGATAGACGGGAAATTCTTATTATCATATAAGCACAAATAAGCAAGGTGGGGTGGTAGTTCAATAAACACATCATTGTTCAGATTCGTTTTCTCAACTACTCTCCTACGTTTATTAATTACTACACAATCATACCACTCATCATCAGAATCATTAACAACATTGCGTCTAAGTTCGGTAGGTACATTAAGGTCAATGAATTCCTCAAAGTTCTCATGATTAGGACTAGTTGAGTTGTTTTGAATCAATGTTTCTCCCATAAGTCTAGCTTCAAGATTGAGGTCCATACGCTCTCTTAATCCTAGCACATAAACACCTCTAATTATGCTTTTAACCGGATCTTGGCATTTATAGACTAGTTTATTATTCCCTACCCTTAATGAAATTTTTCTCTTAAACACATCAATCTTAGCATGGGCAGTAGACAAGAAAGGTCTTCCGAGGATTAAAGGAATCTTAACATCCTCGGGCATGTCTAGTATAACAAAGTCTACGGGAAAAATAAACTGCTCAATCTTAACTAGCACATTATTAGCAATCCCTTCAGGTCGTTTTACTGTTTTATCAGCCAATTCAATAAGTAATTTAGTTGGTGCTAATTTTCCTAGTCTTAGGGTAGCGAATGTCTTAAGAGGCATAACACTAACACTAGCTCCTAAGTCAGCTAACACATTATTGAAAGATATATTATTAATAGAACAAGGTAGAGTAAAACTTCCTGGGTCTCTTTCTTTATGAGGCAAGGCATTTGAGTCGGTTGCAGGGCTCTCTTCTTTCATTGTTGCCTTGATCTCCTCTTCAATCTTTGTCTTCTCTTTTAGTAGTCTCCTTAAGCTGATTGAAGAATTAAAGAAAAATTCAGGTCTTGCACCATCATTACCATTCATCGATCTTCTAGGTATATTAGGAGTGACTTCTTCAGTGGTGCTTATGGCCTTGACATGATCTCTTGGATTTGTTTCAGTTGAGCTCGGTAAACTTCCATATCCCCTTTCTTGAAGAACTTTGCTCATTTGACCAATTTGTTGTTCCAATGCTTTGATCGAAGCCCCTTGATTTCTTGTAGTAGTGTCCGTTGAAGCTCGAATTTCTTTGATCATAGCAGTATTCTCTTCATGTCTTTTAGCAGCATCGGCCATAATTTGCTTTAAAGTATCGTCTAAAGTCTGCCTCCTCTCTTGATAAGCGGGATTGAAGTTGTTCTTTTGATAGAATCCCGGACTAGCTTCCCTAAATCTTGCTGAAGGTCGGAATGGTTGTCCAAATTAGGTGTAATATGCTTCTTCAAATGTCTCACTTTCATTCTTGTTCGGGCAATCTTTAGTGTAGTGAGGTCCTTCGCACTTTTCACATCCAACTTGGGCAGCATATGCTCTTTCATCTCGCTTCTTCATCTCTCTACTAATTTTATCCAATTGAGCTTGAATAGCAGCAATCCCGTCAAAATTAGTGCTGCTCTTAGATCTAGTAGAGGTCCCATCGTGCCATTTCTGAGAATGATCAGCAGCTTCTTGGATCGCTTTCCTAGCATTAGTTGCACTCATCTGAGGTACAGCTCCCTTAGCATCCAAGATCTGTCTAGTTGGCACGTCCAGTCCCTGGTAAAACAATATTATCTCCTGCATAGGGGTTAGATAGTGTTGAGGACATTTTATCAATAAATCTTTAAATCGTTCCCAAGCTTGATAAAGGGTTTCATCAGGCTCTTGCTTGAAACTATTGATAGCCTCCATCTTCTTAGCAGTCTTAGCAGGTGGACAATATCTCTTCAGGAATTTGCTCTTCAAACCTTCCCATGTAGTGATTGAACTAGCAGGTTCATTCCTTAGCCACTTGTTAGCAGCTCCTTTTAGTGAGATTGGAAAGATTCTTAGCATGAGTTGATCGGTATTGACTCCTTCTGAGGTAAACAAATCTGCAATCTCCAGGACCTTTTCAACATGCTCATTAGCATCCTCTTGTTCCGTCCCACTGAAAGCATTCTCTCTGAGCTCTTTGAGAAATTGACCCTTTAACTCAAATTTTGAGTTGTCATCAAACTTAGGTCTAGCAACTCCTGAAGTGTAATCAGCACGGGTATTGTTCATGTATTCCTCCATAGTAGTGTTTTCGCCCATTGTTTCTGTTTCAACTTCCTCTTTTTCTTCAGAAAAGTAATCAAGCTCGAGTGAACTTGAAAGATCAAAGCTTCTTGTGTTGAAAAGCCTTTTAAGCGAATGCAGGGCTTGTTCAGGATCTTCGAAAGGTTGAATCAAGTTCTTCGTAGAACTCCTGGTCATGCACTTCCTGAAATCAACACAAAAATATCAGTAGGGTATGCTCGAGAAAGTAGTATATCAGATAATTAATAACGAAAACGGAATACGAAAAATTAAAGTTACTGATATCTGCAGACGATGCGCCGTATCCAAAAAGTTGGATACGCCGTATCTTATAATCGTTAAAATTAAATCAGACTTTATCCAGAAAATAGATACGCCGCTTTAGAATTTAAGAATGCGCCGTATCGAATTAATTAATCAAAAATCAACTTATCTAATTAAAATTAAATGCGTCGTATTAACGAAAGTTAATGCGCCGTATTTTCGTTACGTTTAAAAATAAAAGATTTTTGATTCAGTAAGATGCGCCGTATCGATAGAGATCGATACGCCGTATCTGTTTAATAATTCGCAAACTGTTTTTAATTAAAATAATAGATACGCCGTATCTGCGAAAGCAGATGCGTCGTATGGCGTTATCGTTTTAGAAAAAAAAATTTTTTTTATTAAAAACAGATACGCCGTATCTGCAAAAGCAGATGCGTCGTATTACTTTATAGCTTAGAAAATTTTTCTTATTAAAAACAGATACGCCGTATCTTGGGGAAAAGATGCGTCGTATCGAATTAATTAAACGCGTTGTATTAAAAAAATTAAACGCAATACGCCGTATCTAAGAGATCAGATGCGCCGTATCGTTTGATTTAGCACAGTACAACGATAGCAGAACAGAAAAATACGAAAAATAAAAACAAAAATTAAACACACAAACAAAAATAAACACACAAAAATAAAAAGAAAACAATTAACACACAATACAACAAATATGCAAAATAATACAATGATGCAATTAATCTAATAAAAAGAAAAAAACCTAATTAAAATACTAATCAAATTAACAGATAATAACAATTCACTCCCCAGCAGCGGCGCCAAAAACTTGATGCGCGTGATGTGTCGTTGCGGTTTAGCAGTTTTAATGCCTACTCAAGTTTTAAATTTATATTTAGCCGACTTATCAATAACACACACACTTAACGAGCAGTGTACCCGGTCAGTATGAAGATAATGGTAAGTAGAGTGTCGATCACTAAGAGTGGAACGTATTATCTCGTTATTCTAATCAGTATTTTAATATCCTAACGCAAGGGGGGTTTCAGCCTGAGAGACTGGCACGATTTGTTGCAATTAAATAATAAAATAAACCAACAGGCACGAATCAGCAAGTAGCACACACGTACACAGATAAATACTCGAGACAATAAGAGGGCTGTCCTTATGATTAAGTAGATTGTCACTTGTTTTATTGATAGCTTTATATGAAGTGTATGTAGTTAACCCTTTCTCGTTGGTCCTAATCTTATCGGCGAGTAAACCCTTAATGATTACTTATGTCTAAAAGTTATTCCTAAGTGATCAATTTAGAAACAACCGTGGGAGCCACATTATGTCCCGCAGTCAAATGCCCGCAAGCCACTAATAAACACAGAGGTTATCAATGCACTAATAAGTAGTAACCAAAGACATCATCATATAAACTTTAATTGATGGGAAAGCAAGTATTAAAGGGAGTGCAATCTTTCGTTGTCACATTACACAAGCCACCAATCCTGATGAATTAAAGTTTGCTAACACAATAAAACAAAACTACTTAATGAATTAAACACATGCAGCACCTTCTTACAGCTCTTGTATCTTTGATTTGGGTGTGTCTTGTGCTGCCTCCTTGACTGAATTCGTCCTTTGTTCCTCCTGTTTGGTCTTCGGTTTTTAGGTTTTTGGGGAACTTGTAATTCGTCTGGTCTACGGGGTATTTATAGTTTCTGTCTGAGGGAAGATGCGGCGCATCTACTAAGTAGATGCGGCGCATGTACTTAACTTCGCGTGGGGTCCAAGATTATAATATTCAGGAATATTCGTACACCGCCAGAAGATGCGGCGTAACTCCATGATTAGATGCGGCGCATGTCCTCTTGTATCTTGGATCGTATCTGGTGATATCTTGATAGAGATGCGGCGCATTTCGAGAGTGAGATGCGGCGCATCTGGAGCAGAATTGACTTGATCTTGTCCATGTCAGTAGACTTTCACTTTATGCACGTTTTGCTCCATTATTAGTCCAAAATCGCTAAGTTTCACCAAATGCTTGTTTTTACCTGAGAATTACAAAAGTAAACGATTAAGTATCAATCCTCATACATAATATAATAAAACAAGTCAAATTAATAGGATAAATGATAGTAATAAAATGTACTTATTTGAGTTCATCAGTCGCCAACCAGTTATGGTTCTGGTAGGAAGAAGTTCATTACGTTCATTAGTTACAACGGTTGTTCCTCCTTTCTTAGGAACACAGTGAACATGACTCACCCATGAACTATCCTCAATGGGGTAAATAATACCAGCATCAAGAAGTTTGATTATTTCCTTCTTAACAACTTGTTGGGAATAAAATGATCAAAGTCAAAGAGCCTGCCAATGATGAGAAGAGCCTGCTAGTTGATTTTGTAGTGTACGAAGATGTTCTACCAGTACCTTCTGGGTAGAAGGTACTGCTAGCTAATGAAGAGCCTGCCAAGCTTATGTCAAGTCTATTAGATATTTTGTAATAGATATTTAGTTGAATTATTAGTCTTTGTACATTGTTATACGTTATGTAGAAGTAGATTAGTCTTCTGTGGTGACAGAAGAATATATCAGAGTGTACATGGGTAGTTGTATTTAATTGTAGGCGCCAATATAGTCAAAGTATAGTATTATATTCATCTACTTGACAACATGTAATAAGATATCCTTATCTTATAAAAGGATATCTTAGTCACTTCTTCATGCATGCATCTTTCACAACTAAATAACCAACGAACCAACTATCTATCAAGTAACTTAGTTACTTCGAATCAAAAATCCTTTTTACAATCTTAGATTCAAGATTACTTTGTAATCCTGGTGATATTTAGATCATCCGTATTATTTCATCAATAATATTGAATCGTTTTGTTCTAACCAAAGTTGTGTTCTTTGTTCATTGCATTCACACATTTACTTAAACTCACCACCTTGTGTTCTTTTAAAGTGTGTTGTAGTAGATTCCGCATGCTAAACACATTCAATACATAAATATCTCAATCGAACTATAACCAAAACGTTCCACAAGTGGTATCAGAGATAGGCTTGATATTTACAAATTTAAAAGAAAAATGGATGTTGAACATATTCAGACAAATGTTGCAGCTAAACTTCCATTACTGAAACAAAATGAGTTTGAAATGTGGCGACTCAGGGTTGAACAATACTTTCAAGTGCAGGACTATGCACTTTGGGAGATTATTGAACAAGGCAATTCATTTAAACCCCAAATCACCACATCAACAGTAAATGATGCTCTTGTAACAACAATACAAAACCAACCATCAAATGCAGATGAAAGAATTCAGAAGAAAAATGATCTCAAGGCAAGGAGTATGTTACTGATGACTATTCCAAATGATCAACTTCTGATTTTTAACAAATACAAAGATGCCAAAACCCTCTTTGAAGCTATTGTGGCTAGGTTTGGTGGTAATGATGCTACCAAGAAAACACAGAAAACACTTCTCAAACAACAATTTGAGAACTTCACAGCCACAATCAATGAGTCTTTGGACAGTATGTTCAATAGACTTCAGAAGCTTGCAAGTCAGTTAGCCATCCATGAAGTGATGATAACTCAAGAAGACCTAAACTCTAAATTTCTTAGGAGTTTACCTTCAGAATGGTCTATGCATGTCATTGTTTGGAAGAACAAGTCAGATATTGACCAGATGAGTCTCAATGATCTCTACAATAATTTCAAGATTGTAGAACATGAAGTAAAGAAGACTACTGGGTCAAGCTCAGGAAATATGGCATTTGTTTCATCCCCAAACATCTCAAAGGTTGATCATGAAGACAAAGGTGGCAGAGAAGAAGGTACTGCTAACACAACCTTTGGTACTGCTAGTACTTCTAGTAGCACCAAGTCCATTTTGGATGAAACAATTGGGTGTGCTTTTCTTACATCTCAACACAATGGGTCTGTATTAACATTTGAAGACCTTCAAGAGATTCATCCTGATGATCTTGAAGTAATGGACCTAAAGTGGCAACTTTCACTTTTAAGCATTAGAGCTAAGCAGTTGATGATGAGGACTGGCAAGAAGATACTGATAGATGGAAGTGAGCCTGCTGGCTATGATAAATCAAAGGTGGAGTGTTACAACTGCCACATGAAAGGTCACTACTCTAGAGAGTGTAGAAGACCTAAGAGGCAGGATGACAGAGGTAGAGGGTTTGACAACAGAAACCAAGGAAGCTTTGAGAAGAAAGGAAGCTTTGAAAGCAAGAGTAAAGTTGTTGAAGTTGCTGAGCCAAAAGCAATGGTTGCTATAGATGGCATGGGTTTTGATTGGAGTTTCATGGGTGAAGATGAGTCAACTTCTGATGAATTGGCTTTGATGGCATTCTCCACTCCTGAGGTAATAATTTCTAAATGTTCAAATACATGTGAAGCATTTAAAGAATTGCAAACTTTAAGAAAATGCTTTGATGAACTCACAATAGTAGAAAGAAAAAACCAATCAAGCTCTATTTGACCATAAGTGTGGTATATCCAAGCTAGAAAAACAAATCACTCACTATAGAGAAAATGAACTTACCTTTACAGATGCCAAAAATGCTCTTCATAGACAAATATTTTTGAAAGATAAAGAAATAGAAATGGTAAGAAATGAGTGCACTAAAGTGACATTAGCTAGAGACAATATTCAACTGACTGTTACTAAATTGGAAAATGCTTCTGAGTGTACTAGGAGTATAGTAGAGAATCAGATGAATAAGAGGATAAAATCAGGGATAGGATACAACAAATGTCCACCTCCTTATAGAGGAATTCCTTGTCCACAAGGTAGTGATCTTGCTGCATCAGGTTTACATGAATTTGTTGCAAAACCATTAGCTAAACCTGTAGTGATAAGTGAACCTTCTGAGAGTGCTAAGAATGTCTCACTCTCCAAGGTGCTCACTGAGAAGAGACCAGATGTCCTAATTATTGAGGATTGGGTATCTGATGATGATGAAGATGAAACAATTCCTAAGAAAGGAATCAAAGTAGGACCAACCAGTCCTAAGAAAGTAGAAATTAAAGCTAAGGCCAAAACTGTTTTGAAGACAGTTGAAAGTTGTGAAAAATGTAATAACAAACCTAGGGGAAGCCAAAGAAATTGGAACAACCTTAAATCACAACAATTAGGTGATGACTTTGTTATGTTTAATAAAGCTTGTTATTATTGTGGTAGCTTTAATCATCTTCATGCTTATTGTAATAAATGGGTTTCTGGGAGTAAATCAAAAGCTAAAACAAATGTTACTCACCCCAGAAAAAGTTTTGTTAAGTCTAACACCACAAATGTTAAACATACTGTTAGACAAGATAAGCCTGTTATTGCAAAACCAACTGATAAGGGTACAAGAAACACTTATAAATCTGTACCAAAAGTTGAGAAGAATCCTATTCAAAAGATAAATGTGGTCAAAACAAAAGTTTGGAGTCCAAAAACCAAAGGTCCTGCTAGACCAAAAGGTCCTGCTAGACCACATGGTACTGCCAAAATTGGTATTGCCAAAATTGGTACTGATAGACCAAAGACCACACAATGGATTAAAAGGGAAAGTGCTGTTAAGTCCTCAGCATGTTGGATTTGGAAACCAATCCAATCTAAAGGTGCATCAACAATCCTGAAAAGGTTTGACTTTATTGATGCAAGAGGCAAACCCAAGTCTGTCATGGCTTGGGTACCCCAAGGAAACTAATATGTTTATTCATGTGCAGGAAGATTCAACTGATATTGAAGATCAAGGATATGTTGATAGTGGGTGTTCAAGGCACATGACAGGCAACATGTCATTCCTCTCAGACTTCAAAACTTTTGATGGAGGATATGTTACCTTTGGGGGAGGAATAAAAGGAAAGATCACTGGTAAAGGTACTATCAAAACCAGTAAAATAGATTTTGAAAATGTGTATTTTGTGAAAGAACTTCAGTTTAATCTTCTTAGTGTCTCACAAATGTGTGACAAAAAGAACAATGTCCTATTTACTGACAATGAATGTATGGTTCTTTCTTCTGATTTTAAGATGCCTAATGAGAGTCAGATCCTTCTTAAAATTCCAAAAAGGAACAATATGTATGTTGTCAATTTAAAGAACATTGATCCCAAGGAAGGTTTAACTTGTTTGGTAGCAAAGGCCTCATTGGATGAATCTATGATTTGGCATAGAAGGCTTGGTCATGTAAACTTTAAAACAATCAACACTATTGCAAAATATGATTTAGTAAGAGGTTTACCCAAAAAGATTTTCCAAAACGACCAAACTTGTGTTGACTGTCTAAAAGGCAAACAACATAGAGCTTCTTGTAAGCCCAAGACCCAAAACTCTATTTCTCAGGCTTTACATATGCTTCATATGGATCTCTTTGGTCCTACTAATGTGTGCAGCTTGAATGGAAAGAAATATTGTCTGGTTGTTACTGATGACTATAGCAGATTTTCATGGGTTTTCTTCTTAAGATCTAAACATGAAACTAGTGAGATACTTAAAACCTATATCACTGAGGTAGAAAACCAATCTGATAAGAAAGTCAAAATCATCAGGTGTGACAATGGGACAGAGTTCAAGAATAGAGTTATGGATGACTTTTGCAAGGAAAAAGGCATAAAAAGAGAGTTTAGTGTAGCTAGAACACCTCAGCAAAATGGAGTAGCAGAAAGAAAGAATAGAACACTTATAGAGACTGCTAGAACTATGTTAGTAGACTCTAAGTTGCCTATTTCATTTTGGGCTGAAGCAGTTGGTACTGCTTGTTATGTACAAAACAGGGTTCTTGTGACAAAACCACATAGAAAAACACCTTATGAACTTTTCTTTGGTAGAAAACCATCTTTAAGTTTTATGAGACCTTTTGGTTGTCATGTTACTATTCTCAATACCAAAGATCATTTAGGCAAATTTGATGGAAAAGCAGATGTTGGCTTTCTGATAGGGTATTCCTTGCAGAGTAAGGCCTATAGAGTGTTTAACACTTGCACTAGGCTAGTAGAAGAGAATCTTCACATAGAGTTTCAGAGAAAACTAGCAAATGTGAAAGGAGTTGGACCAGATTGGATGTTTGATGTTGATAGGCTTTCAGAATCTATGAATTATGTGCCTGTTTCAGGTACACATGCTAATGATAATGCAGGTTCTAAAGAAAATGTTGAAGCTCCTAAAGATCAAGATTTCATCTGGATGCCAATTTGGAAAAGTATGGATCTATCTTCAAGTCAAGAAGGACCTTCAAACACAAGAAATGAAGGCAATGAAGAAGATCAAGGAACTCAGAATCAAGAGAATCAAGAAAGTGGTGCTAATGACAATGGTACTGCCAGTTCTTCAGATGGTCCTGCTAGTACAAGTATTGGTACTGCTGAGCCATTGAATGTTCAAATAGATGATTCTTTTCAAGAAGAGGTTGGGATTAGCAATCTTCCAACTACATATGAAGTTCCTAAAACACCAAACACTAGAATTCTCAAAGATCACACAACTGATGATGTGATTGGAAGCATAACTTCTGGTGTTAGAACAAGATCTCAAGTTGGTTTATCTCAAGTCTTATCCTCAGATGAAGAAGGGTTAATCTCCTCTATTTATGAAGAAAAGAATAATGATAATTCCAATATATGCCTGTTTTCATGTTTTCTATCTCAGGCTGAACCCAAGAACATAAACAAAGCTTTAGATGATGCAAGTTGGGTGGAAGCTATGCAAGAAGAGCTTCTCCAATTCAAGATTCAGAAGGTTTGGATATTGGTTGATTTGCCCAGAGGTCATAGGGCAATTGGAACCAAATGGGTGTTCAGAAACAAGAAGGATGAAAGGGGTATAGTGATCAGGAACAAGGCTAGATTGGTAGCACAAGGATATACTCAAGAGGAAGGGGTAGATTATGAAGAAGTGTTTGCTCCAGTTGCAAGACTTGAAGCAATTAGGCTTTTCTTAGCCTATGCTTCATTCATAGGCTTCACTGTCTATCAAATGGATGTTAAGAGTGCATTTTTGTATGGTGAAATTGAAGAACCAGTATATGTATCTCAACCTCCAGGCTTCATTGATGCTGAGTATCCAGATAAAGTTTACAAGGTTACCAAGGCTTTGTATGGCCTACATCAAGCTCCAAGGGCATGGTATGAAACATTGGCTTGTTTTCTACTAGAAAGTGGATTCCAAAGAGGCAGGATTAATCCAACTTTGTTCATCAAAAGGACAAAGAAAGACATCTTGTTAGTGCAGATTTATGTTGATGACATAATCTTTGGATCAACAAACCAAGGCTTGTGTGTAGAATTTGAAAAACTTATGCACAGTAAGTTTGAAATGAGTTCCATGGGGGAACTTACTTTCTTTTTAGGTCTCCAAGTGAAACAATCCAAAGAAGGCATATTTATCAGCCAAGATAAGTATGTAGCAGAGATCTTAAGGAAATTCAATTTTGCTGATTCTAAGGTTGCAAGTACACCAATGGATCCAGACAAAGGGCTACTCAAGGATGCTGAAGGAGAAGATATGGATTTGCACAATTATAGGTCTATGATTGGATCTTTGATGTATCTTACATCATCAAGACCAGATATCATGTTCTCAGTATGTGTGTGTGCAAGGTTTCAAATACATCCCAAAATCTCTCATCTCACAGCAGTCAAAAGAATCTTTAGATATCTTAAGGGTCAACCTAGGTTAGGTCTTTGGTATCCAAGGGAATCATCTTTTGAATTGGTGGCTTATTCGGATAGTGACTATGCTGGTGCAACACTAGACAGAAAATCCACAACTGGTGGATGTCAATTTCTTGGTTGCAGACTAATCTCTTGGCAATGCAAGAAACAAACAATGGTGGCCAACTCTACAACTGAAGCAGAATATGTTGCTGGTGCAAGTTGTTGTGGGCAAGTTCTTTGGATCCAAAATCAAATGCTTGACTATGGGTACAATTTTCTTAACACCATTATTTATATTGACAATAGCAGTACTATTTGTATCATTAAAAACCCAGTTCAACACTCAAAAACAAAACATATTGAAATCAGACACCATTTCATAAGGGATTGCAATGAGAAAAGGTTAATTCAAGTTGTTAAAATTGATTCTGAAAAGAATTATGCAGACCTTCTCACCAAAGCTTTTGATTTAGGTAGATTCAAATACCTTGTAGGAGGTATTGGAATGATAAATCTTTGAAAATCATATGTTTTTGTTCATAAAATTAACTGGTATTGAATTTTTAACATGGTACTGCTAGTTAGTCAAAAGGTCCTGTTAGTTCATAATTGGTCCTGCTGATACAAAATTGCTATGTTTTGTTCATATAAATGCTTGAATGTTTTCAATTATATAGATCAAGTGCTCTCCACTTTGTTCTTTTGGTTTGCAACTAACACATTTCAGGTTGATAACAAAACAAGAGTTCTTTCATACAAAAGGGGCAACAAAAGTTATATTCATTTCAGGAGAAATAACAATCTCAGGGGAGGAATTTATAGCCCAGAATGGAAGAAAGACCAATTGATGAAAGAAAAGACAAGAGCATACAAGATGATGCAGAGTTGAAAAAGAGAGAGTTAGATCACATATCTAGAAGGGATGAAGTATTTCTCAAGGAGAAAGTTCTATCTAGATCAAACTAAGAAATGTTTTCAACTCAAAGGCATGCTATTAGATGATTTCACTTGTTGAGCCAATCATCCAAGATACACAGCATCATTGCCTGATTTAAATTTCCTCCATCCAAGGAAATTGCACCATCTTTTGGGCCATCATGGCTTTTGGTATTCATCTCACCAAGTTTTTACAAACTTAAGAGTTGACTAGTCCTTAAGCAAACGGCTTTTGGTAAAGACAAATCAAATCCGTTGATGGTTGATAGTTTACCAAAAACTATATGGTTGTTAACTAACCATACTTAATTGTAAATAGTTAACTAGTCCTTAAGCAAACGGCTTTTGGTAAAGACAACTCAAATCCGTTGATAGCTGGTAGTTTGCTAAAAACTATAAGGGATTTTTATAAAACTTTAAAAGGTACTGCTAGTACAAAAATGGTACTGCTAGAGTACAAAGGTACTGCTAGATAGCCGTTGAGCCTGTCAGAAAAAGTTTTAGCCTTTAGGCCTGGTAGTTAAAATTAGCCGTTGGGGTAGTTATGTAAATTACTGATGATTATATTATATTATATTTCACATATAAAAGATCTTTTTAACCGCCTTTTCAATTTCTTTTTATAATCTTTATTATTGTCGGTTAAAAGTAATTCTCTCATATCTTCTTTCATCAGTCATTATCATAATTCACATACATCTTTCAACTTCTACCAGTACTATCAAACAATCCCACCATCATATTCAAAATTTTCATTATGGCTTCCACAATTGATCTAAACTTTGTTCAACGTCACAATCAGTTAGCATTTTTGGAGAAGTCAGAGGATAATGCCTCATTTCATCAAGTAGTGGACTTTTTAAACAACTCCTACATCAGGTTTGCTTTGCTAGTCAATCCCACTATTTATGAAAAACAAATTTTACAATTTTGGGAATCTGCTAAAATTAAAACTTCTGAAAATGGGGAACAAAGAATAAAAGCCAAAGTGGATGGTAAACATTTGTCTCTTACTGAGTCATCCATAAGAAGACATCTTCATTTGGATGATTCTGATGGTATTAGTCAGTTACCAGATACTGAAATTTTTGAAAATTTAACAAGAATGGGGTATCATGCTGAGTTCAACAAACTCACTTTTCTGAAAAAGCATCTTACTCCACAATGGAGATTTTTGATTCACACGATCCTTCACTGTTTGAGCCAGAAGAAAACCTCTTGGGAGCAATTTAGTGGCAACATGGCTTCTGCTCTCATTTGCTTAGCTACAAACAGAAAATACAATTTTTCTAAATATATTTTTGAAGGATTGATAAACAATGTGAATAGTAAAACAAAATTTTTGATGTATCCAAGATTCATTGGATGCATCATTGGAAAATTAAAACATGTGTTGCTTCCCACAGACTCAGTTTATGAAACACCAAAACTTTCTCAAAAAGTATTTTCAAATATGAGAATTGGTTTTAGAGGGGAGGAAGTTCCACTTTTTGATGAAATGGTACCACAACATCCAGAAGAACCAACACCATCTGCTGATACACCATCATCTAGTTCTTCACATGGTTTCATTTCACAAACACATCAAAAATCACCAACACCATCTCCAGTACCATCAGCAACACCACCACCATCCCCACATCATATATCACAAACCCAATCACCTCAGACAATGCAAGAGTTGAAAGACAAGGTGAAGTTCTTAGAGAAAGCTCTTAAAAGTCAAAATGAAAAGTTTTCTAAGATCAACATCAAATTGGTTAAGAGGGTTAAGAGATTGGAGGGTGAAGTGAAGAAGTTAAAAGGTAAAAAGTCTGCAAAGGTTGTTTTATCTAGTTCTTCACAGTCAGATGCTGATAGGATAGATCTCTCTTCCAAAAAGGGGAGGAAGGATAGGTCTGAAGATGAGGAAGAAGAGGAGGAACAGGCTCAATTTGAATTCCATGATGGAACTCAAGTTTATGATGAAGAGCCTGTTGGAGCAGGGCAAGAGCCTGTTGGAGCAGGGCAAGAGCCTGCTAGGGCAGAAGAAGAGTCTGCTAGGAGAGAAAGGCTATTGGCTATAGGGTATAAAGGGTCTGCTGAGAGAGTGTACAAGAGAAAGAGGATTTTAGTTGCTGATGAGCAATCCTCTGCTCCATCACAAGATCAAATTCCAAAGGATAAGGGCAAAGGTATTCTAATTGAAGATGAGCCAAAGTCCAAGAAGTTGAAAAGAACTCAGCAAATTCAGATGGCTTTAGGAGAAGAAGAGGCCAAAAGAGTTCAAGAAGAAGAGCTAAAAGCTAGAGAAGCTTCAAGAATGCTTGAAAAATTGAAAGAGCAGAAAGAAGCTGAAGAAGCTGCTCAAGCTCTTCTTGATACTCAAATTGCTCAAGAGACCTTTGATGCACAGATGTTATGGATTATTAACAATGATCCAATTGTGAAAGGTCATGCAGCAAATATAGTAAATGACAAGACACTCAATTCTGATGAGAAGACTGAAGCACTTGAATCTTTCATCAACAAGAAATACAAAGAAGCAGCTTTGGCTGACATTTTTGAGAAGATGAAGGAAAGCCAGAAGAGAGGTTTTAAAGTGGGCAAAACTAACAAAGATCAAACAATCTTTATGAAGAAATTTTTGAAGAATCAGGCAAATTGGACTGATTATCAACTTAAGAAGAAATCTGCTGATGAAATCTTCTTTTTATATCTTCAAGCCTACAAGAATCTTTACTATAATGTTCCATCTGATGTACACCCCTCAAAGAAGAAGGAAGATGCTCAGAAGAAAGAAGTAGCAAAATTGGATCAAGGGCAAGTAAGTAAAATGTTGATTACTTTACCTACTATCATTCATGCTGATCCAATTAGGTCTAGACACCCTATAATTGATTGGGAAATACACCATGATAGATTTGGTAAGTCATGGAAAATATTAAGGGTTGGGGGACAGTCTGCTATCTTCAAGAATTTTGAAAATTTAGTTAGAGCATCTGATAGAGCAGATTTGGAAGAATTGTGGAATCTAGTGCAGATTAGGTTAGCCACAAATTCTAGTACAGATGCTAAGGAACAAGAGCTTTGGGTGGAATTCAATAGGATGTTCGATCCTGATCCCAAAGATGTTCATTGGAAATTTCCCTATTATGATCCTTCAACAACTTGGGAATTTCTAAGTCATAGCCATACTCATCATCTTTTCACACAGAGTGGGATAGAACTTTTTATGTTAGCTGAGAAAGAGTATCCTCTTAGCTATGAAGTGCTTAAAGCTATGATCTCCAAGAGATTAAGGTGTGACAAGGATGAAGAAAACTCAGAGATTGTTCAGAGTTTGCTGAGGAGCATATCTGAGCAATATGAAAGAAAAAGAAAGGATAGAAAGTAAGGTTTTTGGAAGAGTTCTCAAATCCTCAAGGTATGTATTTTATTCATCAGAAACTTGTGTATTTTAATGGAAATAACAAGTTTAGGGGAGGATTGTTGGGAATAAAATGATCAAAGTCAAAGAGCCTGCCAATGATGAGAAGAGCCTGCTAGTTGATTTTGTAGTGTACGAAGATGTTCTACCAGTACCTTCTGGGTAGAAGGTACTGCTAGCTAATGAAGAGCCTGCCAAGCTTATGTCAAGTCTATTAGATATTTTGTAATAGATATTTAGTTGAATTATTAGTCTTTGTACATTGTTATACGTTATGTAGAAGTAGATTAGTCTTCTGTGGTGACAGAAGAATATATCAGAGTGTACATGGGTAGTTGTATTTAATTGTAGGCGCCAATATAGTCAAAGTATAGTATTATATTCATCTACTTGACAACATGTAATAAGATATCCTTATCTTATAAAAGGATATCTTAGTCACTTCTTCATGCATGCATCTTTCACAACTAAATAACCAACGAACCAACTATCTATCAAGTAACTTAGTTACTTCGAATCAAAAATCCTTTTTACAATCTTAGATTCAAGATTACTTTGTAATCCTGGTGATATTTAGATCATCCGTATTATTTCATCAATAATATTGAATCGTTTTGTTCTAACCAAAGTTGTGTTCTTTGTTCATTGCATTCACACATTTACTTAAACTCACCACCTTGTGTTCTTTTAAAGTGTGTTGTAGTAGATTCCGCATGCTAAACACATTCAATACATAAATATCTCAATCGAACTATAACCAAAACGTTCCACACAACTTCCTTCATGTTTGGGTTGATTCTTCGTTGTCTTTGAACAACGGGTTTGGAATCGTTTTCGAAATTGATTTTGTGCTTGCAAAAGTTTGGACTTATTCCACGAATGTCAGAAGTTTTCCAAGCGAAAGCTTCTTTATGATTTTTGAGCATAGAAACAAGACGTTCTTTTTCATCGGGTTTGAGTGCTGAAGATATGACAACCGGAAGAAGAGATTTTTCTTCCAAGAATGCATATTCCAGATGATCGGGAAGAGGTTTCAAGACGAGATCCACCGGCGGATCTTTAATTGAGGTTTTGATTCTCATTTCATCATTGAATTCCAACTCCTCAAAGTTGGTTATTTCTTCCTCAGAAATTTCTTCGGTGTTTATCTGCATAAATTCAGCGAATTCTCTGTCGAGATCTTCATCACTTATTTGTCCAGATGTTTTATGAGTCTTGATTCTTTCATCAAGCAACTCATCGAATTTTTCCTCTGTAATTTCATCGATAACATCAATGCTATAACAAGTGTCATCATTCGCATGAGAATATTTCATGGCTTGATTAATTTGAAAAGAGATTCTTTCATCTCCAACTCCAAGATTGAGTTATTTGTTTTTGACTCGAATGATAGCATCGGCGGTGTTTAGGAAAGGTCTTCCTAAGATCAATGGAACTTTGTTGTCTTCCTCCATCTCGAGGATCACAAAACCAACGGGAAAAATGAATTGCCCAACTTGAACAAGCATGTTTTCAGCTACTCCAACAGGATATTGGATAGTATGATTTGTTAAACATATACTCATTCTTGTGGGTTTCAAGGTATCGATCGAAAGCTTCGTATACAATGAGTATGGCATAAGATTGATACTCGCACCGAGATCGGTTAAAGCATCACAAGTGATTGAATTTCCCAAAGTACACAGGATGAGAAAACTTCCAGGATCACTGAGTTTTTTTGGTAGTTTGTTTTCAACAATGGCTGAGCAATCTTCATTCAAAAAGATAGCAGAAATGTTTTCCATTTTGCTTTTGTTGCTCACAAGTTCTTTCAAAAACTTCCCATAATTGGGAATACCAGCCAGGACATCAACAAGAGGAACGTTGATCCTAACTTCTTTGATTAAGTCAATGAACTTGCCATATTGTTCTTCCATCTTTTCTTTCCTCAAACGTTGAGGATATGGAATTCTTGGTTTATATGCTTTGAGCTGTGGAGTGGGTTTAACGACTGGTGTAGGAATTGGTTCGTTATCTTTTGGTTCCTCCTCTGCTTCATCCTCACTATCATCATAAATGATAGTGGTTGTTTGGTTTGGGTTTGGTGGTGGATCATAAGATAGACCACTACGAGTGAATACAACATTTACATGCTCATTTCTCGTTTGAGGTGGACGATAAGATCTAGATGATGATGGTTTCGGGTTGTATTGAGTATTGCTTGGCAAAGTACCCGATGGTCTAGCAGCAAATTGATCCGAAAGACGACCAAATTTGGTTTCAAGGTCTTGGATAGAAGCTTGATGGTTCTTTTGACCTTGTTCGACTTTGGTTTTGAGGCTGAAGAACCAATTTTTGATAAATTAATTCGTTTGCTTTTGAGCATGCACGAATTCACGCATGGTTTTTCCGAATTCAGATTCTTCATTTTTCTTTTCAGGTATTTGTGATGATGAACGATTATCATCACGAGACGATGTCGGACGGTTGTCGTCACGAGATTGGGAACTACGGTTATCATCCCTCGGTGGACGATATTGCCAATCTCTAGAATTTCTACCGTAGTAGTTTCCACGATATCCTCCTCCTCGATATCCTCCATAAACATAATTGGCTTCGGCTTCGGGACCTCCCATGGGTTTGTCATCACACTCGGATGATGAATGGTTTCCACCACAATAGTTGCATCCATCGCGCATATCTTTGATTTCTTTTTGGATACTTTGGAATTTATAATCGATTTTGGTGGTGAGATCTTTCATCATGTCCATGATTTTGGAATTTTCATTCGTTCCTTCGGCGAATGCAACGGTTTTTCGTTGAGGTTTGGTTTTGGCATCCTTAGACCAATCGAGCTTAAGAAGTACACGGTCTTCTAGTAAAGTGTAAGCTTCGTTAGGGGTCTTATAAAGGAAAATTCATCCGGCATCAAGGATACCTTGAGTTGTGTCATCGAGACCATGGTAAAAAATTTGAATGATATTACCACGAGACAAACCATGCCCATGACAACTTCGGAGCATGTTTTTCATTTTAAGCCAAGCTTCGACAAGATTTTCTCCTTCCTTTTGAGTGAAACTACGAATTTCACCTAAGAGACGATCAAATATGGCCGGTGGAAAGAAACGTCCAACAAATGCTTTTCTCATTTGGTTCCAAGTTGTGATCACTCCGGGGCTTAATTCGTTATACCAAATTTTCGCTTCTCCGGTGAGAGACGATGGAAAGAGTTTGAGGCGGATTGCATTTGCGTAGGTAGTTCTATAACAAAACATGTCACAAATTTCAAGAAAATTGGCGATATGTTTGTGTGGATCGGATCTAACTCGACCATCAAATTGATTGTCTTTGATCATCGAAAGATGATGACCTTTGATAGTAAAGTTATCTCCAAGATTAACGGGAACAATGGCGGCCGCGGGTATAGGAGCTACAACCCTATTGGTGGCCCACATAGGTCGATCGTCGGCCATTGGAAATGGTAATTCAAGAAAATGATCAACGATTGGATGAACTTCGGAAAGATTATCAAATGGTGGGTTAACGGTTCTTGGTTTTCTTTGATTATTTGGAACAAATGGGGTTCTCTTTTTGTGACATAAACTTTCGGGGTTAGACAATGGTGTACTTAATTCTTCGTTAGAAGAGCGAGTGGTCATACACGAGAAAAATGAGCCAATCAAAAAAGATTATCAACTAAAAAGAAAATTAAACGATTTATATATATATATATATATATATATATATATTCGGAACAGTATTTGGCGGTTCAAGACTGAACCGGCGGTTTGGTTGGTCAGAAAGTTCTGAGCCGCGCGGTTGGATTCTGAACCGGCAGTTCAGGTCGACAGAAACTGGTGAACCGGTTCGGCTGAAAGCTGAACCTGCGGCTCACAAAAACGTGATCAAATCCCCGGCAGCGACGCTAAAAACTTGATGTTTGTCGAGAGTGCAAGTTTTAAATTTATAAACACGATTTATCAATGATTCAAACGAAACACATACGAGCAAGTATACTCGTCCGATTGTAGCAAGAGGTGATATGGTAAGCCGAGGTCGTTCACAAGGATTTGTTTAGTTTTTATGTAACGTGAGTTTGATTATAACAAAGACTTAGTAATGATTCTAAAGCAAGAAAATAATGATGATGATGTAAATTCGATATATTAAAAACTACACTTGCCTAGACTAGTTTGCACAATTCCCTTGATATGATTATGACAATGGTTCAAATCGATTATGATCAATAAATTAGATGGTGCTCTAATTTGATTAGTTGGTGTACTAATCCTCTTGTTTTCAACACTTTCAATCCTCGTCAAGATTTTAAGATGACAAAAACAATATTAAGTTTTGATCAAACAAGACTAACACAATTCAATCACTTGATTCGCTATCGTTTCACAAGTAATTGACAACTACACTTTTAGTTTTCTAAGTTTAACCAAGTTACATATGAAATGGTCAATACATAAGGTAACACCTTCATAGACAAAGGTTTACAATTGATTAAATAACAATGTCTCTTTCGACCTATTACACCATTAATAATCAACCAAACTTGATAACTCTTTTGTTTATGAAAACTTTGAAAGCACAATTCGATCTTAGTATTAGCTTTTCATTGAATTAGAACCATAGACTTATAATCAATCAACATTCATGTAACAAACATCATCTAGGCAAGTGCACAAGGCACTTAGCCGCTCATGGCAAACAAAGAAATAACCACAGAAAATTTATCACTTGAAAACATGATCAAGAAGTCTTACAAAAGTTGTAATGATGATTACAAGAGTTAGGAACAATTATGAGATGAATAACAATGATTCCTTTGATGATTATAATGATGAATAATGAATGTAAGCTAACTTCTTCCTACGTTTTCTTCCTTGTAGCCTTCTTGAGAGAGTAAATTGATTATGAGATTAGTTGTAGTGTGTGTTTTCTCTTGGCCAAGCTTCCAATTAATAGAATAGCTACTCCTTGGTCACCAAGAAAATTTCTTGGGCACAAAGTGTCATAAAATTCTGGACTTGGAGTAAATGAAGTATAATGATAACCCACATGAAGAGTTAGATCATTAAAAGTAGTCATTAAGTGTGCCAGGAGTTGCAGCAACCCAAGGTTGAAGTCTCAACCTGAGGTTCAGATTCCAGCCCAAGGTTTGGAGTAAGGTTGGCATGGCAGTTTTGAACCTTGGGTTGAACTTAAGCCTTAGTTGTATTTCTTGAACCTTTGGTTGAGGAAGCAAGCCATAATTCATAGCAAACTTTGCATGTAACTTCTCATTCATTTCATCAACACTTGATCTTTTCTTGAGCTCGGAAATCTTTGTAACTTGATTCTTTATCTTTGATGATCTTCCCGAGGTCTTTATTATGGGTAGAATCTTTCGTTGTGCATAAGCTCTTGATTTAGCGACTTTTCCCCATCTTTCTAGCTATTCCCTTGGACTTGATTGTACCTGAACCATAATATATATTTTGTACCTTTTTCGCATAATATGTTCACAAACACAACCAAATACAATGCACAAACATAGAAATAACGCGACTAAAACATGTACGAAATGAGCGTTATTAGCATATCTAACCTTAGCCAGTCAACAAGTTATAGCAAATCAAAAACAG
The DNA here is from genome assembly GCA_021014915.2 of Artemisia tridentata subsp. tridentata. Classification (NCBI taxonomy): domain Eukaryota; kingdom Viridiplantae; phylum Streptophyta; class Magnoliopsida; order Asterales; family Asteraceae; genus Artemisia; species Artemisia tridentata. The sequence continues at coordinate 13,177,660 of CP139503.1, forward strand.
CAGTTAGGTCCATTCAATACAGTTTGAATGGTTTCTCACATGAATACTAGTCAAATCACATAATGCCATCAAATAACCAGATCAAATATTTCAGCCAAACAGTCAAATATTGAGTAAACAGTTCGCATATTCCAGATAAACAGTTATTGAGTTTAGTTAAAAACGAGCATGTATTCTACCCCAAAATAGTTAGAAAATCAGTAAAAGTAGGGGCCATGAACTCACCTTAGCCACAGCAATGCAAAAATCACAACTGACACGACTGGCATCGAGAAGCAAAACATAGCAGTCTCAAGACATACGGCACGATAGTTCCAAGATATACAGGCACGATGGTACACGGAGGTACAAGCACAACGGTACACAACGGTCTAGGATCGGCACAACTTAATACGTATACGATTATCTCAAAATATGTCTCGCACAATAATAAAGTCTATAAAAGACAATGTGTCGTAGTTTTCGTGGATTACTCGATTTCAAAACTTATCAAAAGCTTAATATCAACGTTTCGTGTGGTGTGGTAAGAAAACATAGAATCGACATATAACTCACGCCAAAGAGAATAGACATCGACATAATCGAGAAAATACTCAACGGTACACAACGGTCTAGGATCGGCACAACTTAATACGTATACGATTATCTCAAAATATGTCTCGCACAATAATAAAGTCTATAAAAGACAATGTGTCGTAGTTTTCGTGGATTACTCGATTTCAAAACTTATCAAAAGCTTAATATCAACGTTTCGTGTGGTGTGGTAAGAAAACATAGAATCGACATATAACTCACGCCAAAGAGAATAGACATCGACATAATCGAGAAAATACTGACGAGAACTCAAACCAAAGAAGACAAATCTAGAAGTTAACGACAAATAAACACCTCAAATAAAATAAATTAGTTTGTACGTTTCGGTATTTACCCAGATATCCCAAATAATTTGCATAAAATATAAACGCCTTATAAATAGGAATAGTTTAACTAATAAAAATCAGTTTTCTCAAGTCGTTGTGACTTTAGTTAATCAAGCTTGACATTTCAATATCTTATAAATTTTATGCTTCGTTATCATTCGCGTAATTATTAGTTTTGGGTTTATTGAATATTTTGTGTCCGGTCCGAGTCTAATATATTAAAGTCTTTTCGAGTTTAATATATTATGTCGTCTCAAGTCTCAAAATGTCCAATGAATCCAATATCTAATATCGTAAATCCGATAACGATCCATAATTATCCAAAAGTCCAAGTATAATAGTCAAAATCTGTATTCAAATCCAATTCACAATTCCAAATATTCGAAACGTACCAATTTTCACTATATCAAACCAATAACTCTAGTTTTGCAACTCAGTAACCATAATATATTAGTTTCCAATTTTATCACAAACATCAAAATAAACTTAACCAAACATACTCTTAAATTTTTCTTGGCTCAACTCATGTTTAAACTAACACACCTTATGGTGGGCCGTTGGACCCTATTTAAATCTAACCCAAACCAAAAATATACAACACTCTTTTCGTTTAATTATTAGCAGACCGAGACTATCAACACCCTTATGTTTTCTTGTTGAACCTATAACGACACCACCCCCGTGGTGATTTAACATGACTTGCGGCTACAAACTAACAACAAACGCACCCTACGTGGGTGGTTTTTCCTGAACCGAGAACCAATGACCATAACATATAAATAAGCAACTCGACATATCACTAAAACCAACCCCTATTCGGATCTGCTAACAGTTACAACACAACCGGACCTCAAGGAGGTCACGGCTCCAATTCTTACCGAGACCAAAATAGATGAATGGTTGAATTTAAAGGTCAAACCGAGAACCAAATCCGGGTTATATACCCGACCCGTGACTACAGAAACTAAACAACCCCGTATTCTGGTTTTAACATCAAATCGAGACCATAACAACAACCCTCAACATCAATCACGCAAGAATTCACAGATTAAAACCAAGACGAATCCAAACTGACTCTCATCGGGTTTTGACCCGAACCGTGAACAACCCAATCGAATCAGACATACACCATTTTAAATCAACTTTTACCACACGAATTCATTTTCCAAATTGTTTTAAACCCGGTTTTTGACCACAAAATTTATGATAACGAGTTATATCAGTTTTGAGTCCACGAAAACAGTAACAAAATAATTAAAACCGGTTAAATAAATAAACAACATGAGTGGTTTTACCATACCACTCGGGCGAACGAGGGAGAGGAGAAGAGAATGAGGCGGAGGAGGTGGTGGTGACGGCGATGGTGGAGGCTGTGGTGGCTGGTGACAACCTTCGGACCAAAACAATCATCTTGAAACAACCCTTCGATCTACACTCGCACGGCTGTAATTTGCATCGCTGGAAAACTCGCCGGAAAAACTTTGGGTTATCGCGGGAGAAAGAAAAGAAAGATGAGGGTGTGATGGTGGATGTGGTGTTGATGGTGATGGCGGTGATGGGGTCGGAGGCGGTGGATTGGTCGGAGAATGTGGCCGGAACAAGAAGGCGACTGCTGGATTTAGGAGGAGGGGGAGGGGGAAATTATAACCCTAAAAATGTTATAATAGGCTTTATATATAGGGGGATCAAAGGTTATGAAAAACCCTAGGGACCAAACTATCAATAACAAAAGTATAGGGGCGGCGGGGTAAAATTACTGCAGGGACCATAGTTGTAATTTAGGTTATGTTTCTTGAAATGAGGCTCGGGGCTCGTTTAGGCTAGCAAACGATCGATTCAAGACACGGGAATTACGCCATTGCGCTCAGAATAGTTTTTCCAATAAAAACGACTATTCACACGCCTCGTTTCTCACAAATAATAAAATAATCAAATCAAATCGTCGGTTGTGCCAGTACGCGTTGTGTACAAATTTCACGTTTCGCGAGATAACTTCACGTTTTTAAACCAAATAAGCTCAGAAAGATTCTTAAATGAAAAACAGGGATAATGAATACGTCCGAAAAATTACGGGTTTTACATATTATTTAATATAATTAACACATCTAATATATTAATTACATTAAATAAAGTGTTCTCTAAATGTATATGTGTGTGCCCCAATAGGCTCGAGTTTGAAACCGGACATACGTATATAAAATATGTTCACAATTCAACAGCTCCCACTTGGACATATTTTAATAAACGTAATGACATTGGTTAGCATCTAGCAACACGCCAATGCCCCCAGAACAACTAGAGTGTGGTTTCACGAAGCTAGGGATGAGCATATCGAACCAAATCCCGAAACCGAAACGGTACCGAGTCCCGATATATGGTACGGTACCGGGACTTCTAAATAAGGCCAAAAAAAATCGGTACCTTTCGGGTTCGGGACGGGACTTATTCGGGAAATCCCGATTTGGTACCGGAAGTAGAATAGTCCATGTTTTTTAATGAATTGTCTAATCCAAACACCCATTTGTTCCATGCAACAACAGTAACACACGGGCAAACCAAAGGTCCAAAATAAAACCCTACTGTTACTAACAAGTAACAACCACAGTTCTTTCACAAAATCTTTCAAAAAATTAAACCCTAATTTATTATCAATCACACAAGTCATCTCGATCTTTATCATTGGAAAACTATGGAGGTATGTTTAATTTTGTTTTTCTTTTTAATATATACAGTGATGCTATACGTACCATGTTTATAATTTGTATATATTGATTTTTCTTTTTAACATACACAGGTTATTAGTTTATTTTGTTTCTAATTTGTATATATTGATTTTACAGTGATGCTATACGTACCGTGTTTATAATTTGTATATACTGACAGGTTATTAGTTTATTTTGTTTCTAATTTGTATATATTGGTTTTTATAAACAAACTCAACATGGTTTAACGAAAAACGGGAATAACCCGATACGTACCGATTTCCCGTTACCGGGTACCGGAACCGGTACCGGAATCCCGTTCGGTACGGTAACGGTACACATCTTTCATGCCCGGGAAAAAAACGGGACCATCAATTCGGTACGGGTTCGGGACGGGATTGGTACCGAGCTCATCCCTAGTATGATGTAACCACACATCAAGAATTTGGGTCAGTTGTTAGAAGTTAGCAGAACCAATCAATTAAAAAATGTCTTCTCTTTACAAATATCTCACCATACAAATGTATATGCATTCAAATTACAAGAAAAATGACTAAAAGATTGGTTTCTTAAGCATTCTACTCTCCCTTTGAAAAAGAAATCTAGAACCATAAAGAAAGCGACCCACGAGAGGAAATTTTGGGCTACCAAATATAATGTATGTGACAACAGCAAAAGAACTGATAAAAATTGGTATCCATTTTGAATTGTGTTGATAAAGTAGTAAGAAGTTGATAATAAATGTGAGGATCATAGTCGCTATGGACATAAAAAGTGATCCTAGACATAACATCAGCTGTTGGGGCAAGGAAATCATGAAACCTTGTTCAGTGTAATCAGACCCGAGGATAGACAAGACCATGAGGATTGAGGTAGTGGCGGTTATAAACGACAAACCGTCAAATATTATGAAAATTTTGGAAAGTTCTTTTCGAAGGAAAATAGGCATACCAGTTACTTGGTCATATCCACCTGGAAACGTAAATGCTGCTGCAAATGTAATGGTTGCGATTAGTGAAGCAACCACCATTAACTGAGCAGCTGTTTCTTTCATCCACTCTTCCCCTTTGGAAAATAGAATTTTGTGGTTCTTGGTGAACACTTCATGCGGTGTTAGACCAGCTGCGTTCTTCTTTTCTCGAAATGGAGGAGGGAGTATGGCTTCTACTTGCTAAAATCACAAAGATTACAGCATTATTAAGTATTAAATAACCATTATAGAACACAAGAAAAAAGGGAAGTTTTGGGCACACAAAAATTATTATCTAATCTGTGCTCTAAGGTATTAAACATAAACTTTCCTTTTATATTAAAAATTGTATCTAATACACATTAATTAAACTTACAAATTAATTACCATAATTAAATCTGATTTGTAATTTAATAAACTCAAACTTTTCTTTCATAATCACCTTAAACCTTGCCTTGAGGACACCCGTTAAACAAGCCTTTAGTTTTATCGTGTTGAAAAAGTTCACAATTATTATGCAACTGGAGGGAAAGAATTAGAGTTATATGATTATTACACCAGGTTAATTAAGAGGTTGTTGATTAATGGTTCTTCGCATGGCTTTTATCACTGGTATCATATCCGTACTCTTTTTGCCCTTGTCAGTTCTTAATGTTTTCTCTCTTAACGTCGAGGACTATTCCTAATTCGTCAGATGTCACTCTTAACTGATAGCTTTTTAATTGTTGTGTTAGCTATCTAGGTCTTTTTTTTTTCTTGGTTTTTGAATGGTGAGCTTTATTAATTTGTTGCACTAGGTTGTCTTAACTTATTCAATACCAAGTTTCCACATATTATACAGGGGTGCCCTAGTGGTAAAAGGCTTATGACTATCATTACTAAATTGTGGGAGTTCATAACTTTTCCTGCTTCATGCAAACAACCCTAATGTGGCCACACTAACCTTCCCAAAAAGGGGAGGGCTTTACCTAGTCTGGTGTGTGTGTGTGTGTGTGAGTGTGTGAGTGTGTGTGTGTGTGTGTGTGTGTGGTAGTGGGCTCAAAATCGGTCAAACAGTAAGAAACCATAGTTAACCAAAAAAGAAGGAAAAAAAAAAAAAAATTTTCAACCAATTAAGGTATGTTAAAAACTGCATATTTGAGTTGGATTTTACAATATATGAAATGAAGCTGCTTTTATTGAAGATCAAAATAAAGGGCATGTAAAGATTGCTAAAGACAAGTATATCATTTGTAAGTGATCAAACAGCCCAAAAGCCTTACTAAAAAGATTTACCTTAAACCATAACGTTTCTAAATGTAGTTGCAGACCCACTCCTGGGATGTTCTGTAGCCTGTTAATCTTTGCACTCTCTCCAGCTAAATGCAACATATTGTTTCCATTTGTGTCTTCAAGAGTAATTATCAAATTCCTGAGTGAGCCTATGTCATATAACAGATTGAAGATACCCTCATGACGATGAGACACAGCAACGTGAAATATACTCTGGTTATGATCATTAACCTCCCGTACTAGATGTGGATATTGTCGGATAACCTCAACTACAAATGCGGTGTTTCCCATTTCTGCAGCAAGAAATAGTACTCGAGAAGAGTATCTCTTCTTTGCATCTTTGCACGTCGTTGCATTTTCAACTGGCGGCCCTTTGAATAGGTTAAATATTCTAGCAGGCATTTTTGTAATGTTGTCTGATATAGTTCTTAGCAGTAGAAGAGTTTCTTGTTGTTCCTTTTCAGAACGTGTTTGCTTTTCATCCCCCTTAGTTTCGTCAGGCGGCCCTCTAATTATATCGTCAATTTGAGACCTTGGCAATTTCACTATCTCTGCCCAAATGATTCTAAGTAATTGCAGGGCATGACTTTCCATATCAGGAATTCCAAACTTCAGTTGACAAACTGCAAAAACTAAAAAGCCAAAGTATTATTATATACTATTTATATCTGTGACATGGTTTTTAATTATGAGTATGCTCGGTTTAATACAAAATTTCTTTCAGAAAGTGTTTTATCAAAAGACTTTTACAGATCTAGAAACTAAGAGACATCCTCCATTTACCGGGGTAAAACCCTTTACCCAACAAAAAAAAAATATGAGACATCCCCATTTTCAGAAATTAGCAAAAGGTAGAGTCATTCTTTTTGTAATCCGTTAGCCAACTATGTGCTTTTTTCCTTATGCTAATAATAACTAAAATTTTGATATCGAGTTTACCATTAAACAAATCTATTGGTTACTTATGAATAAATTGGGACGTTGATATAAATCTATTGGTTACTTATGAATAAATTGGGACGTTGATATAATGTTTCAAGATTCTTATCGCTCACTGCTCAATGTACTGCCAACCTAACAAAGCAGATATCTAAATAAATCAATGGAACCATCGCATACTAATTAACTAGTTTAGCAGTATCCATAAAAGTCAACCCATTCATCAAATATGTTGAAGAGAACATTCCAAGGATTCAATCCTGATATAAAATTTAATGTGTAAAAATAGACTACTGTCCTGTAAGTAGAATGCTGAAAAGTAAATAGAAACTGGAGATATCAGACACTTACTTGAACATTTGATTTTCCAGAAAATATTAGTCTGTACTGCATCAAATGCATAAGGTTTTCGAGCCAATAGTCCGAGTACACTCCCATTTATAGCAAGTTCAGGGCAATCGGTCACAATTTGTAACGCAATATCTACAAGATATTTGATGGCCAATGGATAAGAACAACTTTATGACAAATGCAACAAACAGCTATAATCTCATTAGTTATTCAGAATGAGAAGCAAACAACTATGCCCTCATGAGTTGAGATGAATATAGATCTCATATTTGTCATAGATCCAAAGAACCAATCTTAGCCATACATTTTTAATCTAAATTAATAAAAAACAATTTTTCACCACTTCTTTTAAAACAACATATCTTGTAAACGGTAAATTTCCAAGCTACAAAAAATACACAATCGCGAAGAGAATTAAATTATCTATCTACAGATATGCAATTCTCTATACTTCCGACGAACTTTCTTTTTTCAAAATTTTCGTACAAATCAGATATGATTTTTACAAATCACGTGTGATTTTTCTGGGCGAAAACTTTGAAAAAAAAAAAAAAAAAAAAAAAAAAAAATCGTCGAAAGTATATAGAAATGCATATCTATAGAAAGATAATTTAATTCTCATCGCGATTGTATAATTTTTTTCACGTAACGATTAACGGTTTGCGAGATATTTAATTTTTAAAAAAATGGTGAAAGTTTATTTTTTTGTTTTGATCAAAAAACAATGACCAAGATTAGTTCATTGGATCTATAACTAATCTGAGATCTATATTGAACTTTTACCAAGCCGTCATATATATAACTATTTTTATGAAAATGTAAAGACTTAACATAGATAATTGTATTGCTACTGCACTTAGTAGTATTAATATACATATATTCCGTAACATTATTCAGATATTTGATGTGCAATATTTTCAAACCCAAACTTCATTTGCAGATGAGTTTAGACACAAAAATCACATCTTTCAGAATTTTCATATGCACGAGAATTAGTACATGCATATTAAAACAGACACTTACCAAACAGATTAGACTCGACGGATTTCACAAGAACACAAACCCGACTCTGATGTGTCCAGTAATCACCAGTCATTTTGTGCGAATTTTGATACAGATACTTCACCATCTCATGTTTTCCATACAAAGCCGCCATGTAGAGTGGCATCATTCCTTGACTGTCTGGCATATCGAGCAGAGCAATATTCTTTTTCACCAAAATCTTTGCTATTTTAACATGTCCAGCCATAGCTGCTAAACAAAGGGCGGTTTGACCATTCACATTTTGAAGTTTTAAATCTTCTTTTTCCATCAAACTCACCAAATATTCCACAAACCAATATGACTTTCCTAAAACAGCAATATGAAGTACCGTTTCACAACTTTCGGTTATGCTATACTGTACGAGCTCTGGACGTCTGTCAAGAATGATTTTCGCAGCTTTCCAGTCACCCGTTATCGTTGCTTTATACGTAGGAACCAAAATCTCATTGTAGTCTTCCCTTCCTTCAAATTTAAATACTTAAAACATCAAATTACATATCTCTTCCTCTATGAGAACTTAACTCAAAACTCAGATTATTCATTTTCTAGTCAACTACGTTTGCAAACACTCTCTAACAAGTATTTTGGAAACACATATAATATGGCAACAATTGGTTTCTTTGATAATTAAAAAAAAAAAAAAAAAAACAGCATACCAACAAGAAGATCTGGACGAGGAAGATTTAATGGTGGTTGATCATGTGAAGCAGAACGGAAGTTAAATTGATGCTGATGCTGCTCATGACTTAAGTTATTCATTTCTCTTAGTGAACCCATGTTATTATTATTCGTGCGATTGTTCTTCTTTTCTTTTAATCTTGTGCATTGTTAACAGGGGCAATTTAAATTTCATATAGCATTATATCCAAAATGCATTAAAAACGTTGTATATTATGCATTCAACACTTATGAAATTAATCATGAAAGTAGGGTGATATATTAAATTAATGATTCTTAGTATATCACTATATCTATATTCTATAATATAACCCGATCATCACACCAAGTAAAGGTCAAAAATCTTTATCAATATATAACATTATCATATCTCATCTCAATGTTTTAAATATCTCGCTGTCGGACACCACTACACCATGTTTTTTTAAACGTATAAGGAGTACATTATAAGAATATACTTGTGATTAAATTTCATAAAAATAACTACAAAAACAAACACCAAAAAGTTTTATCACAACTGATTTCAAATTGAGATATAAGTGGTGTGTATAGGATTTGCTTCGGACAATAAATAGATAAATTTGTGAGAACTTAATTCAAAACTCAAGATAACGTACAATTAGGGATGAGCATATCGAACCGAATCCCGAAACTGAACCGGAACCGTACCGGTACCGTACCGAAACGGTAACGAGTCTCGATATACGGTACGGTACCGGGACTACTAAATAAGGCCAAAAAAAATGGGTACCTTTCGGGTTCGGGACAGCACTTATTCGGGAAATCCCGATTTGGTACCGGAATTAGAATAGTCCATGTTTTTTAATGAATTGTCTTATCCAAACACCCATTTGTTCCATGCAACAACAGTAACACACGAGCAAACCAAAGGTCCAAAATAAAACCCTACTGTTACTAACAAGTAACAACCACAGTTCTTTCACAAAATCTTCCAAAAAATTCAACCCTAATTTATTATCAATCACACAAGTCATCTCGATCTTTATCATTGGAAAACTATGGAGGTATGTTTAATTTTGTTTTTCTTTTTAACATATACAGTGATGCTATGCGTACCATGTTTATAATTTGTATATATTGATTTTTCTTTTTAACATACACAGGTTATTAGTTTATTTTGTTTCTAATTTGTATATATTGATTTTACAGTGATGCTATTACGTACCATGTTTATAATTTGTATATACTGTTTTTCTTTTTAACATACACAGGTTATTAGTTTATTTTGTTTCTAATTTGTATATATTGGTTTTTATAACCAAACTCAACATGGTTTAACGAAAAACGGGAATAACCCGATACGTCCGATTTCCCGGTACCGGGCACCGGTACACACCTTTCATGCCCAGGAAAAAAACGGGACCATTAATTCGGTACGAGTTCGGGACGGGATTGGTACCGAGCTCATCCCTACACGAAGCATAGTTAATGATTCATCATTATACTTATCATTTTGTTTCTAATACCATGTTAAATATGAATATGGATCTTAGTCATTTCATAATTTAACTATTCTGTTTCTCGTTTCGTCGATTGATCAAGATTACCAAAATCATCATGACGTATTCCAGATCTCTTTTGGGTGTGGCCACACATGCATCTGATCAACCCCATGAGGGGCCCAACAGTATTAAACTTCAAAACAAATTCGAATGAACAAATTCTCTCTTGACTACGAGAAAAACCCATGAACTTTGCAAACATTTCTGAAAATAGCCCTTATAACTACCAGTTACGAATAGCGTTAAACTATTTTACAGAAAATGTGCTACACCCATGACAGTTTTATGGTATCTCACGTCTGAGAATAAATAATTGTTGGGAACACGTCTTGGATTATTAAGTATTGATCATATTATTTAATAGGTTGCTTAGGCCTTTATGTTAGTTATCAAGGTACGACCTGTGTAGAAGGCCCATGGGCCGTGGGCTTTTTCTTATTTGTTATTTAGGGCAACACCCAACTTATGTAGAACTCTATAAATACCTCTTCTATTGAAGGAAAGGGGTGTTGGTTAATGTTATTCATTTTGTCATTAGTCTTACACATTACCTACCTCTCTTTCTCTCTCTAACATTCTCCCTTAAGAATCAAGTAACCTTGTGTGATAAACTTGAGACCTAACAAGAATCAAGTGGTATCAATCGCCAAGGGGTAACTTAGGTTGTTTAGATTAGATTTAAGAAGAAATTTGCAGATTCGGGTTACTGTTCATCGTCGAATTCCGAGTTAGCAGAAATTCCTCCGAGTTAGGAGTGAATTTCTCTGTGTAAGCCAGGGCATTCTCCGAGTAAGGAGATACTTTTCCGAGAAATAACTTGAAGTTCTTCGAGCTAGAAGATATACTTCGAGTTATCCTTCTAATTACTATAATTCTCCGAGTTAGGAGTTTATTTTATAGTAAGTTTGTAATTCTTCGAGCAACAATACTCCGAGTTAGAAGTATTGTCTCTAAGCAACCAACTCTTCGTGTTAGAAGAACAGTTCTTCGAGTTACCAAACTTCGAGTTAGAAGTAATCCTTCGAACAAGTATTTTTCGAGTTAGAAAAGTATTTCTTCGAGCAAGCTGAAGTTTTCGAGCAAGCAGTTTTCGAGTAATAAACTTCGAGTTAGAAGATTTACCCTAAGTTCTGTGTATAAATTTCGAGTTAGGAAATCAGAACTTCTTTTATAATCCGTCTACTAAGGGGTTATATACTTGGAGAATAATTATCCTTCGAGCAACAAATCATCGAGCAAGGAAACGTCGAGTTAGACAGTTCTCTTAGAGCAACACTTTCCGAGTAAGGATTTTTTAGTTCTTCTCCGAGTAAGGGTAAATCTCCGAGCAAGGGTATTTATTCTTCGTCTTACAAACCTAATCTTCAATAAAAACCTTCGTTATGCTTTAAAGATCCAACAACCACAAGTTACTTCAAGATGTCTCAACCACCAAACTACAACTACTTCCACAATCAACAGCAACAGTATCGACAACAACTATCAACAACCGTATTGTTAGCAATGCTTTTTTATAAAGTTATCGTCACTCAAGTGAATTGGACTAGATTTGTAGAAAGTAGAGCCCGCAGGGACTACTAGTGTTTAAGTGGAAAACTTATCATGTAAAGGGCCTATAAATACCCCTCATGACTCTCCATGAGGGGTGTGGGAAATCATTGTATTGTTCTTTCATTTCTTAAGCTAATAAACTTTTTGTGTTTTCTCCACTCTCTCTCTACTTTCTCTCACTAGAAAGATGAAGATATCCATCTTCTTTCACCAACCAAGACCTCCCGAATCACATAAATCTTACACATATTCGGTCCTACAATTGGTATAACGAGCCAGGTTGTGTTATTCATTGATTTTTGTGTTTCGAATACTTTGTTTTAGGCTGTTTTATCATTTTTTTTAGTCATCGAAATTTTTTTTCCGGTCATTGGAAATTTTTTTCCGTATCATTCGGATAAACAGATCTAATACCCGTATTGTTTTTGTATCCATAAGGTCATAACAAATACAGTCTTAATACTTTCATTTTTGGTATCAAACATACTGTTCATTTGGTTTCTCTATTCATTCCTGCTTATCAGTTTGTTTGTAACATCAATATATGGAGACTGTTTTGTACCAAACCGTGAAACGTAGTCGAATATAGTGGTCAAATATGGGTCGGAAAGGTGAACGGAAAAAATGGTCGGAACTTTTGGTCGGAAAAATCGTCGGATTTATTGGTCAAAAAGTCAAAACCCCTTTTTATCGAAATTGCTTGTAAAGCAATTCCGACAAACCCTCTTTTATTGAAATTGCTTGTAAAGCAATTCCGATAAACCCTTCTTCATCCAAATTTGATTTCTTGTAAAGAAATTCGATAACCCATCGGAATTACTTATAGGAATTGCTTATAGGAATTGCTTATCGAAATTACTTATAGGAATTACTTATAGGAATTACTTATCGGAATTTAATCTTATCGAAATTCCTTGTATAAGGGGTTATTGAAATTGTGGCTTATCGAATTCAGTGACTTATCGGAATTGCATGAAAAGAAAAAGAATTGAGATGAAGCAGAAGACTACACCACAAACCAAACATACCATACTCACTGACTTCAGTTACCACATCATCAGTCAAAGTTCTAAACTTATATCGAAATGAAAAAACGATGATGACCAGTAACACAACTCAATCCCAACACAAATCCAACTCTATCCTAACACCTTACCTTCAATCCCATCGCTAAACAACCTCAAATCACAGATAAGACTCGACACATCAAGATAATTACCAGATCTCAGATCGGTTCATTTTCAATCTTTCAAAAGATTTTTTTTATTGAACCTATCTCATCACAGATCCATATTGAAGCCTAGCTTCTATTATATATCCGAAGAGAAAAGAAAGAAAAATAACAAGTGTGTTAATTTCTTTCTTTGGTTCGTTCACTGACCAAAAACAAATCAAATATAATCACCTACCCGACTTCTTGATGCTGCATCTGTGAGTTCTCTTTCAAACTGAAATGAAATAAAAGGAGGCTGTCGTTGTTCGTTTGTGCATAGACAGAGAAGGAGTGTGATTGTATTTGATATAGATTAGCTGAGTTCATGATTGGTGTGTGATGGAAATTATTTGATGGTGATGCGATTAGAGTTGTCTGTTATGGTTGAAGCAGGTTTGGTGAGAGAGTTTAGATGAAAGGGGGAGGACAGAATATGCGTGTGTGTTTAGGGTTAGGGCAAAGGTTATAGCAAAAGTGTGAACCGGCATATCTATAACCTGGACTGGATCGGGTGTATTTCCTTTGGGCCTTATGATCCGAATGTTGGGCTGGACTGGTAATTGGGTTGAAATGAATTGATTATCCAATGTATTTTTAATACATTGTGGTATATTGAGTGGTATTTTGGTCTTGCAATTTTCACGGGGATACATATTTCACGGCTAAAATTATTATGTTTAACAAAAATGACTACGGGGTTTTTGTACGGTATTATTGATTTGATTTTGAAGTGACATTTCACGGGTACTTATTTATCTTTGAGATATGGAGTTACTCTCAAGATAACTTGTCTGGGCAATTTTATTCATTGTGACTAAGAATGGACAATCTAGTGATAACTGATGTAAGGAGTTACGTTGTAGTGCTCACAGTATAGCTATCACTTTAAGGAGTTACGTTGTAGTACTCAGTGTCACACAAAGATGTGGATTGTTCACAAGACGCATTAGTACAAGCATTAAGTTACAAAGTTGGGATGTTTACTTCTTTTTCAAGTTGGTCATATCGGGTTATCTCCATATGTGGTCATTTACTATAAGCCGGTGAATTTAAAGGAGGTTCATTTAAAGGTTGGTTTGAGAGAAGTATTGAGAGTATTTTTTTCGACATATTCTCACGAAACTATGCTTCAACGAGCTGTTATGGCTTTAATATTGCATCAAGTAAAAGGTAATCTACAGCGTGTACACAACATTGTGATGCTTCCGATGACTCGCAACCATCAGGAGGGAGAAGTATGTTTAATTACCAACTTGGATGCAATACTTTGTGAGATATGTTGTTATGATGCTCCAGAACGACAACCATTGTGCTACACTTTAGTATCTACAGTCTCCGTTGCGTGTTTGAAGACTAAAGAGAGTTGTTGATTCAGGAGGGAGCAGAGAAAAGAAAAAGGCTCACTAGTTAGGAGGGAGTAATAACCTAAATAACCTAACTAGAACATTACAGTTGAAGTTTAGAGCTACAAGAATTAGTGCCGTCAGTGCCTAAGATCGAACGCCGAGATCGTCGGAAGAGAGAACTTCAAGTCTGCCTCAGGATCTAGACTACAGAGACTCTGCGCTTCAACAACGTCAACAAAAGTTTATTATTATTGTAATTCACTTTGTTTATAGGTCTCATTGTAACCATTCACGTGTGACGATATCTTGGAGGGAGATTGTTAGCAATGCTTTTTTATAAAGATATCGTCACTCAAGTGAATTGGACTAGATTTGTAGAAAGTAGAGCCCGCAGGGACTACTAGTGTTTAAGTGGCAAACTTATCATGTAAAGGGCCTATAAATACCCCTCATGACTCTCCATGAGGGGTGTGGGAAATCATTGTATTGTTCTTTCATTTCATAAGCTAATAAACTTTGTGTGTTTTCTCCACCCTCTCTCTACTTTCTCTCACTAGAAAGATGAAGATATTCATCTTCTTTCACCAACCAAGACCTCCCGAATCACATAAATCTTACACATATTCGGTCCTACACGTATCCTCAACCACAGTATCAGCCACAACACATTCTCATGCAGCAACATCAATTTGTTCCACAACAACAATTCCCTCAACAACGAACGATGCAGAATTACCAACTTCCTCCAAAACAACCTCACTGGTTTGACCAAATGTGCGAAGCGATCAGCAGTCAACAATCCAGACACAAGGCCGAATCTTTAGATACACCACCAATGCTTACTCCGGTTAATTACGTGCAGTGGTCAAGTCATTTTCTTCGATTTATTGAACTCAAGAAACGCCATGGAAAGTACTTGAAAAAGGTAATTATTGAAGGACCATATCCAGTACCTACCACAATGGTTCCTGGCGATCCAAATGCCATTCCTCCAAGAGAAGCAACTGTTAAACCTGTTCTTGTTGCTCAGCTCACAACAGAACAAGTACACCAACAAGAAGCAAATAAATTAGCAATGTCTTACATCCTTCAAGGAATTCCAAATCCTATCTTCAGAAGTATCGATGCACAAAAGACTGCTAAGGACATGTGGGAACATGTTCACCTTCTCATGGAAGGAACAGAGTTAAATCAAGAGGACATGGAATCTAAGCTCTACCTGGAATACACCATGTTTATGATTGAAGCTGGGGAATCCTAAGAATCTTACTACCATCGGTTTACTAATATCATCAATGACTTGGATTGTTACAACATCAAACTACCCAGGATTGCAGTGAATACTGAGTTCCTAAGTTGTCTCGGACCTGATTGGTAGAAGTATGTAACTTTTGTTTGACAAGCTAAGAATCTACACAATGCCTCTTATGGGTTGTTGTATGATTATTTGAAGCATCACCAATCAGAGGTTGACAAAGACAGAGCAGCTCGTGGAGGTTACTCACCATCATCAACTCCAAATTCACTTGCTTTGATGGCTCCGTCTCACTTTGCTCCACAACCAGATCAGAGTTTTGTCTAGCCACTACATCCTTCAATTTATCCCTCACAAACTTCATCAAGCCAACTCGTCCCATACGAAGCATCACCACAACAAGCTGATAATCAACTGGTTTCATATGACAACACTGATTCTATGATGTACTCCAATGTTACCAGTGACGAAGACGACACTTTCAACTCGTTGAACGAAGGATTTACATTGATTGCTAAAGCTTTCAGCAAATTTTCAAACAAATCCAACAACCGTCTGAGGTCTTCTTCCAACACTCGAAACCAGGCAGTTGTTCATGATGGCAGAGTTGAAATTCAAAACAAAGCTTCCGGGAGATATGGTTCAGCTAGCGATATGGGAAATTCAGGTGGACAGAGGTTTAATTCAGCTGGAAGTAGTAGGAACAACGTTGGTAACACACAGAGGAGGTCAGAAATCGTTGAGACAGGGAATACTGGGATTGGAAACACCATGCTCAAATGCTATAATTGTGGAGGGAAAGGTCACATAGCCAATGCTTGCCCCAAGCCAAGGACCAGAGGCAGTGCGTACCACAAGGAAGCTCTTCTTCTGGCTCTTAAAGATGAAGCTGGAGGCACTCTTAAAGAGAAGGAGCACAACTTCATGGCTAATTCTTACTTAGATGATGACATGGAAGATCTAGAAGCCAATGCAGCCGTGATGTTGATGGCCAATATGCAGGAAATGAACACGGGTGAAACAGGTCCGGTTTATGATACCGATGGCTTGTCTCAGGTACCTAATTCAAAATGTCTCATTCTTGAAATTGTATCACCCTCTGCATCTGATTCAGCTAAAGAAAATGTTGATCAAAATGACTCATTATTATCCTCTCAAGTCGATGACCAAATAAACACCGTAGTTACATTTGATGAAGATCAAATTAACCCCGTTGTTTCATTTAATCATCCTCTTAATAATGATAATCATGATCAATTTGAACAAGATGATCTTTTGCTTGGTCCAGATCCAGAGCTCATGACCTTGCTTTTGACCACCCAAACACAGTTAGATGCACAGAAATCCCAAATTGATAAGTGCAATGAAATAAATAAAAATCTAAAGGTAAAAGTTGCATTGTTAACTAAGGATCTTGAGTGCAACAAACTTCAACTTTCAAACTATGAAACTAAAGAAAACGGGAGAAAGCTTTGAGGCTGCATTCCAACAATCTTATGTGCAAGCACAAGATTTAACAGTTTCCAAAAATGAATTAATTTTACAAAAGGAACAAGAAAGTTTGGATTTTCAAAGACAAGTTGGCATCCTACACTCTGAACTTTCAAAAACAAAAACAGAGCTCTCAACCTGTCAAAATAATTTTTCTGAACACCGACAAAGTTCAAGGAAACGTGTTGACTCATATCTTGAGGAAATCGTTGCGTTGGAATGCAAACTTAAAGAATTTCAAAACGTTGTGTATAAAACTGGTGAATCTATAACAACCATTCAAAAGTTGACTGTAAAACCAAATCCCCAAGGATATGGCTTTGCTATTAGGGATGACAAACCAAGTTTTTTACACAAAGCACTCAAGGAAAATCCGAAGTAATATAGTGCAGAACATTTGTTTGATGATTCTTTCATGCGTGTTGTTGTTTATAATCGTGAAGAGGAAATGGAACAAGAGGATGAGAGTCGATCTAAAATGAGTAATGTCCACTTTCATAAACCATATGACTACTCACGAGTACCTCATATTAGCGACACCTTCATCCCACAACAAGATAAATCAGAACAAACATGGTCTTTAATTGAAATGAATGAATTTTCTGAGGTAGGCCCTATGACCAAAGTAGCACAAGTTAATGGCCCTTTACCAAATCCAGGTGTAATTGCCCCATTGCCAAAACAATGTCGTGTCCTTCGATATTTTAATACATTTATGGAAGACATAAAAAATTTTGAAGACGCAATTGAACGAAATTCAGAGATAAAGTCTCTACTTTTCTTTCTCTCTATGAAAAAGAAAAGAGAGAAGTTTTTCAAAAGAAATTTTTGCCACACATCCAACACCTGCGACTTTGTGCTACCCATTGGGAACAGGAACTTCAATCAGAAGTTGCATCCATGATGAACATTTTCGAAGCAACTGAAAATAAGATCTCAAAACAAACATGTAAAAACAAAGCTTTGACAAAAGAGGTAGATCGAATCTTGGAGAATGTTCTATGTTCTGATGTTATTTCTGTGATTATGAATTCCATTTTTGTGGCTTGTAATGCAATGACTGTTGATGCTCATTCTGTCGATATTGAGAAGTTGAGATTTGAGGTTGATAATTTGAAAAGAGAAAATGAGAGACTTCGAAAATTCAATGATGATGTGAAAAACAATTTTTCAAAGGAAATTTGCCAACTCAACCAAAAGTTGCAATGGTGTCAAACTCAGAGTCTTGACTTTGAGTTAAAACTACAAAACCAAAAAGTATCTTTGTCCTTTCAAAACAGTCATGCTTCTAAAAATCAGATTGAAAAAGAAAATGTTGTTTTAAGACATCAAATTTCTGGATATGAAAAGGACATTGATAAAGTTTGCCAAAATAGAAATGACACTGTTCAATTAAACCGAGAATTGGATTCAAAAATTCAACAACAACAACACATCATCATTGAGTTGAAAGAGAAAATCAAAGTACTTGAAAAAGGGAAATTTGTAAAAAAGAATGTGATAAAACCAAGCATGTATAAGGTAGATGAGATACCTAAGAAAGCATCTTCACAGACCACAAATGTGCATGCTTCGACTTCTACAGGACTAGGCACCTCTCCTAAGGTTAGCAGATCCAAGACTAACAAGAAGACTAGTATCTGGAAACCTAAGAGCAGCTCCCCTAAAGATCAAGAAGTAGAAGTTCACACTAGGAATCTGAATAAAAAGCATGTTATGTCTAAAGTAGAATCAAGCTTTAAAAGGTGTAATTCTAATTGTGATGTAACGAATGCTAAAACGCTGAATGTTCTGAATGATGTTATCGTTGATGCTTATTGTGTGTTTTGTCGTACAAGTATTTTGTCTGGTAATCATCAAAAATGTGTTGCAAAAACCCTTTTGTCTCGTAAGCAGAAACATACAAATGGCATTTCCTCTAGGCTCACTACCGCTGCTAAGTCAATCTTAGGAAAACCGCCAAAAGTAGTTTCTAAGCCTACCGTAGACAAGACCATAGTTGCCCCTAAAACAATCCACTCACCAAGTGCATTCACTAGGAAGAAAGTAGAATCTAGTTGGACATGGCAGCGTTGGCTACAGCATAAACCTAGCTTTACTTGGTTACCTAAAATGCTTAACAATTGTGTTACTAACCCAATGGGATCCACCGTTACCAACTCTCCATATGTGTTATCTTCTTGTGATGCAGGTGATTCAAATCGTCCTTTGGATTGTTGATAGCAGGTGTTCCCGACACATGACAGGCAACCTAAAACTTCTCGTAAACTTTGTCGCAAAGTTCATAGGAACTGTCAGATTCGGGAATAACCATGTTGCCGCTATCATAGGCTATGGGGACTATGTCAACGGAAACATCGAAATAACCCGTGTATACTACGTTGAAGGCCTTGGACACAACCTCTTATCCGTTGAACAGTTTTGTGATGGTGACTTGGAAGTTGCATTTAGGGAGAAAACCTGCTTTGTTCGAGACCTACAAGGAAACGATCTTATGACAGGAAAACGTGGAACGAGTTTGTACACCATTTCTTTCTCAGACATGACCGCTTCTTCTCCGATTTGCTTACTCTCCAAGGCACACTCTACAAAAGCATGGTTATGGCATAAACGTTTGTCTCACTTGAATTTCAAAACAATGACCGAACTTGCACGTCATAGGTTAGTCGACGGTCTTCCCAGATTCCGGTATGCCAAAGATCACATTTGTCTGGCATGTGAACAATGGAAGAGTACTCGTGCTCATTTTCCTCCAAAAACCGAGCACAGTACGGATCATGTTCTCCAACTTCTACATATGGATTTGTGTGGCCCAATGCGAGTGCAAACAATCAACGAAAAGCGTTATATCTTGGTAATCGTCGATGACTTCTCACGATGGACTTGGGTCTATTTTCTTCGCACCAAAGATCAAGCTCCTTCGATGATCATCACCTTTCTCACCAAAATTCAGGTTCAGCTTCGCAACACCGTTCGGAAAGTCAGAACAGACAACGGAACCAAATTTAAGAATCACACTCTTTGTAAGTATTTTGAGAAAGTGGGGATTGAACACCAAACATCTATTGCACGCACCCCAGAACAGAATGGAGTGGTTGAAAGACGAAACAGAACGTTAGTGGAAGCTGCAAGAACGATGTTGATAAATGCTCAATTACCTGATTACCTCTGGGCTGAAGCTGTATCAACCGCTTGTTACACCCAAAACCGTTGTATGATCACCAAAAGGCACAAAAAACCCCATATGAACTTCTTCACAGACAAAAACCGAACATAAATTACTTTCATGTATTTGGGGCCCTCTGGTACCTAAATAATGATCGTAATGACCTTGGAAAGTTGAAAGCCAAAGTTGATATTGGAATCTTTGTTGGATACTGTGAGAATTCTAAAGGATTTCGTATCTGGAACCGTCGAACCCGAGAAATTCAAGAGACAATACACGCTCATTTTGATGAACTCACGCATATGGCTTCTGAGCAAAACAGCTTAGACCCCGCATCTAACCGTCTGAACTTCCCTGATCAATCAGCTGCACAACTTCCCCTGAACTGCAAGGATTTAGAAGATTTGTTTGCTCCACTTTTTGATGATTCTCTGATTTGTCGTGCTTCAAATGTATCCACCAGTCCTGCTGCACAACCCGTCAATATTCAAACACCTGATACAACTATAACCATAACAAAAACAGTTGCTGACGATGCACCACCTACAGAACCATCATCATCAGTGGAACAAACAACTTCTAATACTGCGAGTGCAGCTGATGATCCCCTCCTATCTACTGAAGTACCCACACCCACACATTATGACAGAAATGCTTTCTTCAATCCATTTGCTCCGGCTTCCACCATTCCAGATAGTGCCGAGTCTTCAACGAACAATTTGGATCCGTTAAATATGCGCCAAAATTTTCTACACTACCCTTCAACCCACAAGTGGACTAAGGATCACCCTTTAGTGATGTGATTGGTAATCCAGCCACTCCAGTCATGACACGCAAGAGACTCCAAATCGACGGTGAAACTTGCATTTATGCACTCACCGTTTGTCAAGCAGAACAGAAAAATATTAAAGAAGCTCTCACTTATGACAATTGGATTGAGTCAATGCAAGAAGAACTTGATCAATTCAAGCGTCTGGAAGTTTAGGAATTGGCAGAAAGACTAGATGGAGTTTACGTTGTCGGACTGAAATAGATCTGGAAGAACAAATTGGACGCTGATAGCACGGTTATTCGTAACAAATCTCGGTTGGTTGCAAAAGGATTCAGTCAAGAAGAAGGTATCGACTTTGAGGAATCTTTCGCACCAGTGGCTAGACTTGAGGCCGTTCGAATGTTTTTCGCATATGCAGCTCACAAGAATATCACCGTATATCAAATGGACGTGAAGACAGCATTTCTGAATGGACAACTCCGTGAAGAAGTATACGTCTCACAACCACAGGGCTTCGTAGACCAAGAACATCCGAATCACGTGTACCGGCTCAAGAAAGCCCTCTATGGCCTTAAACAAGCCCCGAGGGCATGGTACGATAAGCTATCTGCATTTCTGATTGCTAATCATTTCACAAAAGGATCTGTTGACCCGACACTGTTTATATAAAAACATGGGGAGGACATCTTAATAGTTCAAATTTATATGGATGATATAATTTTTGGTTCAACCCATAAGAAATACTCAAATGCTTTTGCTAAATTAATGAAACAAAACTTTGAGTTGTCCATGATGGGTGAACTGAAGTTCTTCTTAGGACTACAAGTTCACCAATCACCTCGTGGTATTTTCTTAAACCAGTCCAAATATGCTCAAGAAATTTTGAAAAAGCATGGCATGACAAGTAGTGACACCTATAATACACCGATGTCTGCATCATCCCTAAAGCTAGATGCTGACTTACATGGGACACCAATTGACCCTACCAAATACCGTAGTATGATTGGGTCACTCATGTGTCTAACAGCCAGTAGACCAGATATAGTATTTGCCACATATCTTTGCTCCCACTATCAGTCGAGACCAAATGAAAGACACCTCTTTGAGGTTAAGAGAATCCTTCGATACATAAAGTGTTAGGAATTATAATTTGATGATTACAAAACTGTATATGCCTAAATGAAGAAACGTGAAACAATAGGGACTGAATGTAATAAATAGTTATCTTCCTGTGAAAGTTAGGTCATCTTGTAAACCCTGTATATAAAGGGTATTAGCCGTCGGGTTTAGATCATCCAAAAATGTAGAACTCTCCAATGAGAGTCGAATAGAAACGTGTGTGTGTACACGTTAGTTAATTAGTAGCAGTTAGTTTTTATTTGTATTCAATAAAGATAAAGCGCGCTTTAATAAAAACCTTGTTAAGCATTATTGATGTTTGTTAAATCCGTTGTATGTTATCAATGATGTTTATCCTAGAAGAGCCTTAAACGATCTTTTACAAGTGGTATCAGAGAGGGTTGCTCTCGATATCTAGGATCTACAAGGTTGTTTGTTGTCGAAGAGGAGCAGATCTGCAGAAGGTACGATGGTGTTTAAGTGTGTCAGAGGTACAATTAATAGGCGTGAATTAAATTGGCACGTAAGGTACTGGGATTCAAACGTGAGGTACAAATTCTTTAATGTGTTTGTCGTGTGAGAATTTGGATCAGTATCTTTATTTGGTGTTAAATTGGTCGGTTAAGATTTGTCGTATTTTGGGGCTGATTGTGAATGCATCATGGTGGAAAAGGTTATGATTATTATTCGCTTTTGGTATCTGATGTGATGCGAAGTTGATTATTTGTTCTGCTGGGGATAACGTTAATTCTGCTCTCACTCTTCATTAATTTTGCTCTCATTATTAATGCTGCTACTGTTTTTCAAGATTAATTCTGGTCGCTCTGATGGTTAAGTTTGCTCTCATATTTTTAATACTGCTACAGTACTCAGTTAAGTCTGCTTGGCTTTTGTGTGTACTGCTGGTTTGTACTGCTAGAGCAGTTTTGGATCGCGGACAAAATTATTTTTATGGCTTGTTTTGGGGATTATTTGAAGAAGACAATTGAATATTGCTTATTTGATGTTGTAGTTGAGTTTCACAGGTGCGTGTTCTTATCATATCTCAAAGTGGGTGTTACACTTTGGAGATAACTTGTTTGTGCGTTAATGCGGTGAAAAAGACTTGATGAATCTAGCAAAAGTGTGTGTTCTATAATCTAGGGTGCTTAATGCTCACATTTGCTATCACTTTAAGGAGTTACATTGTAGTGCTGAGTGTCTCATATAGTTGAGGATTTATCAAGAGGTTGCGACCTACTTCTAGTATGAGTTTGGAGTCACGTGGATAGTGCAAGATATAAGACGCAAGTTTGGGAAATTCAACTTCTTCATCAAAATCGTTATACTCGGTTTTCTTCATAAGTAATCATTTCATAAGGCCTACGGAGTTCGTGATTCAAGAGATGGTAAACATATTGGCTTCAGGGGAAGCTTATTGATTTAATGTTTGACCATCTACATGCACCACTTAAGGGGAAGTGTTTCAATTCAAGTTGCATGGAAGACCCCTATTTGATGATTAAAAAAAAAAAGGGAAGATGATTGGTTTGCAGCTTATTATTTGTGGTGACATGTTCAAGAAGACCTCAAGGAAGCATTGAAGATTGTTTCATGGAGATAGTTTTGTAATATCAAATAGGGGAAGATTGTTGGGAATTATAATTTGATGATTACAAAACTATATATGCCTAAATGAAGAAACGTGAAACAATAGGGACTGAATGTAATAAATAGTTATCTTCCTGTGAAAGTTAGGTCATCTTGTAAACCCTATATACAAAGGGTATTAGCCGTCGGGTTTAGATCATCCAGAAATGTAGAACTCTCCAATGAGAGTCGAATAGAAACGTGTGTGTGTACGCGTTAGTTAATTAGTAGCAATTAGTTTTTATTTGTATTCAATAAAGATAAAGCACGCTTTAATAAAAACCTTGTTAAGCATTACTGATGTTTGTTAAATCCGCTGTATGTTATCAATGATGTTTATCCTAGAAGAGCCTTAAACGATCTTTTACATAAAGGGAACCATTCATTTGGGGATCTGGTATCCGAAGGATTCTGGCTTTGAACTAATTGCCTTTTCAGACGCTGATCATGCAGGATGCTTAGACACAAGGAAAAGTACATCTGGGGGAGTGCAATTCTTAGGTGACAAGCTTGTATCTTGGCAGTCAAAGAAGCAGGATTGTACATCACTGTCATCAACTGAATCAGAATACGTAGCCATGTCAGCATATTGTGCTCAAGTCATCTGGATGAGGTCACAACTGATGGACTACGGATACATCTTCAACAAGATTCCAATGTATTGCGACTCCAAGAGTGCCATTGCTATCTCGTGCAACACTGTTCAGCATTCAAAGTCCAAGCATATTGCTCTTCATTACCACTTCATCAAAGAGCACGTGGAACAGGGTACAATTGAACTTTACTTTGTGGGTACAGAATACCAACTGGCAGACTTATTCACCAAAGCCTTGCCTCATGCAAGATTTGTGGAATTAGTTCACCAGATTAGTATGAGATGTTTGACTCCAAACGATTTAGACAATTTTCTCAAACAACGTTAAAAGAGTCAAACATCAAAACAATCTTTGTAAATATTTTTTTTGATAAACACAAAATGATTTTCCTAAATTCATTTTGTCAAAAAAAAAAAAAAACAAAACAAAACAAAAAAAAAACAAAAAAAAACAAAAAACCAAAAAAAAACAAAAAAAAAACAAAATAATTTATCATCTCTTTCAGTGTGCAAAAGTCCAAATGAATCAAAATATGTTCTCGTAATTTCAAATTTAATCCATTTTAAATCACGAACATATTTTGAGGGGGAGATTTGTTTCTAACTTTTGCACATTTTTTATCAAAATCTTCATCCAACCACATTTCCATGATCTCTTGAACCAAAATTTTTGTCAAAATTTCAAATGTATTTGTTAGTTCAAGGGGGAGAAATGAAAATAACCCAAGTTGTTCAAGGACTTGGATCGAGGTGTTAACCATTCCAAACCTCAAGGGGCTGTTAGTGTCAAAAAGTCATAAGTTTACCACTTTAGGACCACATGTGAACATAAAAACGGGTTAAGGGGCTCAAAGTGACAAACGTGCAAACTTTCACCTGTATAAGCTCAAACTCAATTTTTTTTACACACATATTCTCAGAATCTTTGCAAAAACCCGCCAAAACCTCCAAAAATTTCAAGCTTTTAGATTTTTCTTGAATACTCGATTGTAAGTGTTATATCTATTCAATAATGCATTGTAATCACGCACATGAATTCTTAAAACTTTACTGTGGCTAAATTGATTGAACGGCGACTTAGGGTTTAAGAAATCGGATTGGGTATTTCTTATCTGTTTACTTGTGGTCTAATTAATGTTGTTCTTCAATTTAACACACTGTTTTAGGGTGTATTGCAAATGGTTAATTGGATTAAATAACACTACTTGATGCATGTCGAGTTATTTAGGGTTTATGAGGCCGAGTTGTTGGCTGGTAACACATGGTTGAGTGGTTAAGTGTTTTGTGTGGTGGAATATGTTTGTTTATGTCCTTAGACTATGCGCTTTTAGTTTTAGAACATGAATCAAACACATGGTCTAAGTCGAAAGATTGCACAAGGTAGAATCGTCTGTGGTGATTACTGTGATCGTTTGCATGGATTTCTGGGTTATAGATTATGATTAGAACTTGGTTAGGATGCTATTTGATCATTTCTTGTTGCCTGTAATGGTCTTGAATGAGAATTTGGTGATTTTGAATGTTTCCGAGTAAGTATTCATATTTCCGAGTTAATATGATATTCTCCGAGCAAGGAGAATAATATTAGTATCTTAGAATGTTTTATGAAATCCTCCGAGTAAAGGGCTAAAATCCTCCTACTTTGAGGCGTTTTATAAAATTTTCCGAGTTGGTAAGGTTTTCTCCGAGTAACTCAAGAATATCAGATTCTCCGAGTAAGAAATATAAAGTTCTCCGAGTAACAAAATTTCACCAGATTTCACCAGATGTTTAAACGTTTCCGAGTAAGGAAACATGTAGTCTCTGAGTTAGCATAGGTATTTTTGTTTGTGTTTAAAATCCTCCGAGTAAGAATCATATTCAAAAACTTTCCGAGTAACCCAATTTTTCCGAGTAACCCATTTTTCCAGACTTTGAAATTTTTTTAAGTTCAGTAGAATGAAAATGTGCTTTGCTTTAATATGACTGTTTGCTCTAACATGGTTGTTTGTTTGATATGTGCATGTTATTCATGATTATGTCTCTCTAAGTGATGCATCATATTAGTTAGATTAAAATCGTGTAATATGTAACTCATACTAACATATATGTGCAATTTCCATTGTGTGTCATTGTTGTTGTTTGTGTTAAACAGGTTAATCATGTCTCAAACATCAGTTGCTAGAACGGATTTGATCCCAGAAGGAGATGAACGAAAGATCAGTGATTCCAACTCAAGGGTTGACTTGGATGTATTACCTTGTCACCCTTCTTGCCAAATAATGGTCGAGATTCTAAAGAGACATTACTGCAGAAACGTTCTGACCAAGTCTGCTACTGTTCCAGAAGTTTACTTGAACCACTTCTGGCATACATTGATGATCAGCAGAGATTCATAGACCATGACAATCACGTTGGATAAAAGACAATTCAAGTTTGATGTTCGTCTTCTTCGTGTTGTGCTTGATCTTCCTCCACCAGAGTCCGGTCCTAAAGGCACATTTCGCAAAGATCCCTCCTTTGATTTAATAGTCCAAAGATTGAAGAACATTGGTTATGATGACTCAGGGGAAGAACTCACCTCTTACTCAAAGGTTGATAAAAAACATATTCCACAACCCTGGTTGACCCTATTCCCCATCCTTAGCCACTGCATCACAGGCAAGGAAACGGGGCTTGAGCACCTAAGACTCGAACATCTTATGTTCTTTCACAGTGTTATAAATCTTTACCACATGGATTTTGCACAATATATCTAGACGGACATGATTTATCAAGCCCGTCAGTTTGCCCAGAAGAAAGCTTACAAGGTACCCTTCCCTCGCTTCACCAAACTGATTATCGCTTACTTCATGGCACGACATCCAGAGATAGACAGACGTCCAAATGAGAAAGCTCATACAGTAGACATGGATCATATGTTGTCCAGAGTAAGGATTCATGCAACCAACACAACTAAACAAGGCTTAAGAATTCCATCAAAGTTATTATCTGAACCGGTAAAGGAATCTGAGTCCTATGTATGGTATGATGAAGCGGAGAAAGCAGGAACGGTTGGGATTACAGTAAAGGGTACAAGGGCAACCAGAGGAAGAGGGTGATGCGTGGTTTTGCAACCTTACAACAGGTTTTACCTCTCGAGGGATCTCAAGAGGCTTACAACCCCACCAGGCAGTGTACCTGACCGATGTAGTATAGTGTAGTGGTAAGTACGGGGGATTGATCGTTCTCCACAGGGAATAGTGTTCGTTAGGTATGAAAGACTACTCTAATAGGTCTAAGGGTTGAGGAAGATTCTTTTTTATGTTTTTATATTTTTATGAAAGCAAGTAAAATCTCGGTTTTGAAAGAGTGGGCGGAATTAGTTGCTAGTCAACTAACCCAAATAACTACAAATGCAAATAAAATAAATAACTGAAAATAAAAAGTTGGTGAAAACTTAAGTGTAGAGAAATGTGTTTACTTAGATTTCCTTACTCCCTAACTATCTTTTACCGGTTGATTAGTGTGTATTAGTCGCGTGGATGACGGGTGTATTCCTTAATACCAATCGTGGGGTGGCGTACGTACTTCCCCAACTCTACAAGCTCCTACTTCACTCCTATGTCGAGCCGGCTAAGAAGCTCCTAACATGGGATCACTAGAATTCGCTTGTGCATTAAATACAACCATAAAAACCTTTAGTACGCATTTGGTTCATGTTTCTTAAGACGTTCAAGCAAGTTACCGAATAGGAAGTTAGCCAGTTTTCTTAAGCCTAACATAGATAAACAATCATCCAATACAACTAATAACACACTAATAACCAATAATCAATAGCTAGGTTTTATTAGATCTAAGCAAACACAAGATAAATCTAGCCTAACATGTTAAACAAAAGACAAGAACAAGATAAAATCAAACAACACATAGACATATTGAATGATTAATTGATAACTTATCTTTCAATGTAACATGGAAGATCTCAAGGCAAAAAGCCTTGAAAAAGATGCTAAAATCGTCTTAGGGTTTTCTCCCAAAAATTCCACACTAAGTCCTCTCTCTAATGACAAAAAATTAGAAAACTATATATAGACTTTTGGATCTGACGGCGTCACCTTATGGAGTGTGACGCCGTCACCTCGCCGCTTTTAGGGTTCCCGGATGACCTTCTTGACGCCGTCCCTCTTTAGCTCTCCAAAATCCGTTCTGGCTTATCAAGGCTTGACGCCGTCAGACCTTGAACGTGACGCCGTCCCTCTTTGAATTAAGCCGTGACGCCCTTGATCAGGTTAAAGCGTGACGCCGTCAGAATTTACATGCAATTTTCACTGGCTTATCATGAGTAAATTTCACGTCCACCTTTTCTTGCCAAGCCATGACGCCGTCCAGAGTAAAATCTGACGCCGTCAAGGGTAACTTTTAGCCGATTTTTGAGACTTTGTCGTTTTCTTCACTTTTATGCTCCAAAAACGTCCAAAATGCCTCCTTTTCCAGATTTCTCCTCAAAAGTACCTAAAATGACAAAAGGAACGATTTAGGGCAATATTTGATCAAATAAATACGATTTAGGGCTTAAATGACCCCTTAAAAGCGGTACACTTTTCGCTTCATCAGAGGGAGAGGAAGAACGGTCATTACCGCCTCTACAAGGACTAAAAAGATCACCCAAGCCTCAAAGAAGAAAATAACGCTTAGAGATGAATCTTCTGAAGAGGAAGAAGAAGAAGAAGAAGAAGAAGAAGAAGAGCATATAGATCTAAGGGAAGAACGAAGGAAAAAGCTTGTATCGATCAAGAAAGAACTGGCCAAACATGATAAAGGACTGGGCAAGGGCAAGGGAAAATCGATCAAAATGAC
The DNA here is from genome assembly GCA_021014915.2 of Artemisia tridentata subsp. tridentata. NCBI lineage: Eukaryota > Viridiplantae > Streptophyta > Magnoliopsida > Asterales > Asteraceae > Artemisia > Artemisia tridentata. The sequence goes on from CP139503.1 coordinate 13,207,014, forward strand.
AGACGAATCATTTGAATCTATCGAACCACCCATGACCAGAGAAGAAGAAATTGAACAACTCAAGAGGGCTACAAACAAAAGCAGGGCTAAATTCCTGGCTGATCAGGAGAAACTCGAAAGAATGACGAAAGGTGAAGGATCAGCTTCACATCCTAGGGATGAAGAGCCATTGTCACAGTCTGAAGAAGATTCTAAAGCCACACACACTAAATCTGCAAGTAGATCACCACCTGAATCAGAGGATGAGTCAGAATTAGATCAGTTCTTACACACATCCTCATCATCCGAATCAGATAAAGAAACAGACAAGGATGAAAAAGATGAAGATAAGGAAGATAAGGAAGACAAAGATGAAGAAGATGATAAAGCTAAAGATGATGAAAGTGATGAAGATGATGATAATGATACCAATGATGAAAGTGGTGAAGATAATGAGGACTAAGATGAAGAAAGTAATAAAGACAATGATGACCAAGATGATGATAACCAAGGTAACGATCGTATACCTACCCCACAAGTTATTCCATCACCTGTGACTCAAACCTCAAACACCACACCTCCATCACCAGTACCTACCCCTCAACAACTCGACAGTAATGAACTCAAAGCCTTAAAAGAGCAGCTTACAACTTTACAAAATCAAGTGACAGCACAGCAGAGTGATATCGACGAGTTCAAAAATTATAACATTGAGCGAGCAACAGAGCACTACGTCAACAATAGTTTACCACAAGAGATCACTAAGCATCTTCATGAGAACCTCCCAAATATTCTGAAGGAATATGTCAAAAGAAAGCTGGATAGGATAGTGGCTAACCGAATGCAAACCACACCAATTACAATTCAAACGTTACCATCCAAGCCTTCTACTGATGATCTTAATGAACAATTGCTCGAGGCTATCATTGATGACCCTGAAGAGGAAGAGCTTCATCAAGCCTTGCTTAACTCAATCAATAAAGCAGAAAAGAAAGGTGAGGCATGTAAGAAGGACAAGCCCAGCAAACGTCGTCGCGATGATCCTAACAAGGCGATCAAGCTAAGAAAAGGGAAAAATGCACAAGAAAGGTTGGTCGTTCTACAACACAACCCACACCCTCTTGATGAACTCAAATAAGTACATTTTATTACTATCATTTATCCTATTAATTTGACTTGTTTTACTATATTATGTATGAGGATTGATACTTAATCGTTTACTTTTGTAATTCTCAGGTAAAAACAAGCATTTGGTGAAACTTAGCGATTTTGGACTAATTATGGAGCAAAACGTGCATAAAGTGAAAGTCTACTGACATGGACAAGATCAAGTCAATTCTGCTCCAGATGCGCCGCATCTCACTCTCAACATGCGCCGCATCTCTATCAAGATATCACCAGATACGATCCAAGATACAAGAGGACATGCGCCGCATCTAATCATGGAGTTACGCCGCATCTTCTGGCGGTGTACGAATATTCCTGAATATTATAATCTTGGACCCCACGCGAAGTTAAGTACATGCGCCGCATCTACTTAGTAGATGCGCCGCATCTTCCCTCAGACAGAAACTATAAATACCCCGTAGACCAGACGAATTAAAAGTTCCGGAAAACCTAAAACCGAAGTCCGAACAGGAGAAACAAAGGACGGATTCAGTCAAGGAGGCAGCACAAGACACACCCAAATCAAAGATACAAGAGCTGTAAGAAGGTGCTGCATGTGTTTAATTCATTAAGTAGTTTTGTTTTATTGTGTTAGCAAACTTTAATTCATCAGGATTGGTGGCTTGTGTAATGTGACAATGAAAGATTGCACTCCCTTTAATACTTGCTTTCCCATCAATTAAAGTTTATATGTTGATGTCTTTGGTTACTACTTATTAGTGCATTGATAACCTCTGTGTTTATTAGTGGCTTGCGGGCATTTGACTGCGGGACATAATGTGGCTCCCACGGTTATTACTAAATTGATCACTTAGGAATAACTTTTAGACATAAGTAATAATTAAGGGTTTACTCGCCGATAAGATTAGGACCAACGAGAAAGGGTTAACTACATACACTTCATATAAAGCTATCAATAAAACAAGTGACAATCTACTTAATCATAAGGACAGCCCTCTTATTGTCTCGAGTATTTATCTGTGTACGTGTGTGCTACTTGCTGATTCGTGCCTATTGGTTTATTTTATTATTTAATTGCAAACAAATCGTGCCAGTCTCTCAGGCTGAAACCCCCTTGCGTTAGGATATTAAAATACTGATTAGAATAACGAGATAATACGTTCCACTCTTAGTGATCGACACTCTACTTACCATTATCTTCATACTGACCGGGTACACTGCTCGTTAAGTGTGTGTGTTATTGATAAGTCGGCTAAATATAAATTTAAAACTTGAGTAGGCATTAAAACTGCTAAACCGCAACGACACATCACGCGCATCAAGTTTTTGGCGCCGTTGCCGGGGAGTGAATTGTTATTATCTGTTAATTTGATTAGTATTTTAATTAGGTTTTTCTTTTTATTAGATTAATTGCATCATTGTACTATTTTGCATATTTGTTGTATTGTGTGTTAATTGTTTTCTTTTATTTTTGTGTGTTTATTTTTGTTTGTGTGTTTAATTTTTTGTTTTTATTTTTCGTATTTTTTCTGTTCTGCTATCGTTGTACTGTGCTAAACCAAACGATACGGCGCATCTGATCTCTCAGATACGGCGTATTGCGTTTAATTTTTTTTAAATACAACGCGTTTAATTAATTCGATACGACGCATCTTTTCCCCAAGATACGGCGTATCTGTTTTTAATAAGAAAATTTTTCTAAGCGATAAAGTAATACGACGCATCTGCTTTTGCAGATACGGCGTATCTGTTTTTAATAAGAAATTTTTTCTAAACGTTAACGCCATACGACGCATCTGCTTTCGCAGATACGGCGTATCTATTATTTTAATTAAAAACAGTTTGCGAATTATTAAACAGATACGGCGTATCGATCTCTGTCGATACGGCGCATCTTACTGAATCAAAAATCTTTTATTTTTAAACGTAACGAAAATACGGCGCATTAACTTTTGTTAATACGACGAATATAATTTGATAAATATAGTTGATTTTTGATATTTACTTTGATCGGTCCGCTACTCTCGTGTGCAAGTTGTTTATTTTCAGGATAAATGATGACTCGAGCATCACCAAGAAGGATTACATTCTGAACCAACCCAAGAGATCATGTCAAGGCCATAAGCACCACTGAAGAAGTCACTCCTAATATACCTAGAAGATCGATGAATGGTAATGATGGTGCAAGACCCGAATTTTTCTTTAACTCTTCAATCAGCTTAAGGAGACTACTAAAAGAGAAGACAAAGATTGAAGAGGAGATCAAGGCAACAATGAAAGAAGAGAGCCCTGCAACCGACTCAAATGCCTTGCCTCATAAAGAAAGAGACCCAGGAAGTTTTACTCTACCTTGTTCTATTAATAATATATCTTTCAATAATGTGTTAGCTGACTTAGGAGCTAGTGTTAGTGTTATGCCTCTTAAGACATTCGCTACCCTAGGACTAGGAAAATTAGCACCAACTAAATTACTTATTGAATTGGCTGATAAAACGGTAAAACGACCTGAAGGGATTGCTAATAATGTGCTAGTTAAGATTGAGCAGTTTATTTTTCCCGTAGACTTTGTTATACTAGACATGCCCGAGGATGTTAAGATTCCTTTAATCCTCGGAAGACCTTTCTTGTCTACTGCCCATGCTAAGATTGATGTGTTTAAGAGACAAATTTCATTAAGGGTAGGGAATAATAAACTCGTCTATAAGTGCCAAGATCCGGTTAAAAGCATAATTAGAGGTGTTTATGTGCTAGGATTAAGAGAGCGTATGGACCTCGATCTTGAAGCTAGACTTATGGGAGAAACATTGATTCAAAACAACTCAACTAGTCCTAATCATGAGAACTTTGAGGAATTCATTGACCTTAATGTACCTACCGAACTTAGACGCAATGTTGTTAATGATTCTGATGATGAGTGGTATGATTGTGTAGTAATTAATAAACGTAGGAGAGTAGTTGAGAAAACGAATTTGAACAATGATGTGTTTATTGAACTACCACCCCACCTTGCTTATTTGTGCCTATATGATAATAAGAATTTCCCGTCTATCATTTTGTCATCTCTGCCCGAAAGGGACAGGACTTTGTTTATGCAGATATTAAAGAAGAACGGCGTGGAAATTAAGGACGAGCAAGGAGTGTTCAATATTACTGAATTGGCGATGAAGGAGCGCGATGTTTCCGACTCCTTCAATGATCGATACTAAAGAGCTGAACGTGAGTCTAACTTGAAGACTCTGGAATAAAGATAAGTGCTTACCGGGAGACAACCCGGAGAATTTTTATTATTCTGTTTTCTGTGTCGAGTCAGTCCAGGCCGCATGAGGATACGGCGCATCTCAATTCTGAGATGCGACGCATCTCCTGCAATGGTCATATCTTATTTTATTTTTCTGCATTTTTATTTTCGACTTTAAAACTATTTATCAGTTTATTTTTAATGCGGCGCATCCCTGGTTAAGGATGCGGCGCATCTTTATTCTGATCCGTATTATTCCAGGCTCGATACGGCGTATCTTCTTCAATAAGATACGGCGCATCGACTGACCTGATGATTTTCAGTTTTAATTTTTAAGTTTTATTTTTCCTAACTACTAATGTATTATGCAAGTTTGAACCTTTCTTATCTTAGGTGTGTTTTAAAAGTGTTGGTGGTATTATAGTTTCCTGGATTTCCTGTGGATACATCAAGTATGAAGCTTTAACGTTCTAATCGACAAGAAAGTTGATTTTTGCTCTTATACTAATGGAGGATCATACCGAGCAAATCTCAGGGGAGTTTTTCTGTTCTAATTCTTTTATTTTCCAGTTTTTAACCTTTTATACAAACAACGAGGACGTTGTTTAACTTAAGTGGGGGGATTGGAGAATTAGAACACTTAACAATTACTTGTCCTAAACTTTTTCAAAAATTATGCTTAAAATGTGCTTAATATATCAAACTTAAAAAAAATTTTAGCATGTTTTTGTTTAAGATCTAAGTTGCATAGCTGCACACATGACGTTATTTTCAAAAATTGTGATTTTTCAAAATTCACAAATCTATGAGTGTGCCGGTGACTTGTAAACTTTAGAACTTGGCTTGTATACTATTCGAGACCACCATAATGAGTATTATTTATATAATTGGAATGACTTGTCTAAATTGGTAAAATTCTAGGATTACACCCAAATAGCCTATTATATGTTATGTGTTATTAACTAACTACACTGGTTAGTTAACCCCCGTATAAAACCTTTTGTTACTCTCATTTTTAGAGTAAGATACCCCTAGAAAAACACTCAGAGCCATTCCTTTCGTTTCTTACACCTATGTTTAAAATGTTTCGTTACACCCTTACACCTTAGCCTACCCTGTAGATTAGAATCCGTGGTTGGTTGATTGCTATAGGCAGAGTGTGTTTCCTTACATTACCTGTGTTCGCGTGCGTAATTCATTATCTTTGGTTAGGTCGGGAAATTGCACAATGCAATTGGAGTGAAAGTAAATATTGTATATCTTTGAGTTTATTTTTCGTGTGTTTACTACTTTCACTATTACCGTTATTTCTGAAGTATGAAAAGTATGGAAAAATTATCCGGAAAGAAAATTATAGTGATGTGGTGAAATTTTACACATCTATCTTTATGTTTAAAAAAAAAAAAAAAAAAAAAAAAAAAAAAAAAAAAAGAAAGAAAGAAAAGTTGGATGTTTATTTTAACCAACTTATGTAAAGTTATGTAAGTGGTCGATATCACCACTATTTGTTGTACTATATCTATGGATTGAATGGGAATTGGCAGTTATGGGAACGCCAATTAAGGTTTATTCTTTGATTAAGATCTTGTTGAGTATAATTCGTGTCTACCTAAAGCGTGTGTTTCAAGTGTTAAAGCGTGAGTTATTCTATGATATGAGTCTTATTCATGGGATGGTTGGGATAGTGATTAACCACACTTAGGATTTTAATTTATTTGTTTTGTTTATTTTTATTTTTACACCAATATATATCCCAAATGTTATCCATGCCCTTTATTATTCTTTATCCAACCAAACCTTTGATTTATTGAGATTGGGGATTTGAGCAATCTTAAGTATCGTAGTCGTGGATTCGGCTATGTATTTATGATTTTGTCGCCCTTTTTGATATATTATTATTGGTGAAGTTTGGACCTATCTTTAGCCTATTCGAGTTAAGGATTTGAGCAATTGCAAGTATCGTGTTCGTGGATTCGATCATGTATTTGTGATTTTGTCGCCTTTTCTGGAATTTGAGATCGATAGTGATTAAGAATAATTAACCCTTAAGCCTAAAAACCCTTTTTACCGCTTTAGACTTGTTACTCCTTAGCTTTAGTGGAGGAGATGTGTATACTTGCCAAGCTTATGATAGAATATTCGTCGCGACTGGACAGTTAAACGATTAGATTTGCTTTTATCAAAATTATTTTATTTTACTTCTAATTCGTTAAGTGTTTAGTTGTGTGATTATGAAATAAACGAATACATGCTTAAATATAAAAATAAATCCTAACATCTTTTAGGATACATTTTCATAAAAGAAATTCTAAGGTTTACTTGGGGACAAGTAAAGTTCAAGTGGGGGGATATTTGATGAACTCAAATAAGTACATTTTATTACTATCATTTATCCTATTAATTTGACTTGTTTTACTATATTATGTATGAGGATTGATACTTAATCGTTTACTTTTGTAATTCTCAGGTAAAAACAAGCATTTGGTGAAACTTAGCGATTTTGGACTAATTATGGAGCAAAACGTGCATAAAGTGAAAGTCTACTGACATGGACAAGATCAAGTCAATTCTGCTCCAGATGCGCCGCATCTCACTCTCAACATGCGCCGCATCTCTATCAAGATATCACCAGATACGATCCAAGATACAAGAGGACATGCGCCGCATCTAATCATGGAGTTACGCCGCATCTTCTGGCGGTGTACGAATATTCCTGAATATTATAATCTTGGACCCCACGCGAAGTTAAGTACATGCGCCGCATCTACTTAGTAGATGCGCCGCATCTTCCCTCAGACAGAAACTATAAATACCCCGTAGACCAGACGAATTAAAAGTTCCGGAAAACCTAAAACCGAAGTCCGAACAGGAGAAACAAAGGACGAATTCAGTCAAGGAGGCAGCACAAGACACACCCAAATCAAAGATACAAGAGCTGTAAGAAGGTGCTGCATGTGTTTAATTCATTAAGTAGTTTTGTTTTATTGTGTTAGCAAACTTTAATTCATCAGGATTGGTGGCTTGTGTAATGTGACAACGAAAGATTGCACTCCCTTTAATACTTGCTTTCCCATCAATTAAAGTTTATATGTTGATGTCTTTGGTTACTACTTATTAGTGCATTGATAACCTCTGTGTTTATTAGTGGCTTGCGGGCATTTGAATGCGGGACATAATGTGGCTCCCACGGTTATTACTAAATTGATCACTTAGGAATAACTTTTAGACATAAGTAATAATTAAATGGTTTACTCGCCGATAAGATTAGGACCAACGAGAAAGGGTTAACTACATACACTTCATATAAAGCTATCAATAAAACAAGTGACAATCTACTTAATCATAAGGACAACCCTCTTATTGTCTCGAGTATTTATCTGTGTACGTGTGTGCCACTTGCTGATTCGTGCCTATTGGTTTATTTTATTATTTAATTGCAAACAAATCGTGCCAGTCTCTCAGGCTGAAACCCCCTTGCGTTAGGATATTAAAATACTGATTAGAATAACGAGATAATACGTTCCACTCTTAGTGATCGACACTCTACTTACCATTATCTTCATACTGACCGGGTACACTGCTCGTTAAGTGTGTGTGTTATTGATAAGTCGGCTAAATATAAATTTAAAACTTGAGTAGGCATTAAAACTGCTAAACCGCAACGACACATCACGCGCATCACCTCTATTCAGCAAACTGGCAACGAGGACTTCGTACCTCAAGAGACGGGAACCTTTGATGAAGGCGAACAACATGATGATATCACCATGGAACAAGCTGACACAGATACTGCTCCAAAGGCTGCAATTGTTCCTGCACCACCAGCTGATGCACCTCTAAGGCCTGCTCTAGAATGGGTCACCCAGATGCTGCAAAGTACACATGGTTTGAAAAGATGGTGGATGCATACCCTGATATTCCAAAAGATGCATCACCTGCTAAAGGCTCTGTTGTGGACTTTATGAAGAGACTGAAGAAAGTGATGAAGGTTCAACAATTACAACTATCTGACATCATCAAAGTTCGCAAAGCAGGATTCTCTGAGTTCAAGACAGCAACAACATCACACCTGGAATTCGAGTACAATTTGGAACAAGTTGCAAGGACACTGTCAGAGAATGTTGACTGGAATGATGCACGTTCTTCTCATCCAACCTATAATTTTCAACTTCACGACTATTCTAAACCCCTACCCCTCGTCGGTTATGCCCAGAATCCGAAGATACCCAAGGCATACTTCTCAACAATGATTTGGAGTATCTGATTTACGGCAACACCAATCTAGAGAAATCATACGCTACTTCCCTCACGAAGTTCCAAGCAGCCTCGCATGCATTAGAAGGATTTGAAGAACAGATCAGCGAATTGTTCGTCAACTCAATTGAAGCATACAACGATGAAGCTGTTCTTGGGATCTATCACTGGCCTGATATGAGGAAATGGTTTTACAAATGGAAGCTTACTTTCACCTCGAAGACTAAGGTTTATCAGAAAAGTAGGATTCTTTCCATCACAAGTGCTGAAACGGAATCAAAGTATGGGTACAATTTTCTGACAAAGATCACCGTGAGGAGGCAAGATGACTAAGAATACACATTCAACGAAGCTGATTATCCCTACCTGAACATAAATGATATTGAGGACATGTATCTACTCAAAGTTCAAGGGAAACTCGAGCACCTTCCTGGTCGTCTCCAATACGACATCATCAACTATGTTCTAATCTACATCCGCAACATTGTGATCCGAGCAAGAGTTGAAGACGTTCATCTTGGGGTGGAAAGCTATCAGAAGAAGTTGAATTTAATCTAGCCAGATATTAGACCTCCAGGGATAACAGAAAAGAGACAATACACCATCGGTGACAGACCATTTAGGGTAGTGTACGTCAGAAGAAGCACTTCGAAGTTCATGAGGTATCAAGATATTTACAAGTTCAGCGATGAAACTTTGATACAAGTCAAGTATGAACTTGCTAATGTTCTGGAGAACCATAAAATCGGGAGGAAGCAGGGGTGGTTGAGGCACATGTGTTACACCCCGTGCCCGCTTAGACCAAAAACTAAAAACTTTTACGCGGAAACGCTTGACCATTCACGGACATTCTGTTACTCTTTCGACCATTTACAAAATTCCATAAACATTCAGGACTTGAGACTATTTTTAAATAAAACTTGACTCAATTACCTTCAAAACGCCGAGTGGCACGACTTCTAACAACTTACGGATCAAAAGATATGATTTTTCAAAGTTTACAAAAAACTTTACCGAGCAGCCCATCCGATCGGATGCCCTCAATCCGATTCGGATGGAGACTGTTGATCAGTTAAAATCAAATTGTTGCCCCGTTCTTGAAAACCCGGTCTAGATATTTTACCAAACTTTCCAGATTTACCTTGTACACTATTGGGCTCATTTTCATACAAAAACATTTACCGTTTGACTCCCCAGAATAGTACTTTACATTATGACGGGTTATGCATAAAACCTATTTTTGACCCATTTACACTCCAATCCACTCATACTACTTCATTTACCCACCAAACTTAACAGTTATCATTACTTTAACATACAAGACATGTTTCATAAACACTTGACCCGTTTACAACCCAAAATGGGTACAAACACACTTAATCCAAACGCCCCTTAACTTTTACTACAAACACTTAAAACACACTTTGACACATCGTTAAACCACCAAATCATTAGGACTCAATTATCATACATTTTGACACTTGACTTAACTTTACAAATCAATAAAAGACCAACGGGGGGTACAAACTTTATACTTGAGCTCGGTATTCTACCTAAGCTCCTAATACATACTACCTTCCATCTTCCACATTAGCCAACCTTAACCCTTAGCCCAAGCTCACCATTTCCATCACACATAAACCTACAAAACATTAAACACTTAAACCGTAAGCACGAATGCTTAGTAAGTAAAACGGGTATAACATAACATTATACTTCATTCATACATTACGCATCTTAACCATTAATCCATTAACACAATAAACATAACACATACCTTAACCCCTCAAGCCTTAACCTTTCTTTCCTTAATCCTTCCTTATCTAACACATCAACTATCCTTACACTTACTTGCACATAATAACTTCATACAAATCATTTATATACTATAACATATATAAACACATAAACACATAAAGTATGGAAATCACCATAACATCATCTTATAGCCGGTTTACTTACCTTAGCTCCAAGCTAAGTTTATCAATAACATCATCATCATCATCATCTTCATCTTTAATCATCCTCATCATCATCATTACTTCCTAAACCATAACCATCATCAAGGCTTATTATCACAACATCATGATCAAGGGTTAGATAACCCATCTAAACTTACCCATTATCTTTTCTACATCATCATATGATCATACTTTGATCATATAATGAAAACCCATTTCAATCATTAACCCTAACCTCATTAACATCAAGATAGGAAGAATACTTACTTGGGAAACCATTGCTAGGGATGACATATGGGCATTAGCTCTTCATCTTCATCTTCCTAAGCCACCATCTAGTTTTTCCCTCTCTTTTTCTTCTCACTAAAACCGGACCTCAAGCTCTATCTAATAATGGAGGAAATGTCTAGAATTTCCTAGATATAATTAGTTAGGTGGCAACTTTGGCCAATTGGCAAGAATGGCCCCTCAAGTCTCTTTCCTTCTATTTTGGCCACATTACACTTCTTAACACTTTTGATCTATTGCAACTTTAACCCTTGAAGACTATTTCCTTTCTATTTGAGTCACATAACACTTTCCATAACTACACAATACATTCATTGACCATGAATTGACTTTCGGGTTTGACTATAATGAAACATTCGTTGACCAACCAATCACGTATGGCCTTTGGTCCCTTTTCATCTAGGGTGGGGTACAAGTACCCGGGAACGGGTCTAACAATTTTACCCCCCTTATTTAGATTTCGTCCCCAAAATCTATCATTCTTTACTAACCAAAACCTAGCCACATAATACTTCTCATTCCTAGCACCTTAATTCTTAGTTTATTTAGTGCAACGATCTAAGTGGTCTCGCAACTCTATGCATACTATAACATATCGCATGGCCTTACTCCACATTACTTCCCACTTACTTCTATAACCATATAACTCTTACTTAGCCTATTACATAATACGAGACATACTCACTATAACTAGTTATCATTTTAATCCGTTCTATTACCGCCACATCACGTTTTCACTTGCTTTATTCAGTATTCTCATTCTTTAACTACTTGATACTTGAGAAAACTTGTGTTATTTAACTTTACATAAATACGCTTAGCTAATACTTTCACATTCAATCAACACCACTTATCCGCTTCTTTACGTCTCTACATAAGTCAAACACATTACTAATACTTCCTTATTTATCGTAGCCATTTCACTTTTCCTTTAACTTTCTTATTATAACGCAAATACTACTTAATCATTCTTTTTACGTTCTCTACACTTACCTCATTTCTTCTACTTCTTTCTTTATGTCGTTTTCGCTTACCTTTATAAGTCTTATAGAAATGTTACATGATTTGACTTCATAACATCATACTTTAACGTTTGCCATCACATTACACATGACACTTATCATCAATTATATTCCATTACTCACATTTTATACCACGCCACAATTGCGTACTATAACATTTCTAAGCATCATTACAATTCTTTATTTCCTTCAACTTATACTTAACACTCAAAACATAGGTTCCTCATAATTCTTCCTAAAAGACGTACTCTAACTCTAACCCTTCCATCTTAGTCCTCACAATTTCTAACTAATTCTAGACTTTCACTTTCTACTTCTCTAACCCTACTCGTGCCATGTCGGCAACACATAAGCCCACTCATTCATGCTTCTTCATTTACATGGAAAGGCGTCCCAATCGATGTAAATTAAGAAACATAATCTCGTGGTTATATATTTCCAACACAACATAAGTACTCCTATTCCTCAATTAACTTTTATTCTCTCATTCTTTTTATTACATTACCTTTACCCTTCTTAGACTTGGATCTATAACATTATCACATTCATTATGGGGATATTTTTATGTGCCATGGACGTAGGCAACCTCTTGCCGGTGAAGGCAATACTTTTCATCCCGAAGGATCTTTAACATTCATCCCGAAGGATTCCTTAACATTCCTTTACTTGGTCATCTCGAGGGATACCACCTTTAACATTCATCCCGAAGGATCATTAACATTCATCACTTTACCACTTTCACATTTTAACATCGGATCCAAGCCATTAACATTTATCATACACACATTATCTCATCCATTTTATTTTAGTGAAGGCAAGCTTATAGAGCATATGAACCTGCTTATTAAAATTACACATTTCTATGTGTTTATCCTCTTACATTCTAAATCCGCATTAACCATTTTCACCTTTTTGCCTTACCCTTTTTGTCTACTCGACTCTTTCCACTTTTGAACCTTGCATAGGTTAATTTTCATTCATTTTATAGCATCATTCATTCTTCTTACACAATTTAAGTCGCTTACACATTCTTATCTCGTTTAATTCTCACATCACATCCTTTCGCTTAACTCATCACGTTTTATTATTCAACACTTTCATCGTAATAATCACCGCTAATGGGGCACATTAGCCGTGATATAATAATTTTCGAACAACACTTTAACCTCGTACATGCTCATCTCATTCTCTCTTACATTCTTAACTCATCGCATTCTTATTCTCATACCTTATCTCATTTCTTTAATCGTTTATGCATTTAAGCAATATTATTCTATCTCGCCTTTTACATATATACCTTTCATAGGTCATTAACTATAACACACTCATTAGCGTCACCTTTCTTCACACACATTCTATATCATTAACATAGGTTCGTTACGTTTACAACACAATATCTCATTACATTCTTGTTCACATACTTAACCCGTCTCATTCAATCATTAGCGTTTAAATCATACCCTTTATCTTGTCACTACTTTACTAACGCACCTTACTTTAATCCTATACATTTCACATCATATTACACAATCAAGGCACTCATTTGATCTTGCTTTCATCATAACATCATTGTCATTATTATACATTCGTGTACATACTCAATTCTCCTACATACTCATCTCATTCTCATTCACATTCTTAACTTATTGCATTTAACTTTTAGCATTCAAACTTTTTCATTTAATTCCCATCCTTTATATACCAACACACTTTATCGCAACTTCACGTTCACGCTTAAACCTCAAGTACTTTACCTTACCGTTAACCTGTCTCTATACCACTTTTACATTAGTCTTTAGTCACTAATTATAATGAGACCATATGTTGGTCACATTTCGTGCCATCCTTTCCTAACCTCATTCCTTAACCTTCAAGTCATTAAACACTTAATCATTTATTCGTTAGTTTCATCTTGTCTTTTCACGCCATACCTTAGTACACTCAATATCACTACGATCCACACCTAAAGCGTCATTACTTGATCTCATTCATTTTCTTCATGTCAACAAACCTTTAACAATTAGCTTATTAATTCCATCTTATCATTACACATTATATTTTAGCACACTTTTCATCACCACGATCCATTTTTAAGCGTCAATACCTTAAGTTACTTATTAACCCATCTCTAATACCATTTAGCATCTCTGTTCACATCTTGCTATTGTCATTCATTTATAAGACACAATCTCGTATCATTTACCATTACGTTGGTCCCTTTACTTACACATCTATAATCCATTCATGAACTTATTCTTCCATTCATCAACCACTCACTACGTGTCATTACCAATCAGTCAATTTTAATTTACTAATTCTATGATCACTAATCTTTCATTGTTCGAGCATTTCTTAGACTAACACTTTTCCTTTTTCTTTCCTCCTTGCCTTGCACATTTTTTTAATTACTCAACTATCACCTTTCATTACTTTGACACCCTCTTAGTAATACTCATCTTTTTCGTACCTTCATACATATGAATATACACATTATATCTCATCTGAGTTGTCACATTACACTTATCGTTTTCTTGTTAACTTCACGTTATCCTCTTACTCTATTTTACACATGTTCATTCTTTTAATGTTGTCTATTTCAATCTCGATTAACTCACCTTAATATTGACATGGCTTAACCCAATCATTAAACATGAATTATTTTCTAGACCATATATTGGTCTTACGTTGTAATCTAAAACTCGTTCATTTACCTAACTTCTGACACTTCATCTCACGACAAGAATTCTAGTCATGACTCATCTAGTTTAGGTTCCCTTGCAGTATACTTTTTCAACTTATTCTATACATCACATTATAACACGCATTCATAATCACCTTGTCTATGACACAATAACACCTTACACTTAACCGACAAACACATTAGTACATATTTAATCTCATTCATACTTTAAGTCCACATTCCATCATTCTTTTTATAAAAGATAAACACCACTCAACACTTATACTTCCTTAATCTATTCTCAAATTATGATTTAAAACATTTGAACACGTCTATGACATACCATTTGTCTATTTTCATTGAGATAACTACTTCTTTACTTTACCACTCTATACCATAGCTACTTTATGTATCATTCATTACTCATACATTTCTTTAATATCTTCAATTACTCATTTCAACAATTCGCTTTACCCAAACATCTAAATCCTCGTCACGAACACATCCTCTTATATCATTTCATTTCCATCTATAACTCCTCACTATTACGACATTCTATTTTCATCTTTCTATAACAGGCATACCGGCCACTTATCCTTTCTATACACATCTTCTATTACTTCTATAATACACATTCACATAATCACATAATCACATAACCATCACCGACACCACCCGAGGTGTACGGTAATCCTATCACTTAAACACATCAAGTCCTTCATGGACACCTATTATATACACATTAGCATGTAAAACACCTTCACAATTTATCATCATTAAACTCATATAGCAATAACATAATCCATTTCATAACTCAACATTCACATCCTATAACTTACACAAATACTTGCCCGCATTACTTAACCTTACATCCAACGCATCTACTAGTGGTTTAAGTCTAGGCAATCCTAAAGAAAACCTAATTCACTTAAACCGAAGCTCTGATACCAAGTTGTTACACCCTGTGCCCGCTTAGACCAAAAATTAACAACTTTTACGCGGAAACACTTGACCTTTCACGGACATTCTGTTACTCTTTCGACCATTTACAAAAATCCATAAACATTAAGGACTTGATACTATTTTTAAATGAAACTTGACTCAATTACCTTCAAAATGCCGGGTGGCACGACCTCTAACGACTTACGGATCAAAAGATACGATTTTTCAAAGTTTACAAAAAACTTTACCGAGCAGCCCATCCGATCGGATGGCCCTCCATCCGATTCGGATGGAGACTGCTGATCAGTCAAAATCACATTTTTGCCCCGTTCTTGAAAACCCGGTCTCGATATTTTACCAAACTTTCCCGATTTACCTTGTACACTATTGGGCTCACTTTCATACAAAAACATTTACCGTTTGACTCCCCGGAATAGTACTTTGCATTATGACGGGTTATGCATAAAACCCATTTTTGACCCATTTACACTCCAATCCACTCATACCACTTCATTTAACCACCAAACTTAACCGTTATCATTACTTTAACATAAAAGACATGTTTCATAAACACTTGACCCGTTTACAACCCAAAATGGGTACAAACATACTTAATCCAAACGCCCCTTAACTTTTACTACACAAACGCCCCTTAACTTTTACTACAAACACTTAAAACACACTTTGACACATCGTTAAACCACCAAATCATTAGGACTCCATTATCATACATTTTTACACTTGACTTAACTTTAAAAATCAATAAAAGACCAACGGAGGGTACAAACTTTATACTTGAGCTCGGTATTCTACATAAGCTCCTAATACATACTACCTTCCATCTTCCACATTAGCCAACCTTAACCCTTAGCCCAAGCTCACCATTTCCATCACACATAAACCTACAAAACATTAAACACTTAAACCGTAAGCACGAATGCTTAGTAAGTAAAACGGGTATAACATAACATTATACTTCATTCATACATTACGCATCTTAACCATTAATCCATTAACACAATAAACATAACACATACCTTAACCCCTCAAGCCTTAACCTTTCTTTCCTTGATCCTTCCTTATCTAACACATCAACTAGCCTTACACTTACTTGCACATAATAACTTCATACAAATCATTTATGTACCATAACATATATAAACACATAAACACATAAAGTATGGAAATCACCATAACATCATCTTATAGCCGGTTTACTTACCTTAGCTCCAAGCTAAGTTTATCAATAACATCATCATCATCATCATCATCTTCATCTTTAATCATCCTCATCATCATCATTACTTCCTAAACCATAACCATCATCAAGGCTTATTATCACAACATCATGATCAAGGGTTAGATAACCCATCTAAACTTACCCATTATCTTTTCTACATCATCATATGATCATACTTTGATCATATGATGAAAACCCATTTCAATCATTAACCCTAACCTCATTAACATCAAGATAGGAAGAATACTTGCTTGGGAAACCATTGCTAGGGATGACATATGGGCATTAGCTCTTCATCTTCATCTTCCTAAGCCACCATCTAGTTTTTCCCTCTCTTTTTCTTCTCACTAAAATCGGACCTCAAGCTCTATCTAATAATGGAGGAAATGTCTAGAATTTCCTCGATATAATTAGTTAGGTGGCAACTTTGGCCAATTGGCAAGAATGGCCCCTCAAGTTTCTTTCCTTCTATTTTGGCCACATTACACTTCTTAACACTTTTGATCTATTGCAACTTTAACCCTTGAAGTCTATTTCCTTTCTATTTGAGACACATAACACTTTCCATAACTACACAATACATTCATTGACCATTAATTGACTTTTGGGTTTGACTATAACGAAACATTCGTTGACCAACCAATCACGTATGGCCTTTGGTCCCTTTTCATCTAGGGTGGGGTACAAGTACCCGGGAACGGGTCTAACAACATGACGTGGAAGAAAAACGATGTGAAGCAAGCCGTCAAATTCATGGACCGAATTGACCAACGGCTTCAGTTTCAGGTGCAGATGAGAAGACTAGAAAGTTACGTGGGTGGAAGAGCAAGGATTCCATACATTCTCTGTTGGGAATTAAATAATCTGAAGTTTAAGTATCGGGAAAATCTCTCAAGTGATTAAATCTGGTAGCAGTAGAGTTAAGTCTGGTGAGTTCCAAAGTTAAGTCTGCTGGTTATCTGCTGGTTAAGTCTGGTCATTGAAGTTAAGTCTGGTGGTTAAGTCAAGTGTTAATTCTGGTGACTATCAGAGTTAAGTCTGCTTTGTGAAGATATTAAGTCTGGTTGACTAAAAGTCAATAATACACGGTAGATAATATCTTACCCCATGTGCTCAGTCTTTATCTTATACTCACAGAACAAGTTGTAAACATAGATACATGTTGTATCTTAGTTACTGACACACATAAGATAAGCTAGCAAGTTGTTTGATAAGACTTAACATTATTTCTTATGTTATAAAAGAAAGATCTTAGACTAGAGATATAACAATAGTGTGTATTAAACTTATAGTGAAAAATATATATCTCTCAAGAACATAGAACAAAACAATATCACAAGATATAGAAACATAAGATTCAAGGTTGTAACCCTAGTGATAACTCAAGATCACTCTTATTATTATCTTAATAATATTGAATCGTTTTGTGATAAGCTTTCATTGTTCATTGTCATATAACAAACACAACTGTTCCATTTCCATAACCATAATAACCTTCTAAGTGTGATTAAGTAGATTCTTCATACTTAATCATATTCACTCAATATATCATATACACAAAGTACAAAAGGTTTAACCACCTTATAGTGTATCGAATCCTAACATTCTCACTTTCCGCCGTCCAGAGTAAACTATGGTATCATTGGTCAATATTTTTTTCATCATTTCATCATCTGTTGTATATGACTATGGCTTGTGCACGCATCACAGTGCACAACCCGTTCTTGTAAAGAAAGGACCCTGTGGTACGCTTCAGTGCCACAATCCTAATATAAGGAGCGAAAGCTTCTTACTTTTGAGTAGAATTAACCATAATTTTTCAAAGTTTTTCAAAATTCTGCCCAAAAGAACAAGTATTCCCTTGTTAAGGGGGAGTACTTGAAAACAAAATCTTTGTTCTACACTAAAAAAAGTTATTGAAATTCTTCCCGTAAACCTCAAAAAACATATTTTAATCAAAAGTTTATCAAAAACAACGTTAATATGCTATTTTTGAGGGGGAGAATGAATATGTGATTAAAATATGGTAATTCTAAAGTTGAAATCTCGGATGAGCTCGACTCAGAATTGAACCCTCGAATTGACGATATCAAAAGTCAGTAATCGAAAAGACATGTCCGGGACGGGTAATAATTTCAAGCCGGTTTATCCAGTGATGTAAATGCGTCTCGCAAAGGACTTGTCTAAGTAGAATGTACCAATTTCGAGAGATTATTCTTTGAATATGGCCTGGACGGGTAATAATTTGAAGCTAGTCTAACTAATGATGTAAGCGTGTCTCGCAACGGTCATATTCATTGAAAATCGATCAATTCCAAAAGTGCTAACTCTACCCGACATGTGCAAATTTACCTTAAATACTTATGAGCACATGTTAAGGGAGAGTATTTCTAAAAATCACAAAACTCTCAAAGTGTTAACAAAATATGTTTTTACAATCATAAGCACTTTGAGAGATTTTCAAAAAGATTGGTTTATGGCATACATAGGATTAATCATGGAGTTATAAGGTAACTAAGTTTAGGAAACCATTCTATGATCCGCCAGAGCCGGAGGCATATACCCAAGGATAATACCAATAGTTTAGAACTAGAAAGTCCTAGGTATTATGAAAAAAAAAAAAAAAAAAAAAAATGTAAAGAAATGAAAGGAGAAAGAAAGGGTTGAAGAATGAAAAAGAAAAGTAAAGAAAGGGTGAAAAGAATCCAATTGCTCAACCTTAGGGCAGAAACCGGGTTCATTACATATGCTACTGGATGTTACTACGGTAACACCGATATTGAAGATTAAGCCGTCATGGACCCAGTGACGCACTGCACTAAACCTTCTAGCCACTCAGGTGTCTCTCAAAAGATACTTGTTTCATTTCTCATGGATAACCCTTCATTATCTATCGACCTCTCACTCCGAGATGTGTTGATATTGAAAAGGAGGCACTCTGCTCCATGCCTCCGACGACTAAAACCAATAAGCACTTGATAGAGTCTAGAGCCACGAGATACATCAAAGATCTCTTAGGAACACTTAGCTTTGTTACACTGGTTGTTCAACAAGGAACACCAGTTGTAAATTATAAGAGTGTCCTACGCAGGTCTTAGTAATCTGCCGAGAACATTCATGAGAGAATTCACATATTGTGATTCTCAGTGATTGAATGGAAATCCTGCCAGGGTCAACATCAAACAGCCCTGACAGCAGGTCACTTCGGTAATCCATTTCGGGTTACACTTGGTGGCTCTACAACGGTCTACATTCGTGGAGTGATACTTCGGTATACTTCAGCGACTCATCTGAATCGTTGATACACTTCGGTGTATCTTCCGGTTCAGGAACGGCCTTGGCTAGGATTAGAGAAAGTCTTCACACTATGCTGTTGACGATCTCGAAATCCAAATCTGTAAGTGCCGGGTGATTTATTGCTAACTGTTTACCTGCAGGAAATCACGGACACCAGAAGTTCCACCACCACCATTCCATCATGCTCATATCCCGATGAAAAGTTTTCACAAAGACTAAAGATAACAAAAGTTCAAAGAAGTCAAAGAAAAGTCAAAGATCAAGCGGAACAAACTTTCGCAAGATTGAAGCTTATGAAGTGAGAACTACTTGATACATGAAGAACAAAAGTCAAAAGACATATGAGGATGGTGGAAAAGACGCAAAGACACCAGAATTAAAGAATGTTGGTGGAAGGCAGATCATTACTTTACCATATCACTTAAATCAAGAACAAAGAACAAAGATCCAAATGACGTCGAAGCCAACGAAGCAAAGATGACGTCAAGCAACCTTGATGACCAATACTTAGGGGGAGATTGTTGGGAACACGTCTTAGATTATCAAGTATTGATCATATTATGTAATAGGTTGCTTAGGCCTTTATGTTAGTTATCAAGGTACGGCCTGTGTAGAAGGCCCATGGGCCGTGGACTTTTTCTTATTTGTTATTTAGGGCAACGCCCAACTTATGTAGAACTCTATAAATACCTCTTCCATTGAAGGAAAGGGGTGTTGGTTAATGTTATTCATTTTGTCATTAGTCTTACCATTACTACCTCTCTTTCTCTCTCTAACATTCTCTCTCAAAAATCAAGTAACCTTGTGTGATAAACTTGAGACCTAACAATAATCATGATTTACTTAATGACATTGATCCATAAAGTACAATCATGCAGTGGGATCTGTCCTATATCCAATTCATTGAATATCATGTGAATTTGGCATGACCTCGCATCAATATACATAAGTATATTCTAACTAAAACTCAGATTGGTCTTAATTCAATGATATTCACATATTATTGATTGACAATGGACTATTTAGAATAACATGAGTTATTCACGGATTTAAACATGCAAATATAGGATACAATCTATTATTATTAATGAAAACAAAAGTACCGTGTGCTTTAATTCATTATAAATAATAATTGTTTAACATCCCTTATCGAAATACTAAATAGATCAATGCATGATAATTCTAGTTGATGAATTATGCCTCAAGTCATGATAATCATACTTGTTTACAAGGCATAAATCAACCAACTTTAATCTATCGAAATTTTGAGAATACTTATTTCAAGAATTCAACTAGTGAAGTTCTTGTATGTGCGCATTCAAATAATTTGATATTGCAACAGAATATCTCATAAAGTGTGTGACATCCTCAACCACCAATTTATGATAATTAAACTTTCAAACCTTTTAAAGTTTAAAGTATTCTTATTCTTTAATGTATAATGCAACTATGCTCTTTGTTGAGCACAACTAGTTCACATGGCTATTAACAAGGATGAAATCCTACCAGAACTAGTTCTGAGTGTCATCTCAATTAAACCAGCATTATTGTATACAAACAACAATATGCTCTTTAAAAATCCGTAAACTTTAATATCTATTGTGTAATGTTTGACGCCTTCCAAACTTTCAAGTTGGTTGGCTATGACAATTTGCAAAACAATTGACATATTGTTCATCAATAGAATCTGGGAGAAACTCCAGGCTGAGGAATGCAATTCTAAATCCAAGCATATTCTATTTTATTACACTAGTTATCTAATAAATTTCAACTAGATATCAATGTTGTCAAATCATTTTGCATTCAATCATGATAAAACAATAACATGATGTACATGAAAAATCCTTGTATCAAACTTAGATTTCATTCATGTTCTACATATCATTGAGACTTTCTAAATAATATGTCATGTTCTATTATATTTATTTACCGCACATGTTTATAATAATAAACATATATTCTAAGGTTATATGTTTTACTTTCTAAATCTTTCAAGTGAAGTTTCATTCCAAACTAATACTTAACATTTTACTTATGTGGAATGTTACTTCCTATATGTCATACAACATATACGATTTAAGAAAATAAACATAATACTCCCACTAGCTCTTAGGAATACTTAGGAGTTATCTTATTTTAATTATAAATCAAAACATGGATTTAATAATTAATCGTAAGTCTTATCTCCTAGATGCATGCATTTATCCATTCATGAATTATTGCATTTTATACACTTCCAAAGACTATTTGAATTCGAAAATCTCCTTTCAATTACTTACCGTCCTCGCTCAAGTAATCACTCAAGAAATAGTTTTGATATTCCATTGTCAAATTTTATATTAATGAAATTAAGTATGACAATCATAATCTTTATATATTTAGGGGGTGTTTGATTTTGACTTAATTGACTTAATATGAAAAAAAACTGAATTAATTAAGTCATATGAAAACTGTTTGTTTGTAACTTAATAGAGAAAAATGACTGAAAATATTAAGTAATAAAACTGAGGTTGTCTGCATTAAGTCGTCTTTTAATTAAACATGACTTACTAAAAAAATTTAACAAACAAGCCCTTAATGTGTCTAGGAAAGAATATTCAATCACAGTTAATTGCTTAAGTGTGATTAATAATCTTGTCATAAGACATGCATTAAATATTTGTACAATATTGTCCATATGATTTCTACATAAATATTTAAACCACTAGCGTTTTCCTTCTCTTTGATGAAACTCATCTTCATTCTATAGTCTAAATATTTAGAATTAAGATAAACCAAATTTCCAAAACTTGATTATCTTTATGAACAGCATCTATAACATTCATAGCATGAGTAATTTACCCAATTCAATATTTGGTAATACATCATTATGATTAACAGGTTCTTTATGATCCTGTAACTCATATTTCTCAGCATATTAATCAAATATCTGAGATATTCTTGCAGATCTATGAATGAGAATTCCATCATCTTGAGGTCTATCATTTACATGTTTAGCCTCATCATGATATTCACTAGTGTGTTTTAGAAGATTATGTATCTTGTAATTTTATCTTTTTAAGATAAAAACTCCCACTTACCTTTTGTAATTTAGAGACTATCTATAAATACTTACCAAATAGAGCAACACTAAATTGTTCTCTTTTGGGACATTACAAATACACATTGATAGTTCCTGACTCCAGTTTGTTAAATAACCTGCTTAATCAGAAGTTTAACAAATTCAGAACTTCATTTTAAAACTTGATGTGATTCATCACATTCCATAATATATTGGTGTCTTATTAATCTTCTAGGTTGGATTCTTATTGAGTATATTCAATCCATACTCAATTTTCTAACCTTGATAACTTTTGGAAGAAAAGAAGTTATACTTATCTCTAATCAAACAATACAACAAGAGTTTGATTCTCCTAACTGAACATACCATAAACATGTGGTATTTCATTAGAATTAATATTGTGAGTGTAACACCCCAACCCGACAAGGGTCAAAATATTACATTATGGTGTCAATCAGAACATATAAACGCAAGCGGAAGTCTAAAATAAATAAAATACAAGTAATGAAACAAATAACTTCTAAGGAATACAAATCTGCTCAAATTCTTAAACGAAATTAAATAACCAAAACATAAATCTCAAACTAAATCCAGATGACAAGGGAAAACTAAGGTTGGATCGGTCCACTAAAAGCTCCTACTCTCATCACTCAATCCCAATATCCCACTTAATACCTGCCGCAAAGAAACGAAAATGCGGCTGAGCTAACACTCAATGAACAGATATAAATAACGAAAAGCAATAAATCAAAAAAGAATAAGCGAAACAAATCTAACGAAAACCTGCTGAACAAGATGTTAAATGAAATAAGGACTGAATATGGTATTAAGGAATAATCAAGGGTTATAAAGGAATAATAACAGAGCTGTCAAGGAATTGCCCAAGTGCCTAAACATGATACATGAATAGACCAAAAAAATAAAAACAAACATTTCACATCATAGCACATCATATCATATTATAGCATAACAAATGGAGTGATCAACTCCCAGAAGTGTATGGCACACACATATATATATATATCAAATCAAAACTGGGTACCTAGGATGCATCCATACGCTCCCCTGCAAAACAAAGTTGTACATAACCATACACCTATACTCAGACAAGTATACTTACGTACGGAAAGTGGCCAAGTGTGCAGTTAACAAATGGGAATGCTGTGGACAAAAGCACACCTCCACAGATAGTGTCATGTCATTGGTGCCTCAATGACATGGCCATGGCACCTCCATGGCTAGTTAGTACCTTGGGCAATGGATTAGGTCAAAAAATATAACTAACATAGGGTCACAATCAAAGGTCGACCATCAAAGATAATATAAAAATGGAATGAACTGAATAATCATAAAATGGCCTAATCAAACGAATATCATATCAAGGAATCGTATCAAAGGAATCATATCAAATGGAATCACCAACGAATATCATAACAGATGAAATAAAATCAAAGATCAAAGAGTCATGAGAAACCCTTACTGAGAAAAGGCAGAATATCTGTACCTTAGCAAATGAAATGAAAGCAAACAGAAAAGCGATCACAAGGAAAACAACGTCACGTCTTCTTCAACGAATCTACACGGATTAGGGTTCATATAATACTTATTAGCTCATTAAATTTCATAACGGATTTATTGCTTATTATTAATCACGTTCTCAACTTAGGGTTTACAGATTAGGTCAGATTCATAATTATTCTAAATTCTTAGGGTTAATAATGATAATTAATTAGACATAGGTTTTATATGTGTTTCAAATCCTTAGATAACTTAATTAGGGTTTACATGTGCCAAAACAGATTTTTAGGTTTAGAATGCAAATCTGACTTAGTTTCTTATGAATTTATAGACCTATCAAATGAGCTCATGAGGTTCTACCAATTTTATCTGAGACTTCCACATGAGTTAAGAACCTCCCCAAATTTTCCCATATTTTATTACTAAGTTAAAGTACCATTTCAAAAATCGTTTTCCCAAACCTGTCCAGAAAGTGCACTGCAGGTATACCCCGAAAGTTTGTATTTAATTAACCCATTTGAACCTTTCAGAAAAATCCAAAAAAATTCCAGTAAGTCATATACATCTTAAAAATTCTCCCTGTCAATATGATACCTCTTAATTCCTTATGGTTTTAAAACTAAAAATCAAAAACACCAACTGATTTTCAGACATCCAAAATACAATTTTGACACTTAACCTTATAAAAATCAAAAGACCATCTTCCCGACCTCCAATGGCTATAAAACTTGATATTGAGATAGTAAATGTAACACCCTGATGCGCGTGGTGTGTCGTTGCGGTTTAGCAGTTTTAATGCCTACTCAAGTTTTAAATTTATATTTAGCCGACTTATCAATAACACACACACTTAACGAGCAGTGTACCCGGTCAGTATGAATATAATGGTAAGTAGAGTGTCGATCACTAAGAGTGGAACGTATTATCTCGTTATTCTAATCAGTATTTTAATATCCTAACGCAAGGGGGTTTCAGCCTGAGAGACTGGCACGGTTTTGTTTGCAATTAAATAATAAAATAAACCAATAGGCACGAATCAGCAAGTAGCACACACGTACACAGATAAATACTCGAGACAATAAGAGGGCTGTCCTTATGATTAAGTAGATTGTCACTTGTTTTATTGATAGCTTTATATGAAGTGTATGTAGTTAACCCTTTCTCGTTGGTCCTAATCTTATCGGCGAGTAAACCCTTAATGATTACTTATGTCTAAAAGTTATTCCTAAGTGATCAATTTAGTAATAACCGTGGGAGCCACATTATTTTCCGCAGTCAAATGCCCGCAAGCCACTAATAAACACAGAAGTTATCAATGCACTAATAAGTAGTAACCAAAGACATCAACATATAAACTTTAATTGATGGGAAAGCAAGTATTAAAGGGAGTGCAATCTTTCGTTGTCACATTACACAAGCCACCAATCCTGATGAATTAAAGTTTGCTAACACAATAAAACAAAACTACTTAATGAATTAAACACATGCAACACCTTCTTACAGCTCTTGTATCTTCGATTTGGGTGTGTCTTGTGCTGCTGCCTTGACTGAATTCGTCCTTGGTTTCTGGTCTTCGGTCTTAGGTTAAAACTTTGGAACTTGTAATTCGTCTGGTCTACGGGGTATTTATAGTTTCTGTCTGAGGGAAGATGCGGCGCATCTAGTAAGTAGATGCGGCGCATGTACTTAACTTCGCGTGGGGTCCAAGATTATAATATTCAGGAATATTCGTACACCGCCAGAAGATGCGGCGTAACTCCATGATTAGATGCGGCGCATGTCCTCTTGTATCTTGGATCGTATCTGGTGATATCTTGGTAGAGATGCGGCGCATGTCGAGAGTGAGATGCGGCGCATCTGGAGCAGATTAGTCTTGATCTTCTTCATTTTAGTAGACTCTTAACTTTATGCATGTTATGCTCCATAATCAGTCCAAAATTGCTAAGTTTCACCAAATGCTTGTTTTTACCTGAGAATTACAAAAGTAAACGATTAAGTATCAATCCTCATACATAATATAGTAAAACAAGTCAAATTAATAGGATAAATGATAGTAATAAAATGTACTTATTTGAGTTCATCACACCCCCAAAATAATAATATTTTAGAAGCATACACTTTGGGTGCTACTAAATCGATAATCACAACACAAGATATAGAGAACGGATTGAAAATCCGTTTTAAAATACATTACATGTTCAAAGTCATGTTGTCTTACATAAAATTCATTTCAAATAAAAATGTAGCCCATTTAACAAAGCGGTCCAAATTTCAGAGTTAACGCAGCAATAAAAACATTTCCATTAATTATTATGACCATTGCCATGCCCTGCCTTCAGTAAACACACCTCAGTTTCCTGAGAAAAACATGCTAAAAGTCAGCTAACGCTGGTGAGTTCATAGGTTTAAAGTAAATAAGCACATATGGACCATAGCAACATTCAGCAAACAATTCAGCAATAACACACTATCCTGCTATGCAAATACTAAGCCTCATCTAACCGAACTAAACATAGCAGCATGCCAAACTGGCATTAGCAAATAAAGGGGTGCCCACGAGTGTTAATCCCCAGACACTTGGACTATTTGCATATGGTATACGTTCTCTTTGACTATGCCGAGCCAACCGAACAGGGGTGTCATCCCCAATAGATCTATTTATATCACACGATTTTCCAGAGGGAATTGACGGTTGATGATAGTGGGCGCAATGGGATTCAGCTAAACTTAGGTTTCTGCATACAACTGTGTATAAAAACAAAATCCATTTTTTAGTCCATGAAAACAGTTTTGCATGTTTCTCACCCCAAGGCTTAAAAAAACAAAATGTATAAAAATATGGGGCTATAAACTCACCTTAAAATAATAGCAACCGACTAACCAGTCAACAAAACGGTGCAACCGCTCCGACACGCACCCTAAATCAGTATGGTAAGTCTTAGCGAAATATTCGTGTCTTATATGTCTTTACTTTATTTGAAAAGTTTACGTGTGACCAGTGCTCATGTATTTCTTGTTTGCTGTGTGGTAAAGTATATTTCAAAATGATTTATCGTATGTAACTCTTGGCGATAGCTCATGGTGAAAGTGTACGGTGGGAATACGTGTGACGAAACATCCGCGCTAGTATTCATCGTTAAATTTTGTAAGTAATATATATATATATATATATATATATATATATATATATATATATATATATATATATATATATATATATATATATATATTAGGTTAAGTTTAATAATTATGTATTTAATTAATTAGGGTTATAATTAATTAAATAGGTTTTTGAGAAATTAATAAAACAAGCGGGGTAGCCCACGCTTCGCTGCGGATAGTTTTGCCAACAAAGTATTTAAGCGTAATTGCAAGGATCCACTGGAGTAAGAGGAAGAAGATTTTAAATAGTCTAACAGTTATTAATTAACATATGTTTTGATACATATTTGTGCACCTGGAAGACAAATATTTTACAAAACATGTACTATGGCAACCTGTAGTGTGCTACTCTAGTCAGAAAAAAATGGTTAGATTGTAGAAAAGATGGCAACATCGTTAGCCGAACGGAAGGCTGCATCATCCAATTTTCTTTTCACCTTATCAAGCACATCTACATTTCCCAAAGATTGACTGTAATGTTCTGAAAATAACCTATTCGTATCCGTTGTAAGCAAAATATTACCTTGTATGATTGAACTTGTATATGGATGTTGTGTTGTCAAGAAATCCTTGTACTTGACTTCCTCTTTACAAAGTATGATGAAGAACGGCTGCTAACTTGCTAAAAGTAGATGTAATTTGCAACAACACTCATAAGTTGCAACAATTGAAGTTACAAACTAGCAATCTCCAAAAAAAAAACTTCATCGAATGACTATTATCATCAACTGAGAATTCAGATTCTTGCTCCAATGTTAAGGGCAGTAAAAGATGGAGATTAAATTGAGCGCATGGCATTTCTAGAGAGTCATTTGCATTTGCAAAAGGACATCTACCCCCATCATAGAATATGGCCTTAGATACTTGTCCTTTTGGAAAAAAGTTCCAATAGCCATAGCCAAACACCCCTTAAAGCTATATTTTTTGAAATCGGTTGACGAACATATCCTATACCTTTTACAGAATTGGTCAAAAGGGCTGTAGTTCAACATGACCTCGCCCATTTCAGAAAAAGCAGATTTAGTAGTCATGGGTTAAACACAACCATACCCACCTGTTTTGACCTCTACTAAAAATCCCCCATTATGAACAGTTATCAAACACGGCCAACATAACCATTGTACAACCTATCTTACAACTGGATTTTTAAAGCTGCTAATATATGATATCGGAATTTCAGCTGGTCAGATTATTGACAAAATGGGAAAAAAAGGGAAAAAAAGAAGAGACATGTCTTAATATATTACCAGGATTTCCTTTCAAGGAAATGAAGGCTTATTCCATTTCTGCTATTGCTTCTTTTTTGTCTCCAACGTCATATAAGGTTAATGCTTCGCCAACTATTGCATACTGTGATAGTGCAAAGTATTTGTATTCACTTGCAACCTGAAAGTAAACAATTAAGTTAATATCTTAATACTCATTAGAAAGTACAAATTTTCAAGTATAAGATTGAGATATGATTTTGGATAAACTAAAATTAAACAAACACATACATCTCCCAGCTTTTAGTAAATAACATGAAAGTAAAAACGAAAAAAATTACCAGAAGGATCTGTAATTGCATTCGATAAAGCCAAAGCGGATGAACCTACTTTTCCGTTACCCATCATATCTTCTGCTAAAAGCAGCTATACAAAACTTTCTTTCATCTATTCCATGTCTACAAAGTAAAAAAAACAAAAAAAAAAACAAAAAAAAAGTATCAAAGTATGGTCGTCACCTCTAGTATTCCACAAAAAAATTTGAGTAGTGTTTGGGATTAATCTAAACAGGTTATTTCACATGTAAATATCATGTTCAAATGTAATAAAAAGTTAAATCTAATAAGCATAAAGGTAAGACAGCAAAAAGAGAAAACGTTTACGTGAACATTACCTAAGAAAGAGCTACTCCAAATATGTTTAGCAATTTCATCCTAACCCGTCTTTATTCTAGAGCAACATGATATACTATCTCTCTGATTTTCTATATCACATAATCACTTCCAAAATGCAATGGCGCGGTACGCCTCTTTGGGGGCCACAATATCTGCTTTAAAAAAGGTTAATTGAAGGGGAGTTTGGGTAAAATCTTATTTTGGCAGCCTATCGCTTATAATACTTGACGAAAATCGAGCAATGTAATAAGATTACAACTCTTCTAAACAACCATCTATTGAAAAGAGCATTACCATCATACCATCAGTTGAGTCGATAGAAAGAGCTTAACCATAGAAGTTTGAAAGGAGCACATCGTAAGATTTGTCTTCCTGTCCGCTATTTTCAAATATGCTGAATTTAATTGTTAACACATCCTAAAAAAACAAATTCGATACTAATATCAAAACCACATATTTATGCAAGTGTGCAAATACAGATATTATTATTATTATTTTCAAAATATTACCTTCTAATCGAGGCTTCCAAAAAAATGTCAGCATTGATGTTGCGTTTAGCTCAAAGTTAAGAGCTGCCAAAACCATTGTCTCGGCCTCAGTCACCCGTTCTCAATATTCATCAAACCAACAATGCAAAACAGTGGTGCTTTAGACAAATAGGTCATACAAAGTATTAAACCTTAAAACATATTCCAAGTAGAAAATAGTATTACAAAGTATAAAAAGTTCAAGTACACCACAGGGACGTTATTTTCCTGGTGTGATTGCTGAGATGAACTCAGCTGTGTCAGGTTCTGCTTTTTAGACCAAAGCTTTTCTCGAGGAGTAACCTAATATCTATTTGCAAAGAAAACATTACATATCATAAGAACGACATCAAACAGCGTAAACTACTTTCTTTCAGCTAATAAAGCATAGCATGATTCATTCGTAATCGAGATTCGTTCATAACCATGTACACTTGCTCAATTCTTTTCACTTTTCAAAATATAAGAACTCACTGTTATTTTTTTGTTGTATATGTGGCACACTTAGTTACAACATAATACAAAAATGCTATGAGTTTAAGGCTCAATTGAGGCATGCGTGAATTATCATATGATTTACAAATGTATCGTTATATGGAAATTAGGCAAAAGTTAATTTTACATTAAACGACTTCACCAAAGCCAAACAATGCTCCCTCTACACAACAATGTAACCTTGCTATGTGTTGGGACTTAGGAGAATCATCAGCATACTCATCAGTATGTTGTGCATTAGTAGAGCGAGAAGAAGAAATGGAGTAACACCGGGTGTGCGGGGGTGATAAAACATCTGCAAAGAAAATGGCAAGTGGAGGATTAAGTAGACACACCACAAATTGACATTCGTATAATTGATCAAACCCAAAATGAGTTTAGTGTTTTACAAAAAGTCATCCAACGTTCTTTTATAAACTAAAGGAACTTATAAACCATCCCAACAGCAAGGAATTTTGGTCACAGTAGTTTTCGATTCACCTCACTCTGTAAACATAAAATTCAGAATGAGTCGGCTAAAACTGTGGCAATTTTATCTAATCTAGCTTTTTTTACCTGTATAATTATCCGGGTCTCTCTTTAAGATCATCATTCGGGTCTCTAATATCATTTGTCAGGCCAATAGTTTTTGTGTCACCTAACAACATCAGAACATACGTTCAAGATTAATTCAATTTGGATCGCAAGATTTATTTAGTGGTCATCAGAAAAGCAAGTGATGCCGTGTGAAATTAGACACAAAAAAATGAACCTCGTTTGGGAACCAAACATAAAACATAATAGTCAACAACTAATAACAATATTTTATATCTAATATACACTCCTAAACTTTAAACTACAACACCACAAATAAAAAAAGTTTTATTCAACATGTTTTGTTACAACGGGACATCCAAACACCCCGTAAATCCCCAAACTAATCAGATTCGCACCTACTTGGTTATATATTACGGGCCAACCTTTTTATCCCTGATTTCACTTGACTGAATTCATGTATTAATCTAATCCTTATACCTCTGCAACTTCTAAATCTCCTACTTCCAATCAGCCGCAAATGTATCCTAAACTTAATGACACAATTTGACACATTTCATCATCAAATTAATAAAAAAGAAAAAACTTTATAATCATACCTTGCCCAAAGATAAGCTTACTGGAGGCTTAGATAAGCTATACATTGCAAATAAGTGAGCGTGAGGCAAACGTCCATTCATCGATACCCAATTTCTCCAAAAGCTTAACAATAAACAAATCACATCACATTAAACAAACCAAAAATTAAAATAACAAAAAAGTAAACACCATCCTGAAACTGACCGAATGAATAACATAAGCACCCTCAGACGGCATCAGGAACAACTTCAATCCTCTCCTTTAGTGCCGCACCAATCCTTTAACACAATCTGAGCAACGTGAAAATAATACACAATCATCAAAACATAAAAAAACTGTTAATGCAAAATTGGCTTGATCTAATTTAAAAAAATAAAAAAGAAAAAAAAAAAGAAGAATAAAAAGGAATTATGTATAAGAGCGAATCTGGAATTTTTTTAATTATAGACATGAAATCTTATTGTATTGGTAAGAAACATGATAAATTTAAACCACACCTAACAAAACACTAACCTTTTTAACATATTTTTGTCTGAAACAACAATGTGTAACCTCGTACATTTGTCAGATAAGAGACAAAGATTTTTGCTTACTTACTGCTATCACGGGCAGATTGTTAGCATGTCCACCCAATCTCTCAACTACACATAAGCTCCATCAGATGGTCACCTGACAGCCATAGATAAAAGAACAAATTATCAGATATGTAAACTTTTGAATGAAAAAAACACAGAGCAAATGTGAGGTTAACCTTACCCAATATATGCTACAGCGCAAGCTATCGATGTTACCTTTTTTGTGACGCTGTTTCCTTTTAATCTATAAATTGAAGAACATATTTAGATTGGCATTAGGAAATAACAATTAACAATTTCTAAAAAAAACATCAATGAAAGATATTACCTGTATTCAAAAGTCTCATCGGAATAGTATGCATAGTAACGGATCTGACCCATACAAACCTATTAAAACCTGCAAAAGATATGACTAACTAACCAAACTAAGGATTTAACTTGATTTAAGTATATAAAATTTTGAAAACACATCAATTTACACTTACACATAGATTATTTCAATATATTGAGAGGTCACTCAGTTCTATGTAATCAATATATCAATCGCAAATTCACATCAATCAGTACTCATCAATCGCACGTCATACATATTTAACACAATCGATCTCAAAATATCAAAAACACATCAACACAATCACACAGACAGTAGCATGAAACACTTTTCTCTAACGGACATTTCATCAAACACCTAGCACATCTAAAGTCAATAACACCTACCATATCTAAAGCCAATACATTCTCTAACGGACATTTCATCAAACACCTTTCGTGTACAACCTAAATCGCCATACTAACTCGAGCTTGAAACCATAACTAACACCTAATACGACTCACCGTTGACAACTCAGTAATATAGTCACTAAATCAACTCACGAATAAGTAAATACCTGAGACTGACGAATACGGGTTTGACAGATCTCCGATTCACTTCGAGGTGAATGAATCAATAGCAAAGTCGAGAAGTTAGGGTTTTTGTTACTAAATCAGCTCGGTTATGAAAAAGAGATCTGTAATAAACTATCAGTTATTGTATAAAAGAGTTGAGTACAGTGAAGAAACATCTTTTGCAGGAAAAGAAATGAAGATTATAGAAATTTCTAGTAGAAGAAAGGCGGTGGGAGTGAAACCTTCCCCCTTTTAGTCTTATAATAGTTGTGTACAACTTTTTGGAGCACGTTTACTGTTCCAACAATTGTTCAAACAACTGTTTCGTACACCTTTTTGAAACACGTAAAAACTGCCTTTTTAATATATTGGATAATAATAGTGTTAGTGGAGGAATATTATATTATAAATATTGTTTATTATTTATAATATAATTTTAATTACAAGAGATTCGGAATAATTGTTAAGTATTTAGAAAATTTAACAAGTTAAGTATTTTTATCAAAAATACTCTAAGTGTTGGAATTTTAGTAAAATTTGGGCATGACCCATTCGTTTATCCAATCGTTTCCATTTTCTCATGTGTTGCAATTTCTCAAATAATTCGCGTTGTTGACTATATTTGCGAAATTTGTTCGTAATATATATATATATATATATGGGTTGATATATATATATATATATATATATAATATATATATATATATATATATATATATATATATATATATATATATATATGTATATATTGGTTGTTGTAAGTATATTTATCGTTATAACTATCGTTATCGTCGCGTTTAATTATTAATAATAGATTTTGATACAAAGTCAATATTTAGTCAATATACCTTCAAAAGTCAACAAAAGTCAATATTTATAAGGATTTGGTCAAAATTTCATTTTTCACCCATTAGGAGACTAACGCGTCTCAAAACAAGTCCAAACTAGTTTTAATTATATATATATCGTATCGTTAAGTAAAAATATTCATAGTGGGTCGAAAAATATTTCAGAACTCATTTTTGTCACCCGACATACTCATTGGGCCGAAAGTCATTTAATGAGCCCAATAGTTCAAATTTTAGTCCAAAACCATTTAGCCTTTTTAATTTACGATATATATATCGTCACGTTTCTAAAAATCAAATTAACACGTTCGTTACTCCGTTTGGTCAAAAAGTCAAATGTGGCCAATTTCTTGTTGGGCTCGGCCCAACAGTCCACGCATCACTATTATAACCCAATATATATATTTAGCCCATTATTGATAATTAGTAATATTAATTACGTAACGAATTTTAATTATATCAATTAAGCACTTATAATTAAGCCATTAAGTCAAAAATTCAAACATGACCAAAATTAAATGGGTTCGACCCATATTCATATTTTTTTATAAGCTAAATACAATTAGTTATGGCTTATTCAATAAGCTATTCAAAATAAACTTTTAAGCATTAATTCCACCATTTCACCACTTGAGCCAAAATTTTATGTTTTTCAAAACCCCAATAGTTTTGTAATTTTATTATGGCCGATCCATATATATAGCCATATAAGTGTATATATTGCCTTAATCTCGCGTAATTAACATTAATCATATTTGTATCATCAAACTAGTACCATATTCAACAAGATTTACCACACAAGCAAGAAATACTCTAATTTGTACAAAAACTTCAAAAATGTCGAGCACTATATATTAAATAACAAGCCCTAGCTTTTTCATTTTAACAAAATATACACATTTAACAATTTGTAACATCATTAGACATCAAATGAACATGAAATTAACAAGATTAGAAAAGTTTTGATGATTCCTTACAATGTTTGTATGTTAACGTGAGCTAGGAAGAACCAAGAACAGCCCAAACTTCACCAAATTTACCCAAACCACGTTCTAATTAACCCGAAACTCTTGAATATACACTCTAATTTACTTGAACTTCAAAGAAAATTTATGGATCTTGAGAATTATGAGTGAGCCGTGAGTTTAGATAGAAAATGATCTAGGAATGTAGGTGAGGTCAACACGGATAAGTGTTTTTGTTTGTGTAACATTTAGGGTAATGGTATAATATTTATAAGATTAAATTTGAGTTAGTGCTAAGTTTTTGGCATATAGTGGGGAAGAGTTATCTAGAGGCCGGTTATGGACAAATTAGAGGGGGAGGGAAAAATATTTTTACTCCTCGTTGGTGTATCGTGTGTCGGTTTGAGCTTAAACGTTACCGTAAAGTCCCGGTTTGACGTTTTTGGACACGTATATGTAAAATAAGGTTTTTATCCACGTTTTTGTCAGAAATGTAATAAAATATTATTACTGACTCAAAAATATATTTATTTGACTGCTACCATATGTATTGTGCTGTCGGTACGCGTGTGCGGTTGCTTTTCAGTAAAATGTGAGAAAACTCTCAGTTAATTACGAAACTTGTCAGTGACTATCAAAATAGAATAATTTATGCTTACTGACAAAAATAAACCTTTTCTGCAGTGACTGTAAGCTACAGTATGCGGGACAGCTCCACAAAAATGCTCAAAAATACTCAGAAACATGCAAACGCGCATAGAAATGCTCAGCTTAAAAATAATAAACCATTTAATATTAATTAACAATGTGAAAATTACCATTTGTCACAGTCTCCCCAGCTAATCGGGAAATCCATCCCGGATTTCAATTTACGTTACTCGTTGGGTTCAAAAAGAGATGAGGATATTTTCGCTTGATTTCATCCTCTCGCTCCCAGGTGTACTCGGGGCCTCTGCGAGAGTTCCAACGGACCTTCACAATTGGGATACAACTCTGCTTTAGTCGTTTAACTTCCCGGTCCATGATTTCAATCGGCTCCTCGGTGAAATTTAGTTTCTCGTCAAGCTGAATCTCATCCAAAGGAATGATGGCGTTATCATCAGATAAGCACTTTTTCAGGTTGCTGACATGAAAAACGTCATGCACAACGCTGAGCTCAGATGGCAGTTCGAGTCGGTAGGCTACCGGCCCGATCCTGGCAAGAATTTTGAAAGGTCCAATATAGCGAAGGTTCAGCTTACCACGCTTGCCGAATCTTATAACGCCTTTCCATGGCGGGACCTTTAACATCACTTTGTCACCCACTTGGAACTCAAGGGGTTTTCGCCTCTTGTCGGCATAACTCTTTTGACGGTCACGAGCCGCTTACATTCGGCTCTTGATTTGCACGATCTTCTCAGTAGTCTCGTGGACTAGGTCTGGTCCGGTAAGTTGGCTTTCTCTGACTTTAGCCTAACAAATTGGCGATCTGCACTTACGACCACAAAGTGCCTCATACGGTGCAGCCTTAATGTTGGTGTGATAGTTGTTTTTATAGGCAAACTCGGCTAAAGGCAAATGCTTATCCCAGCCGTTCCTGAAGTCAATCACACAGGCTCTCAGCATGTCCTCTAATATCTGAATGGTCCTCTCACTCTGACCATTAGTCTGAGGATGATAAGCTGTATTCATGTCAAGGTCGGTTCCCAATGCGTCCTGAAGCGACCTCCAGAAGTTAGACGTGAATCGACTGTCTCGATCAGAGATTATAGAAACAGGCACACCATGCCTTGCGACAACTTCCTTCACATATAGTCGGGCGAGTTTGTCCATGCTGTCATTCTCCTTTATAGGAAGGAAATGAGCTGATTTTGTGAGACGGTCAACGATTACCCAAATCGTGTCATGACCGCTCGACGTCTTAGGCAGCTTAGTGATAAAATCCAAAGTGATACGCTCCCATTTCCATTCTGGGATCTCAGGTTGGACAAGCAGACCGGATGGTCTCTCGTGTTCAGCCTTGACCTTCGAGCACGTTAAACACTTACTGACGTACTCAGCTATATCGGCCTTCATGTTTGGCCACCAATACAACTTCTTTAGATCTAAATACATCTTGTTAGATCCTGTATGGATGGAGTACTTGGATTTGTGGGATTCGTGCATAATCAAATCACGAATTCCTCCATACAGCGGGATCCAACTCCTGTCCCCATAACACAAAACTCCATCGGATCTTTTCACGAAGCCATTCTTACTTTTTGGCATTCCGTAAATTTTCTCACGTGGTCGATTCTCATCCTTGAGTGCCTCACTCTGAGCCTCAAGAATTTTCGCTGGAAGCGGCGAACTGATCGTCATCCCTAACGATCTGACTCTGAGGGGTTTGATCCGCTCTTTTCTACTGAGGGCGTCGACAACTACATTTTCCTTGCCTGGGTGGTAACGGATCTCACAATCATAGTCGCTAAGCAATTTCAACCATCTGCGTTGTCTCATGTTCAGCTCCTTCTGGTTCAAGATGTGCTGTAGACTCTTGTGGTCGGTATACGCCACGCACTTAGTACCATAAAGATAGTGCCTCCAAATTCTCAGTGCAAACACGACTGATCCTAACTCTAGGTCATGGGTTGTGTAGTTTTTCTCATGAGTTTTCAGCTGTCGAGAAGCGTATGCTATCACCTTCT
This sequence comes from Artemisia tridentata subsp. tridentata, assembly GCA_021014915.2. Lineage (NCBI taxonomy): Eukaryota > Viridiplantae > Streptophyta > Magnoliopsida > Asterales > Asteraceae > Artemisia > Artemisia tridentata. The sequence continues at coordinate 13,244,737 of CP139503.1, forward strand.
CTCTCTGCATCAGCATAACTCCCAAACCTTTGTGTGATGCGTCACAGTACACAACAAAATCTTCACTACCCTAGGGTAAAGCCAAAATAGGTGCACTACAAAATCTTTCCTTAAGGAGTTGAAAAGCTTCATCCTCCTTATCTCCCCATTCGTATTTCGCATTCTTTTTTGTCAGTTTTGTCAATGGCTTAGCTATCTTAGAAAAACCGTCAATAAACCTTTGGTAATAACCGGCAAGTCCTAAAAATTGTCGCATTTCAGTAGGCGTTGTGGGCGTTGCCCAATCCTTTATTGCCTCAACCTTGGCGGGATCCACGTGAATGCCCTGTCTATCTATCACGTGACCCAGAAACTGCACAGTCGATATCCAGAATTCACACTTCGAAAACTTGGCGTATAACTCCTCCTTTTTCAATAATTCCAGAATTAGCTTGAGGTGTTCCTCATACTCTTTCTCATTCTTGGAATATATTAGGATATCATCAATGAATACTATTACGAATTTATCCAAATACGGCTTACACACCCGATTCATGAGGTCCATGAATATAGCTGGTGCATTAGTCAAGCCGAATGGCATAACTTGGAATTCGTTATGGCCATATCAGGTTCGGAATGCGGTCTTCGGGATATCCTCTTCCCGGACTTGGAGTTGGTGATAACCTGATCTCAGGTCTATCTTGGAGTAAACCGATGAACCTTCCAACTGATCAAATAAATCATCAATTCTCGGGAGTGGGTACCTATTCTTGATGGTTAGCTTATTCAGCTCCCGATAGTCAATACACATCCTGAAGGATCCATCCTTCTTCTTAACAAACAAGACCGGAGCTCCCCACGGCGAAGAACTCGGTCTGATAAAACCTTTTCTGGACAGTTCAGCTAACTGATCAGACAACTCCTGTAACTCCGTCGATGCTAGCCGATAGGGTGCTCGCGCTACAGGCGCGGCTCCTGGCACCAAATCGATTTGAAATTCGATCTGTCTGGCCAGTGGGAGTCCAAGTAGGTCTTCTAGAAAAACTTCTGGGAAAATCCCTTACGATTGGCACATCTTCCAATTGTTCCTCTCCGGGCTCCTTTTCCCTCTTCTCGGTAATGTGAGCTAGAAACAGGTGGCATCCTTTCTCAATGCATTTCTGCACCTTCGTACACGAGATGATGCTCAATCTTGACGAACGCGCACGATCACTCCGATCTCCTTCAACTATCAGAACTTCGTTCCCATAGGGTACTCTGACGATCTTTTCATCACAGATGATGATGGCATGATATTTCGATAGCCAATCCATCCCTATGATGACGTCAAAACTACCCAACTCTACTGGCATAAGGTTGATGTTGAATGGGCGGTTTAATAAGTTTAGAGTGCAACCCCTTATAATGGTACCTACTCTTTCTAGGTTCCCGTTAGCTAGTTCTACGTCGAAGGCATTATCTAAGGTGGTTGGGGCTATATCAATTAAAGGACTAAAAGCAGTCGACACAAAACTTCTATCTGCTCCCGTATCGAATAGTACTAAAGCATAACGATTATTTAAAAGAAACATACCCGTCACCACATTCGGGTCATCCTGGGCTTCCCTTCTGCCCAAAGCATAAACTCTTCCACAGGCTCCTCCTTTATTGCCCTGGTTTCCATTGTTGACCACTGTTACTTGGTTTCCTGGTCCACCACCATTTCCCTGGTTTTGGGGCTTTTTGCACTCATTCCGATAATGACCCTTTTCACCGCACCCAAAGCAGGTGACTTCCGCCCTACGGTTGTGGGGTGGTGCTGCTTGAACGGTGGCTAGGGGTCTTGCCCTACAGTTCCTTGCCAAGTGTCCTACTCTCTGGCAATTGTTGCATTTCACTGTGCACTGTCCCTTGTTATGTAGCTTACAGCGGTTACAAAGAGGTGCGTTCCTTTCATACCCCCTCTTATCACCTGAACCAGCTGCATAAGCTTTAGCTACATCCTGCCCTTTGTTTTGAGAGTTGTTGTTACTACCCTTCGAGTGGTTGTCCCACTTCCTTTTGTGGTCAGCACTCTTCTCTGGAACATCCTCCAGTTCTTGATCCATCAATTTGTTTGCTGTCTCCATGGTTTCATGAAGATCTACAGCTCTCGAGGTAGTCACATCACCTCTTATGGACTTTGGTAAACCACCGATATACCTCTCAATCAACCTTGTCTCAGTCTGAACCATTTCAGGACATAGCAAAGCCAGCTCCTGAAATCTCTGGTTGTAAGCAGCCATATTGTTGTTCTGCACCTTCAAATTCCAAAACTCTATCTCCAACTTCTTGACCTCATTTCGTGGGCAATATTTCCTAAGCACTAATTCCTTAAAGTCTTCCCACGGCATGGCATAAGCAACATCCATGTTAGCAGATTTCATGTAGTTGTTCCACCAGGTCAAAGCGGCATCCATGAAAGTGAAAGACGCATACTTGACCCTGTCGTCATCGTTACAACCACTGATGCGAAACACGGTTTCTAGCTTCTCAATCCATCTAGTCAGGCCAACGGCTCCCTCTGTTCCTCCGAATCCTCCAACCATGATCTTTCAGAATTCAGAGTAAGTGCAACCACGGCTGTTGGTCACTGGCCTAGACGTTCCGGTGTTGGTGGATTTGCCGCGGCCCTAGTTGGGGCGGCGTTCCCAGCAACTTGGCCCTGTGTGGCTCTTGCCTCTCCGGCATTCTCAGCAGTCCTTCCCCTTACTGTCCTTGTTGGGGTAGGTGTGTTAGCAGTTTGTCCTCGTGTGACTCTGGTTGACTTTCGTTTGGGTGCCATTTATCTGCATCACAAAAAGATGGCGATAAATGAGATCTTGTTTATGGAAGGAAAGGATCATATGAATATATGGATAGTGCAAACAGAATGCAAGAATAAAGTCAACCACAGAGGAAAAACGAATAATCGGATAGAAAAACCAAGCTTGTTATATATATATCGAAAGGATAAAGGTTTACAAAATTACAAGCATGGTTAAAAGTTAGTGCTGGAATACTAAAGATAACTAGTTAACCTAACGAATACATCATCAACTACACTACTCTAGGCTCGGTCACTATCTAGGCGTAACTGCTCAAATGCTAGAGTCATCCCTCCAATGGTAGTCTCCAACTGGCCAACACGATCCCTCAACTCCTGATTCTCTCTCATCACTGCTCCAATAGTGTACTCTGCAGTCATAATCCTATGCCACTGAGTACGATCAACACCTCTAGCTCTTCTCAACATTCCCTGCATCCTTGTCTGGCCTCTGCCTAAGCCAATAGCCCTAAAATCCAAGTTCCTAAGCTCTCTACCATGTAACCTCTCCAAAGCATCCAATCTAGCTCTCAATCCAATCATCACCCTCCGATCAGAGTACATCTCCTCAAATAACACACAAGCAGCCCTATCAACAGTCCCAATCCTCCTCTCCACACTCTGGATACGATCGGACTGCTCCAACCTCCCGATCTGGTCTGAGTGCACATCAAGTAAACTGGCCTGATTCGCTAGCTGAATCCATATCTGCTATATCTCAGTGGGTTCCTCGAGCTTGGAAAGTGTAGAAACCACTGGTGATGGAAGTAGAGTAGGCATCGGAGATGGAGGCGGTATGAACGAAGGAGATGACGGTGTGTACTCTGGGCTAGCTATACGTACACCCGTGCTGACATCATAAGCAATATCCATCCACTGACTGTCACTCACATCCTGAATCTGGGCATCCCTGGAACTCTGCCCAAACTCAAATATACCCTGAACATCATGCCCTTACCATCTCGTGGCATCATCACCTGATCCAAATCCATAGGTGCATCTCTGTCCCTGTCATCATCTGCACAAATAGGAGTGTGCTCAGTAGGTGCTATCACAGCTGGAGTAGGCTCACCCTGAACCTGCTCTGGATCCTCCACTGGATCCTCATCCTCATCTTAATAAGTCTCAATAGATCTCCTAGGTCTCTGGCTTAGAGGGGAATGGTCTGGAGATGATATGGGTGACTGAGATGGTAATGCTGTAGGGGTACCCTCATAAACTGACCTGGTCCTCCTCCTAGGTGAAAATAACACAGATGAAAGCTGGAGGCGACGTCCACGGACTCGCCTATACGAAGCCCGACGTCTGATAGGTGGGGTATCCTGAACATGCTGGGTGAAAGTGTATAGTTGGGCTGGGGATGAGCGGTGAGCTGTGGTGTATCGGGGTAAATATGGTGAGGTAGACACTGGAGTGGTGTGAGTATGCTGAGCTGGAATGGGTGGCTGAGCAACGGCTCTGACAACCTCCATCAACGGGTCATCCGCAAATTGAACTGGCTGTCGCAAAGGAGAAGTGTGTCCAGCAGCAGCTACCTCATCATGTGTACCGAAAGGGAGAGACACAGTCTGTTAAAAATATGGTGCGACACGTGTAAGTATATAGAAAATACTTATATCATATATGCTTAATAAAATACTTAAATGGCATATCATAACACTTAATCAAATAAAGCAAATAATGCTCAAATCATAGCAAGCTAAACTGGCAGGCATCTGGCGGTCATAAGGAAAAGTTTTTCATAAATCGGTTATAGTTTAAGGTTTTTATAAACCTAGTTCTCTATAACCTAGGCTCTGAATACCAATCTGTAACACCCCCAAAATCATAATATTGCGGAAGCATACACTTTGGGTGCTACTAAATCGATAATCACAACACAAGATATAGAGAACGGATTGAAAATCCATTTTAAAATACATTACATGTTCAAAGTCATGTTGTCTTACATAAAATTCATTTCAAATAAAAATGTAGCCCATTTAACAAAGCGGTCCAAATTTCAGAGTTAACGCAACAATAAAAACATTTCCATTAATTATTATGACCATCGCCATGCCCTACCTTCAGTAAACACACCTCAGTTTCCTGAAAAAACATGCTAAAAGTCATCTAACGCTGGTGAGTTCATAGGTTTAAAGTAAATAAGCACATATGGACCATAGCAACATTCAGCAAACAATTCAGCAATAACACACTATCCTGCTATGCAAACACTAAGCCTCATCTAACCGAACTAGACATAGCAGCATGCCAAACTGGCATTAGAAAATAAAGGGGTGCCCGCGAGTGTTGATCCCCAGACACTCGGACTATTTGCATATGGTATACGTTCTCTTTGACTATGCCGAGCCAACCGAACGGGGGTGTCATCCCCAATAGATCTATTTATATCACACGGTTTCCCATAGGGAATTAACGGTTGATGATAGTGGGCGCAATGGGATTCAGCTAAACTTAGGTTTCTGCATACAAGTGTGTATAAAAAGAAAATCCATTTTTTTGGTCCATGAAAACAGTTTTGCATGTTTCTCACCCCAAGGCTTATAAAACAAAATGTATAAAAATATGGGGCTATAAACTCACCTTAAAATAATAGCAACCTGCTAATCAGTCGACAAAACGGTGCAACCGCTCTGATACGCAACCTAAATAAGTATGGTAAGTCTTAGCAAAATATTTGTGTCTTATATGTCTTTACTTTATTTGAAAAGTTTACGTGTGACCAGTGCTCGTGTATTTCTTGCTTGCTGTGTGGTAAAGTATATTTTAAAATGTTTTGTCATATGTAACTCTTGGTGATGGCTCATGGTGAAAGTGTACGGTGGGAATACGTGTGACGGAACATCCGCGCTAGTATTCATCGTTAAATTTTGTAAGTAATGTTAGGAATACGAATATTCATATGAAGACTCGGTCACCCCAAGTATCTATTAGCATTAAGAAGCTCGTAGGATAATTAGTATTATTAGTATTAGTTTAGTTATATTAGTATTTGTGGAGTGGGTCGGTTCTTTACCCACTGTCAGCTCGCTCCACAACCCACACGGGGCACCTATGTTAGTAACTATAAATACCCCTCTCCACCTAGGGAGAAGGTTGGAACCTTTCATTATTTCAATACAACTTCACATTTCTCTCTCTAAAGTTCCCATTCTCTCTATCTCTCTCTAAATCCATTCGGCCAAAACAAGATCAAAGTGTGTTATATGTTAGTGAATATGTTACAATTGGTATCAGAGAGCCATGGTTAGGTTCTAGTTATTGCATATTCACGGATTGGTGTTGTGATTTTGGCACTTTTGTTTTGTTTTTGTAGGTCGAATAGAAAAGGAAGTAAAACATTTGTTTAAGCTTTGTTTGTGGTTAAATCTGTTGAAAACGTGTACTTCTGTGTTCATAAAATTGTCTTACATCTTCCTTGATAGTATACTACCTTCTTAGTGTTAGTTAGTGAAAGATTTGAAGATTTTCTTGATTGCGGTTTGTACTTCGGGCACCTATTCTTCACTGTGGTTTGAGTCTCGTAAAGTGTTACTGGTTGCGGTTTGAGCTTCTTTGGGAAAGTGTTGTTTAAGGTTTGGTCAGAAATTCTGACTGCGGTTTGGAGTGTAACCATAACGGGAAACACGACAAAAAGACTAAAAGTGACGTCTTGTCCTTTAGCTGCTGTGGTTTGTGATTTCTTGTCGTTTGCGGTTTGTCGTCTTGCACTGCGGTTTGACTTCTTGCGGTTTGAGGCATTTCTGTTTGACTTATTTCGGTTTGACTTCTTGCGGTTTGAGTCTTGCGGTTTGACAAGTCTTGCGGTTTGACCAGTTCTGCAGTTTGACCAGTTTTGCAGTTTGACCAGTCTTGCGGTTTGACCAGTCCTGCAGTTTGACCAAGGTTGAGGTTTGACCAAGGTTGCGGTTTGACTCTTGCGGTTTAAGTATTCTGCGTTTGGTGTTCTGCGGTTTGAGGTTGTCTGCGGTTTGTAAACTTCTGCTGTTTGATTATTGCGGTTTGGCATTCTGGTACTGCGGTTTGACCATTGCGGTTTATCTAGTGTGACTGCGGTTTAGGTGTTGCGGTTTGATACTGAAGTAATACTTTTAGCTGTGGTTTGCCTCAAATCACGGTTTATTCTTGATTTTAGTAAAATCCCGCGAAATAATCTATTTCTCGGTTTAAATCATAGAATTGTAAAATCCCGTACTCATTTACATCATGGCAAGCATATCTTCTGATGACATCCAAGCTGCCGGGTCTGATACACGCCCTCCCATGCTTGACAAGACGGATTATGAGTCTTGGGCACAAAGAATTCGACTCTACTGCTTGGGAAAAGAGAATGGATTTAATATTCTTAAATCCATTGATGAAGGACCGTTCCAAATGGGCACCACTAGAGAAGTTATTACTACATCTGAGGATGGAACTGAGACTTTTGGAGTTGAAAGGCCACGTAAGTATAACGATCTTAACGAGGAAGAAAAGAAGCGTTATGATGCTGATGTTCGGGCCTCCAACATTGTAATTCAAGGACTGCCCAAAGATGTTTACAAACTCATCAACTTCAACACTGAAGCAAAATCCATCTGGGACAATGTCAAAATGCTTCTAGCTGGTTCAGAACTGACAAAAGAAGATCGTGAGTCGCAATTGTATGATGAGTTTGAACACTTCAAGATGAACCCTGGTGTAAACATCACTGATTATTATGTGAGATTTCACAAGCTGGTGAACGACATGAGAATCATCAAGATGACAATGCCAAACATCCAACTCAACTCCAAGTTCGTGAACAACATGCCACCCGAGTGGGACAGATTTGTCACTACAGTCAAGCTCAACAAAGGATTGAGGCAAACAAATTATGAACAGCTATATGCTTACCTCCAACAACATGAAAAACATGCTGTTTATGATCGTCTACTCAGAGAGAAAATCAATCCAACTACAACAACAAATGATCCACTCGCATTGGTCTCAAATGTTCAGCCATACAATCAACCACAACTTAACCAAGCTTATCATCATCCCGTTCCATCACAGAATCAGTCTCTGCTTGCCCAATCATCAGTGCATCCTCCATCTGCTATGAGCTTCTAACTGGATTCAGGATATTCTCATACTGATAAGAGGATTGATGATCTTTCCAACCAAGTCTCCTTACTAGTTCAACAGTTCAGAGCAACACTCCCTCAAACCAACAACCAACTGTGAACTTCCTCAAATCCACGCAATCTGGCAACTGTAGAAGATGGAAGGATTATTGTTTAGAATGTTCAGGGAAGACAAAATATGAATCAAAGGAATGTTGGTAGGGGGAATCTTCAAAACATAGTTGGAAATGCCATCCAAGGGCAAGGAAGGCAAACAAAGTGTTACAACAGTGGAGGGTTGGGACACATAGCAAGGAATTGCAATCAGCCCAAGCGTCTATAGAACTCTGATTACTTCAAGGACAAGATGTTGTTAATGCAAGCTCAAGAGAATGGAGCAGTTCTAGATGAAGAAAAGCTTTTGTTACTTGCTGGTGATGGGGGAAACACATTTGATGCTGATGTGGATGACCAACCGGTTCAAGATATGGCCCTCAATGACCCAAACATCTTCCAAGCCGAAGACTGTGATGCATTTGACTCGGATGTTGATGATGAACCTACTGCTCAAACCATCTTCATGGCTAGAATGTCGTCTTTGGTTTCATCATCTCAACAAGCTGGTCCTTCCAATCCATCAATCATGTCTGAGGTACAAATGTCTTATGACACATATAACATGGCAGATGAACAGAAGATTCCCAACGAAGTACAATAGACAGATGTTGTTGAATCAGATGTTACTGATATGGGAAATAGTAATATTATTCCATATGAACAATATGTGAATCACAACGATGTGTCCAGTGTAGCAAGTGGTTCATCTTCTGTAGTTGATAATGCTTATGAGTTACATGAAAACACTGTGTTTATCCCTGATGATTCGCTGACCACTAGACTTAATATCTATAAAGATCAAGTGGCCATATATGAACAACGTGTAAAATTTGAGCTAACTGAACATGGACAGAAAATGGATAGTCAAATGCGTATATTCATAACAGAACGTAATTTAAGGGAAGAAACATTGAAAAAGGAGTTGTATTCTTTACAAAAACAACTGGATCAGACTATTAAACAAAAACAGGAGATTCAAGAGAGTGTGAATGCACTAAAACAAGATTTCAAAGAAAAGGAAACACAACTCTAAAATGATTTTTCCAGACTTAAAACGTTAAAGAATAAGATTGAAAACAAGTTGTACACACAAGACCAGACCAGACAAACTGCTCAAATGATTCAAAAGCATAAAAGGTTGTGTGATAAACATAGTGAAAATAATGTAGGTGAATCTAAACTAGCTTTACTTAGGAGTGCTAAAGTTGCACAACCTGGGTTATATGATATAAATGTAATGCTTAAGCCTGATCATGCCCCTCCCGATGTGTCATCATTTGAAGAGAGCAATGAGATAGAGGTAATTAATAGAGAAAGATTAGCTGAAAAAATAAAGGATCCCATATGTATAGCAAATCGAGTTATAATCAAACCCCCTGATTACTCTGAGGAGAACCGATTGGCTATTTTTGTACCTCAAACTAAGTTGACACCAGAACAAATATTTTGGTCCCTAGACTTAGAAAAAAGGAAAGCCGATGACCTTAAAGCCAAAACTCCAACCCCTAGAAAGATTTCAGCAGCAACGGTGTATCCTCTCAATACACCCAGGCACTTAGTTCCTTTAACTCTTCCTACTGCATGTAAAACTCTAATTAGTATATGTGTTCTTGTTAACTATTTACTGATTTTGATAAAACATGTAAGAAGAGAATTACGCCAACTGGAATTACTGAAGGGGAAAGGGGTTTTGAACAAACAAAACAGTGCTACTTAACTGAGGTCATCCCATTCTTTAAACTCCTCAAGGAACATTTTGAGGGCGTGCAAAATACCCTTAGAACTGATGTAAAAGAAATGAGAGAAGTGTTTAAAGAAATAGAAAATGAAGTGTCCCAAAATGCGATAGAACTTAAGAGCCATGAGATTGAGAGAAAGAATATTCTCATCACCAATGAGAATTTAATTGCTACATGTATTGCACAGGATATATTCTATACTGTTACAGATTCTGCATTAAATGCCTCTCAATTTCATGAGCTGTCTATTGCATTAAATGTCACCCAGAATCGTGTTGTTGAGCTTGAGGGGGAGAATTTGAAATTGCATGAGAAAATTCAAAATGATGACCATAATAACATGGTTAGACGTTTTTCGAAACTAGAAGTTGAAAATCTTAACTTGCAATTAAAGTATCAACATTTAGAAGAAAAATGTAAAATCACAAATGCCAAGACATCTTTGGATGCTCCTAAATTTGATGCATATTTTGAATTAAGCAAACGTGATGAAAAAATTCAAGCTCACACTAACACGATTCGACAATTGAGGGCTCAAATTGCCCAATTAAAGTCAAATAAGTGTGAAGTAGTTGGCACCCAAAAACCATCGCCTTTAGAGTCTCAAAATTTCCAATATCAAGGCACCATCAATAAGTTACACTATGAAAATGAGTGTTTTCGAGTTGAAAATTCAAAAGTCAAACAACATTACAAAGAGTTATATGATTCAATTAAAGTCACACGAAATAATCACAATGAAAAGATAACTTCTTTGCTAAATGAGATCGAGAATCTAAAGACTCAGGTGAAAGGGAAAATGCCAATTATCACCTGTGATAATGTTGTTCCAAAGGTTTCCGCTTGTAGTAAGTATGTTGTTGATGTTGTGCCCATTCCACTTCCCCTTAGGAACAATAGGTCTGCCCATCAAGTATATCTCAATCACCTTAAGGATAGCCTTGACACCCTTCGTGAGATCGTAGAAGAGGATAGGATTGTTAAACCACTTGATAGTGCAGTTGTGGATGCCTGCTTCCTCACTAAACGGTCACAGGAACTTGTAGAATATGTCATTGGCACAGGCCCTAAGATTGATAAAAAAAGAGTGATGCGTGGTTTTGCGACCTTACAACAGGTTTTACCTCTCGAGGGATCTCAAGAGGCTTGCAATCCCCACCAGGCAGTGTACCTGACCGATGTAGTGTAGTGTAGTGGCAAGTACCGGGGGATTGATCATTCTCTAGGGGAATAGTGTTGTTAGGATTGAAAAACTACTCTAATAGGTCTAAGGGTGAGGGAAGATTCTTTTTGTATTTTTTATATTTTTATAAAAGCAAGTAAAATCTCGGGTTTGAAGGAGTGGGCGGAATTAGTTGCTAGTCAACTAACCCAAATAACTACAATTGCAAATAAAATAAAATAACTGAAAATAAAAAGGTTGTGGAACTTATATGGAGAGAAATGTGTTTACTTAGATTTCCTTACTCCCTAACTATCTTTTACCGGTTGATTAGCGTGTATTAATTGCGTGGATGACGGGTGTATTCCTTAATACCAATCGTGGGGTGGCGTACGTACTTCCCCAACTCTATAAGCTCCTACTTCACTCCTATGTCGAGCCGGCTAAGAAGCTCCTAACATGGGATCACTAGAATTCGCTCATGCATTAAATACAACCATAAAAACCTTAGTACGCATTGGTTCATGTTTCTTAAGACATTCAAGCAAGTTACCGTATAGGAGGTTAGCCAGTTTTCTTAAGCCTAACATCGATAAACAATCATCCAATACAATTAATAACACACCAACAACCAATAATCAATAGTTAGGTTTCATTAGATCTAAGCAAACACAAGATAAATCTAGCCTAGCATGTTAAATAAAAGACAAGAACAAGATATAATCAAACAACACATAGACATATTGAATGATTAATTGATTACTTATCTTCAATTGAACATGGGAGATCCAAGGGTATAAAACCCTTAAAAGTAGCAGAAAAATCGTCTTAGGGTTTCTCCTCACAAAGTTGCACCCTAATGACTAAAAATTATGAGAATATATATAGAAAATCAGATCTGACGGCGTCACGTTATAGAGCTGACGCCGTCACCTCGCCGCGGTTAGGGTTTCTTGATGGCCTTCTTGACGCCGTCCCCTTTTAATCATCTAAAATCCTCTCTGACGCGTCAAGGGTTGACGGCGTCACAATGGTGCTTGACGCCGTCACAGGTACTTTTCCAGCCGATTTTGAGACTTTGTCGTTTTCTTCACTTTTATGCTCCAAAAACGTCCAAAATGCTTCTTTTTCCAGATTTCTTCTCCAAAGTACCTAAAATGACAAAAGGAACGATTTAGGGAAATATTTGATCAAATAAATACGATTTAGGGCTTAAATGACCCCCTAAAAGCGGTACACTTTTCGCTTCATCAAATACCCTTACACTTGAGATTTGCTTGTCCTTAAGCAAATGCGCTTTTATTCTATTCAAAATACAAGTTAGGGGTCATTTAACGCTAATATAAAAGTAATTACAACAAATAGTCGTTCCACTTTAATCATAATAAGCACGGAGATTACAGACTAGTACCTCACAAGTAGTGTTTAGATACTCACATCTCTCAGGTGTCATAAAAGTATATCTCATAAATGAAAATGAATAATATCTCTCACTACCTGTCATAGCAAATAGATTACCATAGGCTTGGGAAAGGATCAAAAACCTCCTCCACTAGGCGTAAGCACCTAAGATAAACTATCAAAGAGGGCTTTTAAACGGGTTATAACGTTAGGTGTAGGGATATGATAAACACGGTTTTGTTGGATAAAGGATATTTTACTGGTGGCGAGTTAAAGATCTTGATTAATTACATGTACAATATGGCGTTGCTAAGCCAAGACTAGACTCGACTTGAGCTAATGAAAAAAATAACAAAAAGATAAAATAAACATAAAATGAAACGGGATGGTAGTCCATATGTTTTTTTCTACTTTTTTTTTTTTTTTTTTTTTTTTTTTTTTTTTTTTTTTTGCATACACTCTTGCCCTACCATCCAAAATAATACATCGTAGGGGGGTTGTATCCCCCTTACACTTGAACTTTTACATAACTTTACAATTAACTATTCTAATGACTCGAATTAAGATAATCGAAACACTTGGAGTACTTTTAAAATATTTAGTACATATGGGGGTAATAATGTTGTTCTTCCCCATTACTCCATTACACTAGTACTTTACCCATGAGTCCCAATCGTCCCAAAACAATATGTACAAGGATATGACTCGACTTAGCAACCATGTAATCAATTAGATAATTAACTTAGGGTTTAAACAAATGTTGTAACAATAATGCACTAAAGATGAGTGCATACAAGGTAGGCTAAGGCGATTTGGGTGTACATTTAAGTGGGGTGTAAACAAATTCTTACTTTAAGTAAAATGCTTAAAGTTAGAAACGAAAAGATAGGCTCTGAGGGGTGTACTAGGGGTATCGTGTACTAAAAATGAGTACAACGCAAAGGGTGTGGGAGAATTACTTGACCAATGTAGCCAATGTAATTATAACAAAAACACAGGTGTAAAACAATGGGTTAATCCTAATGCCTCTTATCATGTAGTAAATCTAACTACACGAATGTAGTCTCACTTGTGGCCTCGGAATGGTCCTAACGCAAGTTCTAGAATCTAAGTGCTACCAGTACACACATCATAGCATAAATGCTTTTCCTACCAATTCTAGGGGCGAACCTCACATATTTGGGGGTGGAAAATTTTTTAGTGGTACGGTTTTGTGCTAGTCATATAACTCCTATCCGTGAGACGCTCATTAAGACCAAAGTTTCACTCCTATATGTTGTAAAAAAATTTAAATTTGGCACTAAAATTGCCATAACAGGTATTTCTCTCAGTTTTATTACACATCTACCATTAAACAAACGAAAAATCAAGCGTAATAGCATTCTCTAAGGTATCGTACTTTACCCCCCCTTACACTTAAGATGAACATTGTCCCCAATGTTCAAATAACAAGATGTAAAAGTAAATAAGGTAAAAGAATGAAATCAAATACTCCCTTGATTCGCTCGGTGGATAAAGAGGTAACTGATGCGTGGTTTTGCAACCTTACAACAGGTTTTACCTCTCGAGGGATCTCAAGAGGCTTACAACCCCACCAGGCAGTGTACCTGACCGATGTAGTATAGTGTAGTGGTAAGTACGGGGGATTGATCGTTCTCCACAGGGAATAGTGTTCGTTAGGTGTGAAAAACTACTCTAATTAGGTCTAAAGGTGAGGGATGATTCTTTTTGTATTTTTATATTTTATGGAAAGCAAGTAAAAATCTCGGGTTTTGGAAGAAGGGGCGGAATTAGTTGCTAATCAACTAACCCAAAAGCTACTAATTAAACTAATATGCAAGAAAAGTAAACTAGGGTTCTACAAGGGAAATGAAGCATGTCTACTTATGATATGTTACTCCTTGCTAGCTATCCAATTCTACCTATTGAATTGTCACACCTTGTTTTAATTGACGGGTTGTATTCCTTAATACCAATCGTGGGGTGGCGTACGTACTTCCCCAACTCTATAAGCTCCTACTTCACTCCTATGTCGAGCCGGCTAAGAAGCTCCTAACATGGGATCACTAGAATTCGCTCATGCATTAAATACAACCAAATAAACCTAGTACGCATTGGTTCATGTTTCTTAAGACGTTCAAGCAAGTTACCGTATAGGAGGTTAGCCAGTTTTCTTAAGCCTAACATCGATATCACCCAATCAAACAAGAGACAATAGGAAACAAGAATTATAAACTAAACCAACTAGATCTATTGAAGTTGTCACGCCCTAATTGATGGAGATGGACACACACATCAACAAGAAATCAATAAGATCTAATTAGTTATACACAAGTTTCACACAATCATAAGTAGACACAAGGTGATTTAGCCAAGCATAATTAATGAAGAGCAATCAACAATAATCATAATTGAAGACATAACATAGGATTGAATCGATAAAAAAAACCATTACAAGATGTTTATGGCATGATTAGGACCCTCTAAGTTGCTGGAAAAACACCTACCCTAACCCTAGAATCGGACTTAGGGTTTGGGGCTTAAAAATAATGAAGTTATGATGTTGTATTTATAGGCAGTTTACTGTTCGAGGGGTTCTGACGGCGTCAGCCTTAACAATTGACGCCGTCACACCCAATTTTTCACCAAATTGTAGATCTTTTCGTCCCGATCGCGTGGCCTTTTGAATCACCTAAATCCGAGTTCGTATGAGGATTTTATGGCCAAAATAGTAACAGCTACCGCGCGCGCAAGTTGTGACTAGATAACACGTGATGGCCTTCTTGACGCCGTCTCCCTTTAAACCTCCAAAATCCGTTCTGGCCTATCAGAAGCTGACGCCGTCAGAATATAGGCATGACGCCGTCCCTCTTTAAATTAAGCCGTGACGACCTTGATCACTCCAAAGGGTGACGCCGTCAGAATTCCCATGCAAATTTCTCTGGCTTATCATGAGTAATTTTCATATCCACCTTTTTCTTGCCAAGCCATGACGCCGTCTGGGGACATTTCTGACGCCGTCAAAGGCACTTTTCAGCCGATTTTGAGACTTTGTCGTTTTCTTCACTTTTATGCTCCAAAAACGTCCAAAATGCTTCCTTTTCCAGATTTCTTCTCCAAAGTACCTAAAATGACAAAAGGAACGATTTAGGGCAATATTGATCAAATAAATACGATTTAGGGCTTAAATGACCCCCTAAAAGCGGTACACTTTTCGCTTCATCAAATACCCTTACACTTGAGATTTGCTTGTCCTCAAGCAAATGCGCTTTTATTCTAATCAAAATACAAGTTAGGGGTCATTTAATGCAAACATAAAAGTAATTACAACAAATATTCGTTCCACTTCAATCATAATAAGCACGGAGATTACATACTAGCACCTCACAAGTAGTGTTTAGATACTCACATCTCTCAAGTGTCATCAAAATAAATCTCATAAATGAAAACGGAAAATATCTCTCACTACCTGTCATAGCAAATAGATTACCATAGGCTTGGGAAAGGATCGAAAACCTCCTCCACTAGGCGTAAGCACCTAAGATAAACTATCAAAGAGGGCTTTTAAATGGGTTATAACGTTAGGTGTAGGGAAAAGGAAAACACGGTTTTGTTGGATAAAGGATATTTTACTGGTGGCGAGTTAAAGATCTTGATCAATTACATGTACTATACAATGTTGCTAAGCCAAGACTAGACTCGATCTTAAGCTAATGAAAGAAAATAACACAACATAAACATAAATAAACATAAAATGAAACGGGGTGGTAGTCCGTATGTTTTTTCTATTTTTTTTTTTTTTTTTTTTTCTCATTTTTTTTTTTTTTTTTTTGTATTTTTCTTGATTTTTTTTTTTTTTTTTTTTTTTTTTTTTTTTTTTTTTTTGCATACACTTTTACCCTACCATCCAAAATAATACATCATAGGGGCGTTGCATCCCCTTACACTTGAACTTTTACATAACTTTACAAATAACTATTCTAATGACTCGAATTAAGATAATTGAAAAACTTGGAGTACTTTTAAAACATTTAGCACATATGGGGGTAATAAATGATGTTCTTCCCCATTACTCCATTACACTTGTACTTTACCCACGAGTCCCAATCGTCCCAAAACAATATGTACAAGGATATGACTCGACTTAGCAACCATGTAATCAACTAGATAATTAACTTGGGTTTAAACAAATGTTGTAACAATAATGCACTAAAGATGAGTGCATACAAGGTAGGCTAAGGCGATTTGGGTGTACATTTAAGTGGGGTGTAACAAATTCTTCCTTTAAGTAAAATGCTTAAAGGTCGAAACGAAAAGATAGGCTCTGAGGGGTGTACTAGGGGTATCGTGTACTAAAAATGAGTACAACGCAAAGGGTGTGGGAGAATTACTTGACCAATGTAGCCAATGTAATTATAACAAAAACACAGGTGTAAAACAATGGGTTAATCCTAATGCCTCTTACATGTAGTAAATCTAACTACACGAATGTAGTCTCACTTGTGGCCTTGGAATGGTCCTAACGCAAGTTCTAGAATCTAAGTGCTACCGGTACACACATCATAGCATAAATGCTTTTCCTACCAATTCTAGGGGCGAACCTCACATATTTGGGGGTGGAAAATTTTTTAGTGGTACGGTTTTTGTGCTAGTCATATAACTCCTATCCATGAGACGCTCATTAAGATCAAAGTTTCACTCCTATATGTTGTAAAAAATTTTAAATTTGGCACTAAAATTACCCTAACAAGTATTTATCTTAGTTTTATTACACATCTACTATTAAACAAACAAAAATCAAGCGTAATAGCATTCTCTAATCGTACTTTTACCCTCCCCTTACACTTAAGATGAACATTGTCCCCAATGTTCAAATAAAAAGATGTAAAAGAAAAAAGTAAAAGAATGAAATCAAATACTCCCCTGATTCGTTCGGTGGATAGTGAAATTACACGGTTAAATCTTCTTCCAAGGAGAATGTTGAAACTCCATGACTAATGCATCGCCATAAGCTTGATTCCATAAACATCTCCTTGTCCAAAATAACCTGTTAAACCTGAGAAAACAAACACGAAAACCTGCATAACATCGGCGGGATAAAATCTATATATAAGGATATAATGCTTGTGGAATGATAATTTTGCAGATTCCTGGAGATTATAAGTTGGAGATTTTAATAAAAACTTTTTATGAAAACAAAACTTTCAAAAATTTCTGGAAATTAAATCTGACGCCGTCAGGTTATAACCCCTGACGCCGTCAGAAATGACCTGACAAAAATTTTCATTTTAAGTTTCCGGAAAATTTCTGGAAAAACCTTTACCTTACTTCCTGGAAATCCTGCAAAACATCATTATGACTCGATACAAGCATTTGACTCAAACAAATACGAATATGTATGCTAATTTATTATTATTATGATTCACGTTCATTCGTGTTCTAATAAACCGATTTAGATTTCCCTTACACTTATCTTTTGCAAAATACCTTTATATGTAGTTAAGACGAAGTTAAAAACAAAATAAAGCATTTTCACAATTTAGTTTTGAACATAAATCAATAATAATAAAAATTAAACATACATACGGAAACAAATAAAATCAAACAAACAAATAAGTAAACACACAAAGCAAATAAAGCATGGGCTGCCTCCCAAGAGCGCTTGTTTTTGTTCGAGTCACGAGCCTGACTCTACCCTTATTTAACGAAAATAGGGGAGGTTTTCCCTACACTTAGGATTAAGTGTGGGTGAAAGTAGCGATACACACCCTTAGGGTGGAAATATGCCACGTGAGGAAAGAGTGACGAGTGAATTATATGCTCAAAGGGGTGTGCTCCTTTCATCATAACCTTACCTAGTTCACTTTGGTCAATGGGTGAATTAAAGTGTTCTCCTAAAAAGGGATCATCTTCTATCAACTTCGAGAGATTCCTAGTTGGGAATCCATCTTGACCTAATAAACCCGGTTTAAACCCATAATGTTTCTTGTGATCAATCATGAATGGGTGATGTAAGTATGTAAGGTCGTGGTTCACTCCTATATTGTCTTCCTCACTACAAGGCTTAATGTCTACTACCTTAAACTTAAGACTACCCGGACTATATGTTTTGATGGGTGGATCGGGACCTAATTCAATTCCTAAATTTTCATCCAAGGACGGAAGATTAGGTAACGGTTTTGGTTGAGGCTCCAGCTCATCAAAACTAGGAACTTTCATAGGACTAAAAGAAAGGTTGTGATCACTAAAATCATTCAAACCTATTTCTTCTAGTTGTGTTTGGTCCAAGGGCTCTACCTTTATTGGGGTTCCTATAGTCTCCTCAACTTCTTCCGGGTAAGTCACGGGCGGTGTGTGTGCCTCAAATGATGGTAGGACTTGTGGGGTACTTGGTGGGCTTATGTTACTTACCTCATCATTCCTTGTGTCAAGATCACCTATATCCTCATCATGTGTTTTAGTAGAATCTAACCCTAACATTTTCCCTAGTATCTCAAGTGCTTCTCTAGGCATCTCAACTTCTATATCCGAATCATAAGGATCATCCTCAATATTATGACTGCTATATTCAAATTGCCCAAAAGATTCATCATGTGTTTCTTGAGATTCATCATCATCGATCATAAAACCTAGGTCTTTTTGATCAATGTGATCATGTTCGGCTAAATCCTCCATCACATCAAGGTCACCTATGTGTTTGTTTTGTACTATGGCATTACATGACAACCACTTAGGTATCTCAACACTAATGTATTCATCCCCAAACAAACTTGTTTCATGATCCAGGAAATTTATATTCAATTGACTTGTACTAACGTTTGTTGGGTTGTCTACCCTATAATAATATTGGGCACAATCTTCTATGGCATCCCATGCTTCTTCAGCACTTAATTCCCTAAAGTCCCCATTGGCAAAATCCTCAATGCGCATTTGGTCATATTGGCCAACACGATAGTAAAAGGTTCGGGTTAGGGATGCTAAAGCGAAACTATGATGAGGGAATTTTCGGAGTAAATTTCTAAAACGAGTCCATGCATCATATATGGGTTCATCTCGATATTGTTTGAAATTCGAGATGTCAATAGGGTAGAATGGCCTTTGTGGTTGGTGGTATGGTGGATTCGCGTACTCCATAATGGTGAACGGAAGAGTCAATGGAAATTACGAACAAACACACAAAGAAAAAGATAGACTAAAGAAAACCTAGAAAAATAAAATAAAAATCTCACTAGAAAGGAATCTAGTGAGTAGACCTAATAAAATAAAAATTCAACCTAAACAATAACTATTCCCCGGCAACGGCGCCAAAAACTTGATGCGTGGTTTTGCAACCTTACAACAGGTTTTACCTCTCGAGGGATCTCAAGAGGCTTACAACCCCACCAGGCAGTGTACCTGACCGATGTAGTATAGTGTAGTGGTAAGTACGGGGGATTGATCGTTCTCCACAGGGAATAGTGTTCGTTAGGTGTGAAAAACTACTCTAATTAGGTCTAAAGGTGAGGGATGATTCTTTTTGTATTTTTATATTTTATGGAAAGCAAGTAAAAATCTCTGGTTTTGGAAGAAGGGGCGGAATTAGTTGCTAATCAACTAACCCAAAAGCTACTAATTAAACTAATATGCAAGAAAAGTAAACTAGGGTTCTACAAGGGAAATGAAGCATGTCTACTTATGATATGTTACTCCTTGCTAGCTATCCAATTCTACCTATTGAATTGTCACACCTTGTTTTAATTGACGGGTTGTATTCCTTAATACCAATCGTGGGGTGGCGTACGTACTTCCCCAACTCTATAAGCTCCTACTTCACTCCTATGTCGAGCCGGCTAAGAAGCTCCTAACATGGGATCACTAGAATTCGCTCATGCATTAAATACAACCAAATAAACCTAGTACGCATTGGTTCATGTTTCTTAAGACGTTCAAGCAAGTTACCGTATAGGAGGTTAGCCAGTTTTCTTAAGCCTAACATCGATATCACCCAATCAAACAAGAGACAATAGGAAACAAGAATTATAAACTAAACCAACTAGATCTATTGAAGTTGTCACGCCCTAATTGATGGAGATGGACACACACATCAACAAGAAATCAATAAGATCTAATTAGTTATACACAAGTTTCACACAATCATAAGTAGACACAAGGTGATTTAGCCAAGCATAATTAATGAAGAGCAATCAACAATAATCATAATTGAAGACATAACATAGGATTGAATCGATAAAAAAACCATTACAAGATGTTTATGGCATGATTAGGACCCTCTAAGTTGCTGGAAAAACACCTACCCTAACCCTAAAATCGGACTTAGGGTTTGGGGCTTAAAAATAATGAAGTTATGATGTTGTATTTATAGGCAGTTTACTGTTCGAGGGGTTCTGACGGCGTCAGCCTTAACAATTGACGCCGTCACACCCAATTTTTCACCAAATTGTAGATCTTTTCGTCCCGATCGCGTGGCCTTTTGAATCACCTAAATCCGAGTTCGTATGAGGATTTTATGGCCAAAATAGTAACAGCTACCGCCGCGCGCAAGTTGTGACTAGATAACACGTGATGGCCTTCTTGACGCCGTCTCCCTTTAAACCTCCAAAATCCGTTCTGGCCTATCAGAAGCTGACGCCGTCAGAATATAGGCATGACGCCGTCCCTCTTTAAATTAAGCCGTGACGACCTTGATCACTCCAAAGGGTGACGCCGTCAGAATTCCCATGCAAATTTCTCTGGCTTATCATGAGTAATTTTCATATCCACCTTTTTCTTGCCAAGCCATGACGCCGTCTGGGGACATTTCTGACGCCGTCAAAGGCACTTTTCAGCCGATTTTGAGACTTTGTCGTTTTCTTCACTTTTATGCTCCAAAAACGTCCAAAATGCTTCCTTTTCCAGATTTCTTCTCCAAAGTACCTAAAATGACAAAAGGAACGATTTAGGGCAATATTTGATCAAATAAATACGATTTAGGGCTTAAATGACCCCCTAAAAGCGGTACACTTTTCGCTTCATCAATTCGCTCGGTGGATAAAGGGGTAACATGGTTAGATCTTCTTCCAAGGTAATGTTGAAGCTTCAAGATTAAAGCAGCGCCAAAAGCTAGATTCCACATACATCTCCTTGTCCAAAATAACTTGTTAAACCTGAGAAAACAAACACGAAAACCTGCATAACATCGGCGGGATAAATCTGTATAAGGATATAATGCTTGTGGAATGATTATTTTGCAGATTCCTAGAGTTTATAAGTTAGAGATTTAATAAAGCATTTTATGATTCCGGAAGAAAAACAAAACTTTCAAAAAAAAATTCCAGAAAACTGTTCCTGTCGCCGTCAGAAGTGATCTGACAGATTTTTCATGTTAAGTTTCCGGAAAATTTCTGGAAAAACTCAATCCTTATTTCCTGGAAATCCTGCAAAATATCATTATGACTCGATACAAGCATTTGACTCAAACAATTACTAATATGTATGTTAATTTAATATTGTTATGATTCATGTTCATTTGTTCTAATAAACCGATTTGGATTTCCCTTACACTTATCTTTTGCAAAATACCTTTATATGTAGTTAAGACGAAGTTAAAAACAAGATAAAGCATTTTCACAATTTAGTTTCGAACATAAATCAATAATAATAAAAATTAAACATACATACGGAAGCAAATAAAACTAAACAAACAAATAAATAAACACACAAAGCAAATAAAGCTTGGGTTGCCTCCCAAGAAGCGCTTTTCTTTATTAACGAGTCTTGTAGCTAGACTCAAAGTCAGGCTTATCTAGTGTCGCTTATGCTCACGTATCCGAGTGTGAGCCATCTAATTGTTGCCTCATCTTTCTTGTATTCATCATTCAGCTCCAGACATCCATGATAATATCTCTTATTTTTCTCATGTGGATATTTGAGCCCCTTTCTCTTATCATTCTCACTTAACAAGTCAGTAGGCACAAGTCTATTGCAAGATTCAATGGAGAAGTTCTTAAACCTAGGATGTGATCGGGGCATTTGGTAAACAAAATCTTCATCCCCATCCGAGAATGTAATTAACCTGTCCACAAGTTTTTCGTCAAGGTTGGTCAACCTTTTGAAGGGTTCTCCAAAAATGACTTGGGTTAATTTGTTATCAATAAATTCTCCTAAGTTCTCCATAACCATAAAATCCACCAAATACACAAAACTTCCTACGAATACGTGTAGTGGCTCAATCCTAGCAACAATGTTATCTCCTTGATATTCTAGCTCATCTACCATGATTTTATTATAATTACCGCGAGAGATAATGTTCATAGGCAAAGATGAGTTAAGATAAGCATGAAGACTATGATAACCAATCTTAAATGGAAATTGCATGTTAAAGAGGCTATCCTTTTCGATCTTAGTCCTAGGGTCAACATACTTAAAGGGATCAATTTCCTCTTTTCTCCATTCCTCGTTAACTACTTCTCCATTACCAGCATCCTCATCGGAGTCTGAGTCGTAAAATGGACTAACTGCATAGTCATTCTCATGGTCAGACTCCTCCATATCAGAATTGTTACCAAAGTGGTGGTCGGGTGAAAGGTTGTTGTTTTCTACGATGGGGGCGGGAACGGGTAGTTGGAAGTTTGCACGGCGGAAAATACGAATAACAGGGATCAAGCGATCACTATTACTCATGAGGTAGGTGGAAGGTGTCACAAACAAAAGTACAAAGAAATAAGATAGACTAAAGAAAACCTAGAAAAATAAAATAAAAATCTCACTAGAAAGGAATCTAGTGAGTAGACCTAATAAAATAAAAATTCAACCTAAACAATAACTATTCCCCGGCAGCGGCGCCAAAAACTTGATGCGTGGTTTTGCGACCTTACAATAGGTTTTACCTCTCGAGAGATCTCAAGAGGCTTGCAATCCCCACCAGGCAGTGTACCTAACCGATGTAATATAGTGTAGTGGCAAGTACCGGGGGATTGATCGTTCTCTAAGGGAATAGTGTCGTTAGGATTGAAAAACTACTCTAATAGGTCTAAGGGTGAGGGAAGATTCTTTTTGTATTTTTTATATTTTTATAAAAGCAAGTAAAATCTCGGGTTTGAAGGAGTGGGCGGAATTAGTTGCTAGTCAACTAACCCAAATAACTACAATTGCAAATAAAATAAAATAACTGAAAATAAAAAGGTTGTGGAACTTATATGGAGAGAAATGTGTTTACTTAGATTTCCTTACTCCCTAACTATCTTTTACCGGTTGATTAGCGTGTATTAATTGCGTGGATGACGGGTGTATTCCTTAATACCAATCGTGGGGTGGCGTACGTACTTCCCCAACTCTATAAGCTCCTACTTCACTCCTATGTCGAGCCGGCTAAGAAGCTCCTAACATGGGATCACTAGAATTCGCTCATGCATTAAATACAACCATAAAAACCTTAGTACGCATTGGTTCATGTTTCTTAAGACGTTCAAGCAAGTTACCGTATAGGAGGTTAGCCAGTTTTCTTAAGCCTAACATCGATAAACAATCATCCAATACAATTAATAACACACCAACAACCAATAATCAATAGTTAGGTTTCATTAGATCTAAGCAAACACAAGATAAATCTAGCCTAGCATGTTAAATAAAAGACAAGAACAAGATATAATCAAACAAAACATAGACATATTGAATGATTAATTGATTACTTACCTTCAATTGAACATGGGAGATCCAAGGGTATAAAACCCTTAAAAGTAGCAGAAAAATCGTCTTAGGGTTTCTCCTCACAAAGTTGCACCCTAATGACTAAAAATTATGAGAATATATATAGAAAATTAGATCTGACGGCGTCACGTTATAGAGCTGACGCCGTCACCTCGCCGCGGTTAGGGTTTCTTGATGGCCTTCTTGACGCTGTCCCCTTTTAATCATCTAAAATCCTCTCTGGCGCGTCAAGGGTTGACGGCGTCACAATGGTGCTTGACGCCGTCACAGGTACTTTTCCAGCCGATTTTGAGACTTTGTCGTTTTCTTGACTTTTATGCTCCAAAAACGTCCAAAATGCTTCCTTTTCCAGATTTCTTCTCCAAAGTACCTAAAATGACAAAAGGAACGATTTAGGGCAATATTTGATCAAATAAATACGATTTAGGGCTTAAATGACCCCCTAAAAGCGGTACACTTTTCGCTTCATCAAAGAGATAGATTTGTTGCATCACCGTCTACGACTAAGAACAAACATGTAACCTTTGATGCACCACTAAGAACATCTGAACCCAGCACATCTAAACCGGAAAAACAAATGACAGTGAAACACACTAATGTTCCCATCATTGCTTCTACAGGAGTAAAATGTGACACCAAAGCTAGCGGGTCAAAGCCTAGAGGCAATGCAAGGAAAGATAGGACTGCGCCGGCTAAGAGTGTTCACGAGAAGAAAGTAGAAGTCCAACCTAGGAACAATAAGTTTGCAATGAATGGAATGAATCGTGTTGATTCTAGTATTAAAAGTACTGTAATTAATTCGAATTCTAATGCTGTCTGTAAAACATGTAACGAATGTTTAATTTATGCTAATCATGATGATTGTGTTGTGTCATTTTTTATGTCTCCTGTACTATCCCAATTAAGAATGTTAGGAAAACTGAAATAAGTAAACAAATTTGGAAAGCAACAGGAAAAACGTTTGCTAATGTCGGGTATCAATGGAGACCCATTGGAAGGAAATTCACTTTAGGAGATCAGTGCCCCTTAACTAGATTGAATAATCAAAAAATAGTGAAGGTTAAGGAATGGAAACCAACTGGTCGAATTTTGCCTTTAGTAACACAATGCCCTGAAACTAGGCCAATTGCTACTTCTAGTGTAGTTTCCACTGTAAATACAATAGCATCTGTGAATCCTGCAGTTCCAAAGTTTGTGTGTGCTAACCAAACGGACCCGAGTTGCACGTGGGGATCCACATTTTTCAGTTATCCATCATTGTCTGTTTTCAAATGCAGGTCGTACAAATCGTCCTTTTGTATTTGGACTTAGGCTGCTCAAAACATATGACTGGGGATCGCTCACGGCTCAAGAATTTCGTGAAAATTTTTATCGGGACAGTTAGGTTCGGGAACGACCATTTTGGGGCAATTATGGGTTATGGAGATTATGTGTTTGGCGACAGTGTAATTTCCCGAGTATATTACGTGGAAGGACTAGGGCATAACCTGTTTTCTGTTGGTCAATTTTGTGATTCTGATCTTGAAGTTGCATTCAGAAAACATACATATTTCGTCAGAGAGTTGGATGGTGTTGATCTTCTTAAAGGCAGTCGTGGCGCCAACTTATATACCATCTCAATTGAAGAAATGATGAGGTCCTCTCCTATTTGCTTGCTTTCAAAGGCCTCAAAGACTAAATCTTGGCTTTGGCACCGTCGTTTAAACCACTTAAACTTCGGCACTATAAATGACCTTTCTTGCAAGGATCTTGTACGAGGCATGCCCAGATTAAAGTTTGAGAAAGATCATCTTTGTTCTGCATATCAACTGGGCAAAAGCAAGAAGCATACTCACAAACCCAAAACTGTCAATACCATCTTGGAAGTTCTTCACACCCTTCATATGGATCTATGTGGACCAATGAGAGTGCAGAGTATCAACGGAAAGAAATATGTTCTTGTGGTGGTCGACGACTACTCACGGTTCACATGGGTAAAGTTTTTGAGAACCAAGGATGAAACTCCAGATGTTATCATCAAACAAATCAAGCAGTTATAAGTAAGGCTGGACAAAACTGTCAGAATCATCCGGACGGACAATGGAACTGAGTTTGTTAACCAACAACTTAATCAATTTTATGAAAGCATTGGCATAACTCATCAGAAAAACGTTGCACGCACTCCTCAGTAGAACGACATTGTTGAAAGACGAAATTGTACCCTAGTGGAAGCTGCAAGAACTATGCTAATATATTCTAAGGCTCCGATGTTTCTTTGGGCAGAAGCAATTGCTACTGCATGTTACACCCAAAATCGTTCCTTGATACATACTCTTCACAACAAAACTCCTTACGTATAACACCCCAACCCGGCAAGGGTAAAGATATCACAACAATGGCTTCATATCAGATTACAAGTATAAAATCCAAAACATCATAAGTCCATAACATTAAAGATCAAGGGGAAATAAGTCAACATAACTTATACCCAAAACAGAAATAAACTGAAGTACATAAATCCAAATGCCTAAACAATGGCATAACAGAAACAGAATCCAAATGGCACAACTAGAATGTCTAAGGTCTAAGCTTCACACAAGTTGCTCTCATCCCAAAGCTAAAACCCCGCTCCTAGCTTAGATACCTGCCGCAGGAAAAGAAATGCGGTTGAGCTTAAAAAGCTTAGTGAACAGATACATATACAAAGCAATAATAATGAAACAGAACTGAAAATATGGTGCATGGGAAAATATCATGAAGTATAAACAAAGAGACATAGATATAAGAAGAATAGGATAGTCCTCCACCACGAGCCCAGAACATATCAGATAGTAACCATCATAATCTAGAGGGGATGCCTCTTAAGTAACCAGATAATATGAGGGGTGTCCTCATGTATCAAATGGAGTGATCAGCTCCCAGATAAATGTGAAGGGCATGTATAGCACACAGTACCAATCACCAGAACAGAAATCATATCATATATAGTTAAATCCACTAAACAGAACAGATCTAGGATGCATCCATACGCCCCCCAGAAACATATATAATCCATAATCAAAGTAATGCGCATATCATAATCAGAATGGGGACGTGGCAGAACATCACTCTACCGCCCTAGAGTCATGCCATTGGTGCATCAATGACACGGACATGGAACCCCCATGCCTAGTGAAATGGCTCGGGTATCAAACTAAGAGTCAGACATCATATCATAATCAGAGTGTCATAAAGCAAAGGTCAAATCAGATGGTCCATAACAGATGGTTCATAACAGATATATCAGGTGAAATACCAAAGGTCCAAATCAGAGTGTAATCAGAAAGGTTCATAATAAAAGGGATCATAGCAATGGCTTTGGGAAGTCTTAAACGAATCAGAATCAGAATCATATCAATGAGATAGGACACCCTTACTGAAAAAGGGCAGAGTATCTGTACCTTATTGCAAAGCAAAACAAAACCAGAAATAGCAAACACTGACAGGCTCAGGACCTCTCCTTCTTCACACCTAAGAGAGTAGAAGAGTATTACAATAGGTTTTAACTGACTTTCCATTTTAAGTAACTTTCCCTTTTAAGCAGATTTCCAAATTTAGTAAGTTTCCTTAGTTAGAAAGATTTAGACATTAGAGATTAGGTTAAGTTATTATAGAACAAAATTTATGGACATAAGGTATGTTTTAGCAAATCACTATAGTTTAGGGGTAAATATGGTAACTTTACACAAATTAAGGTTTTGATTGTAATTAAACCAAAGTTAAAGGTCAAACATGAAAATATTACAATTAATCTGTTTTGAATCCATATTTATCAAGTTAACGATTTCCAGTCCCTCAAGTTTACCAATATTACACTTTACACCCTTAAGTTACATAATTTACATATTAAACCTTATATTTCAAGATTTTACATTTAAACTCCTTTCATGACCATATTAACACAACAAGCCCTTAACCTTTTCAAATTACCGCAAATAACCCATATTCTATATGTTGTACGAATTGGTCCTCCACTTTTCATAATTTACACATTTAGTCCTTTAATAAAATAAATTACCATTCGATCCATAATTATTTTATTTACACTTTAAATCCATTTAATACCCAAAGTTACACATCAAGTCCCTCATAATTATATTTATACGAATTACCACAAGTTTTCCCAAAATTACAAAACAGGTCCTCCCATTTTAATTAAATTCCATTCGATATATACATTTTCCACAATTTACCATTTAAATCTTCCAAGTCTTATATTTACACAAAGACCCTTCATTTTATATTTTATTCACATTAGTCACAGTTTAATACACCTTACAAAAATGACCCATAAGTTCCAGAATTTACCGAATGCACCCTAAAGTTTTAAAATTTACAAAACATAACTTTAACTTTAATAATTAAAACGATTAACCCTTAATTATATCAAAATTACATAAAATACCCTCCTCATTATTTTTATACGATTTGCAGCCTCATTTTACTGTTTACAAAAATAACCCATAAGTTTCAATAATTACAAAACAACCCCTTTACTTATTTATTATCCGATCGGTTTTTTAAAAAAACATAACAAACCCTAGATCAATTCAATACTCAAACATTAGCTCATCATAATACATCATTTAATACTCTTTAATCAACAAAACAAGCCCTAGTTCATCAACCCTAGTTTACACGATTTGTTCTTTCCTTTTTTTCTTTTAATCCGATCGAACCAAAACAAATAAATCCAAAACGATTCTTACAAGCTTCGAACACATGGTCCCAGATTTTATATAAGTCGAATAACATCTAAGAACATCCAAAAAATTCAGATCGAGGTCCCATAATTTTTGCATAGCCTCGTTTTCTATTTTATACGATATAAGGGTTTATATGTTAAATTAATTCGTACGACTCATATTTGATGCATGATTCATTTTTAAATGTTTAGTATGATTGTAATAGACAAAAAAAGTGTAGGAAAAATACCCTTAAGAAGAATCGAACGCGAGAACAAATTATAAACAAAACCCTTGACGATATAACCCTAATCGACCAAATAAATTACCACGATTGAACCAGCAACTCTGGACATCAACCACGATTTTTCCCACCTTCTTTGTCTTCAAACTCGTCCAAGGAAAATGACCTTAAGCCTTGAGAACCAGATTTCGATTTGTTTGGAGTTTTGAGAGTGTCGGCTAAATATTTTGTGTGTTTAGGGTTACAAAAACGTGTGAATGAGATATATATCCGGTTCTTATATTTTTCCTGGGCTTCACATAATGGATTGGACCTAAGAAAATTATTGTATCATTTTTCCTTAATCATTTGGGCTTATTTTCGATTTATAATACACTTTATAACTAATTATAAAATTTTCGGAATTTAATTTAATTATGTGGCTGAAAATATTTTTCATAAATACAAAAATGTAACTTTATAAAGTTCTTAAAATAAATCTGATCATATTTGATATTTATCTGAATTTGTATCTTTTATTTGGTACCCTTTAATTGATTAATTGTACTTTTAAAATTCCGGGGGTATTTTGGTCTTTTTACGTGTTTTAAAATTTCGGGTTTTACAACTCTTCCCCTTTAACAGAAAAATTTCGTCCTCGAAATTTGC
Source organism: Artemisia tridentata subsp. tridentata (assembly GCA_021014915.2). Lineage (NCBI taxonomy): Eukaryota > Viridiplantae > Streptophyta > Magnoliopsida > Asterales > Asteraceae > Artemisia > Artemisia tridentata. The sequence goes on from CP139503.1 coordinate 13,274,326, forward strand.
AAAGAATCAGAGATGAAACGGAACGGAAAATAAACAAGGACATACCAGATCAAAACACAAAGTGAGGATAACTAGCACGAATCGATTCTTCAGTTTCCCAGGTAGCCTCGCGCTCTGGGTGATTCTTCCAAAGAACTTTTACGAATGGAATGACTTTATTCCTCATGACCCGCTCTTGCCGGTCCAAAATAGCCTCCGGCTCTTCGGATAAAGACATATCCGGCTGAATCTGATCAAGTGGATAAGACACCACATGCAATGGGTGATAATTGTATCCCCTCAGAAGAGATACATGGAAAACATTATGCACATGAGATAGCTGAGGAGGTAGAGCCAGACGATAAGAAACCTCCCCAATACGCTCCAGAATTTCAAAGGGACCAATAAATCGAGGACTCAACTTGCCCTTAATTCCAAAACGCTTAACCCCGCGGAAAGGAGATACTTTCAGAAATACTCGGTCACCAACATTAAACTCTAGGTCACGACGGTGCTTGTCAGCATAGCTCTTCTGACGAGCACGGGCCTCCTTTAACTTTTCCCTAGCAACAGCTACCTTTTCATTGGTGTCCCGAACCAACTCCGGACCCTCAATAATACGCTCCCCTACCTCGTTCCAACAAACCGGCGCTCTACACTTGCGCCCATATAACATCTCGAAAGGAGCCATCCGAATACTAGCATGCCAACTGTTATTATACGCAAACTCCACCAAACATAAATACTCGTCCCAACTACCGGTCCATTCCAAAGCACAAGATCGTAACATGTCTTCCAGAGTCTGAATGGTCCTCTCCGACTGGCCATCAGTTTGGGGATGAAATGCAGTACTAAACTTAAGGCGAGCGCCCCAAGACTTATGAAGCCCCTTCCAGAAATGCGAAGTGAAACGAGGATCACGATCAGAAACAATAGATGAAGGCATACCATGCAATCTGACAATCTCCTGCTGAAAGATCTCCGCCAACTTACTGATACTATAGGTCATACGGATAGGTAAGAAATGAGCAGATTTAGTTAGTCGATCAACGACCACCCAAATCGCATCATGTCTTTTACGAGTCAAAGGCAAACCGGAAACGAAATCCATGGAAATCTCATCCCACTTCCAAGTAGGAATCTCCAGAGGCTGTAACAGACCACTAGCTCGCTGATGCTCAATCTTAACTTGCTGGCAGGTCATACATCTAGCAACATATTACGCCACATCTTGCTTCATACCGTTCCACCAGAAGTGCTGCTTTAGATCCCGATACATCTTGGTAGAACCAGGATGTATAGAGAAAGGAGAACTGTGAGCCTCAGTCAACACAGCCTCACGCAAGTCAGAATCATTAGGCACGCATAAACGATCCTCATACCAGACAACTCCGTTATCATCAACTCTAAACTCAGTTTGCTTACCCTCTTCAATATTTTGAACAATAGCCCAGAGTTCACCATCATCCTTCTGAGCCTCTTTAATACGCAACATCAGATTCGACTCAATTTTCAAACTAGCCCAGTAACCAACGTCACGCCGAACACACAACTCGACATCCAAACGCTCCAAATCCTTAAGAACATGCGGATCAATCTCCAAACTAGCAATCATCCCAGACTTACGACTAAGTGCATCAGCAACCACATTAGCCTTGCCTGGATGATACTGGATGTTCGTGTCATAATCTTTTAGAAGTTCTAACCATCTCCTCTGCCTCATATTAAGCTCCTTCTGAGTAAAGATGTATTTGAGACTCTTGTGATCGGTGAAGATATCACACGATTCACCATACAAGTAATGTCTCCAGATTTTTAATGCAAAAACGACCGCTGCTAATTCCAGATCATGAGTTGGATAATTTTCTTCATAGGGTTTCAATTGCCGAGAAGCATAGGCAATCACTTTGCCGTGTTGCATAAGCACACAGCCTAAACCCTTTTTAGACGCATCGCTATAGATCTGGAAACCTCCAGAACCAGAAGGTAAGGTCAGAATAGGTGCAGACACTAATCTCCTTTTCAACTCTTCAAAACTCTGCTCACGCTCATCAGTCCATACAAACTTTTCACCCTTCCGCATCAACTGAGTCAAAGGCAAAGCTAACTTAGAAAACCCTTCAACAAAATGCCTGTAGTAACCAGCTAATCCCAGAAAACTCCGAATTTCAGTCACCGTGGTAGGTCTCGGCCACTTGGTGATAGCCTCAACCTTAGCGGGATCCATGGTGATACCCTCTGCAGACACGATATGACCAAGGAAAGCGACTTGGTTAAGCCAGAATTCACACTTAGAAAATTTCGCGAAGAATTTCTGCTGCCTCAGAATACCCAGAACAATACGCAAATGCTGCTCGTGCTCCTCAGACGATTTAGAATACACCAAAATATCATCAATGAAAACAATGACGAACTTATCAAGAAATTCATGAAAGACCCGGTTCATCAAATCCATAAACACAGCAGGAGCATTTGTTAGGCCAAAAGGCATAACCAGAAACTCATAGTGTCCATAACGGGTACGGAAAGCAGTCTTAGAGACATCCTGCTCTTTAACTCGCAATTGGTGATAACCAGATCGCAAGTCGATTTTAGAGAACACCTTGGCTCCTTGCAGTTGATCAAACAAGTCATCAATGCGAGGAAGCGGATAATGGTTACGAATGGTAATACGATTCAACTCACGATAATCAATGCACAGCCGCATAGACCCATGCTTCTTCTTTACAAATAGAACCGGAGCACCCTAGGGCGAAATACTAGGCCGAATAAAACCGTTCTCCAATAGTTCTTCCAACTGTTCCTTTAATTCCTTTAACTCAACAGGCGCCATCCGGTACGGAGCCTTAGAGATATGTTCGGCACCGGGAATCAGATCAATAGAAAATTCAACTTCTCTAGCCGGAGGAAGACCAGGAAGTTCATCAGGAAAAACATCAGCAAAATCCCGAACAACGGGAACGCTAGCAACATCAGGACTTTCTACAGATGAATCTTTAACAGAAGCCAAATAGCCTTGGCAACCATGAGATATCAGAGTTCGTTCTTTCATGGCAGAGATGATTTTAACAGATTTCAGAGGCTGGGAACCATGATAAACGAAGTCAGGATGATGAATATCGCCGAAGATCACCTTACGGGCATAACAATCGATGGTAGCCTTGTGATCAGCCAACCAATCCATGCCCAGAATCGCATCAAAATCAATCATATCAATGGGAAGCAGATTTGCCGGACGAACACAATCATCGAAACGTAGAGGGCAGTTCACATATTCATGATCAATAATCACTTGGGTTTTCATTGGGGTTGCAATGGATATACGATTTATTAATGGTTTTGGTTTCAGATTAAGTTTCTTAGCAAAGTTTACAGATATAATAGAATGAGTAGCACCGGTGTCAAACAAGACGAAATCCGTACGATCTCCAATATAAAGTATGCCAGTAATGGTACCTGAGGTGTTGGCCGCCTGATCCCGAGTGGTAGCATAAACTCGGCCCATGGTGGGAGCTGGCCTAGTCGAGTTTACTGGCACGATAGGGTTCTTCTTCGGGCAATCTTTGATCCTGTGATGAGTAGAGCCACCCGAAAAACAACAACCAGAAGCTTTATAACAAGGACCTGGATGTGGTTTCCCACATGTAGTACACGTAGGAGGAGGAGGTAGAGTCTTCACAGCCCTCTTTTGACCTGACGATCCCGACTGCTGATACTGCTGAGAATTCCTACGCCTGCTATTATCACCCTGACCCTGACGGTCACCAATATACCGACCATAATCCTGTCGGCCCTGGTTCCTAGAATCCTGTCGCCTATAATCACCACTTCGGTCCTGGCGACCCCGCTGATCATGCCCATGGTCCTGACGACCCCGAAAATCCTGTCTCTGGTCCTGACGACCATGACCCCGAGTATCAACCCTGTTGCCATCCCTATCACGCTTATTAGATCCCCTGTCCACATGCAATAACTCAATGTTACGCGCGGCATCCTGAACACTAGCCACATCCTCAAATGGAGTGTTAACAATCCGGTCTAACACCCATCTCTTAAGAGCCCACTTGAAATGACGAGCCTGTCGAAAAGAATCCCCAGTAACCTCTGGCCCAACGAAACTAGCCAGACGTAAGAATCGCTGCATAAAGTCTCCTGAAGACTCATGATCACCCTGACGAATCGACCCGTATTCCCTCTCATACCTCTGCTGTTCTGCCATAGGAATGTACTGCTTATAAAACACCTCAATGAACTCTGCCCACGAACAAGTCTCAGCAAAATCATCCCCCTTTGCCTGCACAAGGGCAGTCCACCAGTTCTGAGCGTCACCCTCCAGCTTGAATGTAGCCAAACGAGTTTTAAACTCGTCAGCACATCCGAGAACCCGAAACAATTTCTCCACGTGCGTAATCCAGTCCTCCGCCTCATGGGGAGTAGCAGCGGACCTAAAGGAGAGAGGCTTAAGCTTGTTGAACCTCTCTATCCATACATGAATACCGACCGGTGGAGCAGCGGGTGGAGCACCGCCGCCACCACCACCTCCAGAAGAACCTGCCCCATTACGGATGTTGTTGGTGACCTCGGTCACCACCTGAGCAGAAAGGTTAGGGAGGACGTTTTTCAAAGCCTCAGCAATCATGGCCTCGAAATTTGGAGCATCATACTCGTTAAAGCGCGTGTTCACCATCTGAACGATTACAAAAAGGATTAGCAACTCAGATAGAATATGACAGAGCATATCAAGAATATATGACAGAGCAAAGCAGAAAAAGAGTGCGCGAAAGGAAACCTAATTTCTACCCAATCCTCACAGGTCACGAGCCTAAGCTCTAAGGGTTTCGGATAACCTGGCTCTGATACCATAAATTGTAACACCCCAACCCGGCAAGGGTAAAGATATCACAACAATGGCTTCATATCAGATTACAAGTATAAAATCCAAAACATCATAAGTCCATAACATTAAAGATCAAGGGGAAATAAGTCAACATAACTTATACCCAAAACAGAAATAAACTGAAGTACATAAATCCAAATGCCTAAACAATGGCATAACAGAAACAGAATCCAAATGGCACAACTAGAATGTCTAAGGTCTAAGCTTCACACAAGTTGCTCTCATCCCAAAGCTAAAACCCCGCTCCTAGCTTAGATACCTGCCGCAGGAAAAGAAATGCGGCTGAGCTTAAAAAGCTCAGTGAACAGATACATATACAAAGCAATAATAATGAAACAGAACTGAAAATATGGTGCATGGGAAAATATCATGAAGTATAAACAAAGAGACAGAGATATAAGAAGAATAGGATAGTCCTCCACCACGAGCCCAGAACATATCAGATAGTAACCATCATAATCTAGAGGGGATGCCTCTTAAGTAACCAGATAATATGAGGGGTGTCCTCATGTATCAAATGGAGTGATCAGCTCCCAGATAAATGTGAAGGGCATGTATAGCACACAGTACCAATCACCAGAACAGAAATCATATCATATATAGTTAAATCCACTAAACAGAACAGATCTAGGATGCATCCATACGCCCCCCAGAAACATATATAATCCATAATCAAAGTAATGCGCATATCATAATCAGAATGGGGACGTGGCAGAACATCACTCTACCGCCCTAGAGTCATGCCATTGGTGCATCAATGACACGGACATGGAACCCCCATGCCTAGTGAAATGGCTCGGGTATCAAACTAAGAGTCAGATATCATATCATAATCAGAGTGTCATAAAGCAAAGGTCAAATCAGATGGTCCATAACAGATGGTTCATAACAGATATATCAGGTGAAATACCAAAGGTCCAAATCAGAGTGTAATCAGAAAGGTTCATAATAAAAGGGATCATAGCAATGGCTTTGGGAAGTCTTAAACGAATCAGAATCAGAATCATATCAATGAGATAGGACACCCTTACTGAAAAAGGGTAGAGCATCTGTACCTTATTGCAAAGCAAAACAAAACCAGAAATAGCAAACACTGACAGGCTCAGGACCTCTCCTTCTTCACACCTAAGAGAGTAGAAGAGTATTACAATAGGTTTTAACTGACTTTCCATTTTAAGTAACCTTCCCTTTTAAGCAGATTTCCAAATTTAGTAAGTTTCCTTAGTTAGAAAGATTTAGACATTAGAGATTAGGTTAAGTTATTATAGAACAAAATTTATGGACATAAGGTATGTTTTAGCAAATCACTATAGTTTAGGGGTAAATATGGTAACTTTACACAAATTAAGGTTTTGATTGTAATTAAACCAAAGTTAAAGGTCAAACATGAAAATATTACAATTAATCTGTTTTGAATCCATATTTATCAAGTTAACGATTTCCAGTCCCTCAAGTTTACCAATATTACACTTTACACCCTTAAGTTACATAATTTACATATTAAACCTTATATTTCAAGATTTTACATTTAAACTCCTTTCATGACCATATTAACACAACAAGCCCTTAACCTTTTCAAATTACCGCAAATAACCCATATTCTATATGTTGTACGAATTGGTCCTCCACTTTTCATAATTTACACATTTAGTCCTTTAATAAAATAAATTACCATTCGATCCATAATTATTTTATTTACACTTTAAATCCATTTAATACCCAAAGTTACACATCAAGTCCCTCATAATTATATTTATACGAATTACCACAAGTTTTCCCAAAATTACAAAACAGGTCCTCCCATTTTAATTAAATTCCATTCGATATATACATTTTCCACAATTTACCATTTAAATCTTCCAAGTCTTATATTTACACAAAGACCCTTCATTTTATATTTTATTCACATTAGTCACAGTTTAATACACCTTACAAAAATGACCCATAAGTTCCAGAATTTACCGAATGCACCCTAAAGTTTTAAAATTTACAAAACATAACTTTAACTTTAATAATTAAACCGATTAACCCTTAATTATATCAAAATTACATAAAATACCCTCCTCATTATTTTTATACGATTTGCAGCCTCATTTTACTGTTTACAAAAATAACCCATAAGTTTCAATAATTACAAAACAACCCCTTTACTTATTTATTATCCGATCGTTTTTATAAAAAAAACATAACAAACCCTAGATCAATTCAATACTCAAACATTAGCTCATCATAATACATCATTTAATACTCTTTAATCAACAAAACAAGCCCTAGTTCATCAACCCTAGTTTACACGATTTGTTCTTTCCTTTTTTCTTTTAATCCGATCGAACCAAAACAAATAAATCCAAAACGATTCTTACAAGCTTCGAACACATGGTCCCAGATTTTATATAAGTCGAATAACATCTAAGAACATCCAGAAAATTCAGATCGAGGTCCCATAATTTTTGCATAGCCTCGTTTTCTATTTTATACGATATAAGGGTTTATATGTTAAATTAATTCGTACGACTCATATTTGATGCATGATTCATTTTTAAATGTTTAGTATGATTGTAATAGACGAAAAGAGTGTAGGAAAAATACCCTTAAGAAGAATCGAACGCGAGAACAAATTATAAACAAAACCCTTGTCGATATAACCCTAATCGACCAAATAAATTACCACGATCGAACCAGCAACTCTGGACCTCAACCATGATTTTTCCCACCTTCTTTGTCTTCAAACTCGTCCAAGAAAAATGACCTTAAGCCTTGAGAACCAGATTTCGATTTGTTTGGAGTTTTGAGAGTGTCGGCTAAATATTTTGTGTGTTTAGGGTTACAAAAATGTGTGAATGAGATATATATCCGGTTCTTATATTTTTCCTGGGCTTCACATAATGGATTGGACCTAAGAAAATTATTGTATCATTTTTCCTTAATCATTTGGGCTTATTTTCGATTTATAATACACTTTATAACTAATTATATAATTTTCGGAATTTAATTTAATTATGTGGCTGAAAATATTTTTCATAAATACAAAAATGTAACTTAATAAAGTTCTTAAAATAAATCTGATCATATTTGATATTTATCTGAATTTGTATCTTTTATTTGGTACCCTTTAATTGATTAATTGTACTTTTATAATTCCGGGGGTATTTTGGTCTTTTTACGTGTTTTAAAATTTCGGGTTTTACATTACGAGCTGATACATGGAAATAAACCAGATCTTTCCTTTCTTCGAGTGTTCGGTGCTCTGTGTTATCCGACAAATGACGGTCAAGATTTGGAAAGCTAAAGGCTAAAGCAGACGTAGGTTTCTTCGTTGGGTATGCACCAGATCGAAAGGGATACAGAATCTACAACAAAAGAACCCGACAAATCATGGAAACTATTCACGTGACATTCGATGAGCTGACTGAGCAAACGGCTCCTGGACAAACTAGTTCTGGACCCGCACCAAATTTATTGACACCTGGACCAATTAGTTCAGGTCTTATACATAATCTCACTCCTGCAGTTCTTTATGTACCACCAACCAATGATGAGTTGAAGAAGTTGTTTGATCCGATGTTTGATGAATATTTTGAGTCATCAACGGGTGACACAACAACAGAAGCTCCACCTGTACCTCCAGTTGTTGATGCTCCAGTTCTACAAAACTCAGAGGGTCCATCTGTATCTGTCTCAATAAGTCAAAATGCACCATCTGCCAGTCACTCACCGTCATCTTCAAACATACAATCTCATGTGGTACAACAAGGTTCTGTAGCAGACAATTCTTTTGAAGTGAATCCTTTCGCTCCTGCTGATGATGTTCCATTCGAGAATATATTCGCTCCTGAATTTTCTACAGAGACATCTTCTTCAGGAGATCACAACACGGCAACATCAGTTCAAAACCCTCAACCACATGATCATCTCAGAAAATGGACCAATGATCATCCAATTGACAACATCATTGGTAATCCTTCTCGTCCGGTATCCACTCAAAAGCAACTTGCCACCGACGCACTGTGGTGCTTCTTCAATTCCGTACTATCCAAAGTCGAGCCAAAAGACTTCAAAGAAGCCATGTCCAAAGACTGTTGGTTTACTGCTATGCAAGATGAAATACATGAGTTTGATCGACATGAAGTTTGGGAATTTGTGCCTCCTCCACAATGTGCAATGATTATTGCTCTAAATTGGATCTTTAAAGTGAAACTCGATGAGCACGGTGACGTTTTAAAGAATAAGGCACAACTTGTTGCAGAGGGGTATCGACAAGAAGAGGGCATAGACTTTGAAGAATCATTTGCTCCGGTTGCTAGAATTGAAGCCATCAGAATCTTTCTAGCTAGTGCTACCAGTCAGAATATGATTGTCTACCAAATGGATGTAAAGGCAGCATTTCTAAACGGTGATCTGAAAGAGGAAGTCTATGTCAGTTAACCATAAGGTTTTGTGGATCCTGATCGTCCGACTCACGTCTACCGATTGAAGAAGGCTCTATATGGGCTAAAGCGAGCACCCAGGGCATGGTATGATACTTTATCAAAGTTTCTTCTGGCTAATGGTTTCTCCAAAGGTGTTGTTGATCCTACACTATTCACTAGGAAATCGGGCAAACATCTACTTCTTGTTCAGATCTACGTAGATGACATCATCTTCGCTTCTTCTGATCCTAGGGAATGTGATAGGTTTTCTAACGAGATGAGTTCTAAGTTCCAAATGTCTATGATGGGACAAATGTCATTCTTCTTGGGTTTACAAATATTTTAAAGTCCCGGAGGCATCTTTATTAATCAATCCAAATATGCAAATGAAATATTGAAGAAATTTGGATTTGACTCAAGTGATGCTGTTGACACCCCTATGATTGAGAGATCAAAGTTGGATGAAGATCTCTCTGGGATCCCGGTTGATCAAACAAAGTTTCGAAGCATGATCGGATCCCTAATGTATCTCACTGCTAATAGGCCAAATCTATTGTTTGTTGTATGCATGTGTTGTCGATACCAGTCCAAGCCTACCAAGAGGCATCTGGAAGCGGTAAAACGAGTCTTCAGATATCTTCAAGGCAATATTCACATGGGTCTCTGGTATCCTAAGGACACAGCCATGGAACTTACTGCCTATGTCGATGCTGACCATGCGGGGTGTCAAGATACTCGTCGAAGTACGTCGGGAGGTGCTCAGTTTATTGGGGAAAAGTTGGTTAGCTGGTCTTCTAAAAGACAAATGAGTACTTCAATATCTTCCACAGAGGCTAAATACATTGTCATGTCCGCGTGCTGTGCTCAAATTATTTGGATGAGATCACAACTATCAGACTATGGTTTCGTATACAACAAGATTCCTCTGTATTGTGATAACAAAAGTGCTATCGCTCTTTGCTGCAACAATGTCCAACATTCCCGATCAAAGCACATCGACATCAGGCATTATTTCATAAGGGAACAGGTTGAGAAAGGGATTGTTGAACTCTACTTCGTGAGGACGGAGTTTCAGTTGGCTGATATCTTCACTAAGGCACTTCCGAGAGAACGGTTTCAATTTATTCTCCCACGACTTGGCATGAAGAGTTTGACACCTGAAACCCTCAAGTGTCTTCAAGAGGAAAAGGAGGAGTAAAGGATTTGCTTCACATATCCTTGTATAAACTTGTATATATCTTAAAACACAAAGAAAAATAGAAAAATATAAAACCTATAAAAACCATAAAAATCAGAAAAACAAAAAATACCAAAAATAGTTCTTCTAGGCATGTCTTCTGTTTATCGATAACATTTACGGTCCTAGAAATGTCATTCAATAATGACACGGGTCTTTAAATGAAGCTCGAGCAGAAGTTATACTAAATGGTTAAAACATGTCTTATCAGCTTGTAGTTACTTCAGACTGCAACCCGTACATTATTATGGGGAAAGCATGTCGCCAAAAAGGCGGTTGTTCCTCCAACTGGGTGATGTTCACCCGGGCATGGATTACTTTATATCCATGTTTCTTCAATTTGATGTACGATTCAGTGCATCTTCTCTTGTATAAGAAGAGAAGACTTCTTTACACCACAATCTCTCTCGCTTCTATGATTCTTCAAGAGAGTTTTTGGTGTTTCACAAGGTGGTAACTGGACTTAAATTTTCACAAATACTTGACGCTCAATTTAATGACTACAGCTCTTTAAATAGAAAACGGGTCATTAATTGAGGAGGAGAGTATCTGTTCAAACTTTCTGACACCTTTTTAAACTTTGTGCAACATCAGCAGTGACACTCTCTCTTGGTTTAATGGGGAGCATAGTATGCTCCATAATCAGAATATATTAAACCTGACCATATTTCTCCCACAATTTTTAACTTATTTAAATCAATTGGGATCACAAACCTCAAATGGTTTGAAATTTTTGATCGGGGGAGAGAATGTGACTTAAATATGAAATTCTGATAAAAAATGTGATCTTTTGGACTAAAGTGTAGGCTCTCCCATATGTGCTAAACCATTTCGTATATCGATGAACATATTGAGGGGGAGCGAATGATTTATGATGGCAATTGTGGAAGAACACCAAAGACCGAACAGTTTATGTTATGTGTTGGAGTTATAAGGATGGTAAGGTTAGGTACAAGTTCCCACGATCCCGCCAGAGCCAGAGGGATCTACCCAGGGACATCCCACTAGTTAGTGTAGAAGTCCTTAGGTATGATTAAAAAGGAGAAAAGTGAAAATAAGGGAAAAGTGCCGACTAAGATGGAGCTAGTACTGGAACAAACCCAACAAGGTACTAGTGATGAAGTCTCGGTAAGTGCTGAAGGGGTTGAAGAATGAAAAAGAAATGTAAAGATAAAGGGTGAAAAGAAAGAAGCCCTCCTTACACTTTAGGCAGAAACCGGGTCAATACATATGCTGTCAGAATCACGAAGTTGATTGCTGACATTGAAGACAAGTATCATGGACCCAGTGATACGCTGCACAACCCTCCCTAGCCACTCAAGGTCCCTCAAAGGACTCTTGTTTCATCTGTCACGGAGATCAATACATTTCTATCGTCTTTCTCACTTCGAGTTTGACAATACTGAAAAGGTGGCAGTCCTCTCCACCCTCCGATCACTAAATCAAAAACACACTATTGAGTCTAGAGCCAAGAGATCATCCATAAATCTCATTGGGACACACTTCCAGAATGCTTACTGTTTCATACACCGTGAAAAGTAAGAAAATATATGTTAAAGAGTCCTACGCATTATCCTTGTGGTATTGCCAGAACATCCGAGTGATATGTAAAATATTCACAATGAAGATGGAAATCCTTCTAGAGCCTACATCAAACAAGCTCTTGGTGGGTAACATGTGAGATCCTTCATGGATCAAACTTGTGACAACTGGAAAGAAACAATGGAGCGATTCACTCTTGAATCAGTCTTGTTCCAGGAATTGGATTGACGGTCTCACTTAATCAATGAATTTAATTCACTGATTCACTCTACCGTGTTGTCTGCTTTGAGACGTTCCGGTAAGAGAACATGCTTGTTATGACGACTCCAATGATAATTCGTTGGATAAGTCTATAAAACAAGCTGGAAATTCCTGTCAAGGATAATTCTCTTTAAAGGGAATTCTACCTGATCACAGGTCGGTCCTCACGGAACCGAAGGTTAATCCAACCACACCGAGCGAATGACAAAGCCATATTCGTTCTCCAATTTTATTGCTAACTATTTTATTTCAGATTCATATAAAGATGGTGATGGTCGTTCCTGATTCTAGAAGAGACATGTCAACTCACACTTCATGCTCACACTTACAAATCATTATCAAAGACATCATGATAGTTAAAAGACCTACAACACAGCTTCTGCAACTCTGATGAAGTTATCATGATCCAGAAAAGTGTGAGCATGCAGTCCAAAGGTCATAACAAATCACATGGAGGCAAAATTACCACAACGACTGAGCTTGGAGATTTATGGTGACTGTGATCTCAAAGAAAGCTCAAAGATCACGACTTCACATGAAGATGATGTTGCAAGATCACTTGAAGATATAATTTGGATGATATTCTCAAAAGACACTCAAATATCATCCAAGACAAAAGATTAGTCATCAAAAGTTCACTACTGAAGGCACAAAGATCTATGACTTTGAAGAATCAAAGACTATGAGCTTCGATTTTAAACTCATGTAATAGAATGCTAGAATTCAATATGTAATTTTGGGGTGACCTCCCTTAGGGGGAGATTGTTAGGAATACGAATATTCATATGAAAACTCGGTCACCCCAAGTATCTATTAGCATTAAGAAGCTCGTAGGATAATTAGTATTATTAGTATTAGTTTAGTTATATTAGTATTTATGGAGTGGGTCGGGTCTTTACCCACTGTCAGCTCGCTCCACAGCCCACACGGGGCACCTATGTTAGTAACTATAAATACACCTCTCCACCTAGGGAGAGGGTTGGAACCTTTCATTATTTCAATACTACTTCACATTTCTCTCTCTAAAGTTCCCATTCTCTCTATCTCTCTCTAAATCCATTCGGCCAAAACAAGATCAAAGTATGTTATATGTTAGTGAATATGTTACAAGTAATATATATATATAATCTTATATATATATTAGGTTAAGTTTAATATATATATATATATTACAAGTAATATATATATATAATCTTATATATATATTAGGTTAAGTTTAATAATTATGTATTTAATTAATTAGGGTTATAATCAAATTAACACGTTCGTTACTCCGTTTGGTCAAAAAGTCAAATGTGGCCAATTTCTTGTTGGGCTCGGCCCAATAGTCCACGCATCACTATTATAACCCAATATATATATTTAGCCCATTATTGATAATTAGTAATATTAATTACGTAACGAATTTTAATTATATCAATTAAGCACTTATAATTAAGTTATTAAGTCAAAAAGTCAAACATGACCAAAATTAAATGGGTTCGACCCATATAACTCCATACGACCCATATTCATATTTTTTATAAGCTAAATACAATTAGTTATGGCTTATTCAATAAGCTATTCAAAATAAACTTTTAAGCATTAATTCCACCATTTCACCACTTGAACCAAAATTTTATGTTTTTCAAAACCCCAATAGTTTTGTAATTTTATTATGGCCGATCCATATATATAGCCATATAAGTGTATATATTGCCTTAATCTCGCGTAATTAACATTAATCATATTTGTATCATCAAACTAGTACCATATTCAACAAGATTTACCACACAAGCAAGAAATACTCTAATTTGTACAAAAACTTCAAAAATGTCGAGCACTATATATAAAATAACAAGCCCTAGCTTTTTCATTTTAACAAAATATACACATTTAACAATTTGTAACATCATTAGACATCAAATGAACATGAAATTAACAAGATTAGAAAAGTTTTGATGATTCCTTACAATGCTTGTATGTTAACGTGAGCTAGGAAGAACCAAGAACAACCCAAACTTCACCAAATTTACCCAAACCACGTTCTAATTAACCCGAAACTCTTGAATATACACTCTAATTTACTTGAACTTCAAAGAAAATTTATAGATCTTGAGAATTATGAGTGATCCGTGAGTTTTGATAGAAAATGATATAGGAATGTAGGTGAGGTTAAAATGGATTAGTGTTTTTGTTTGTGTAACATTTAGGGTAATGGTATAATATTTATAAGATTAAATTTGAGTTAGTGCTAAGTTTTTGGCATATAGTGGGGAAGAGTTATCTAGGGGCCGGTTATGGACAAATTATAGGGGGAGGGAAAAATATTTTTACTCCTCGTTGGTGTATCGTGTGTCGGTTTGAGCTTAAACGTTACCGTAAAGTCCCGGTTTGACGTTTTTGGACACGTACATGTAAAATAAGGTTTTTATCCACGTTTTTGTCAGAAATGTAATAAAATATTATTACTGACTCAAAAATATATTTATTTGACTGCTACCATATGTACTGTGTTGTCGGTACGCGTGTGCGGTTGCTTTTTCAGTAAAATGTGAGAAAACTCTCAGTTAATTACGAAACTTGTCAGTAACTAACAAAATAGAATAATTTATGCTTAGTGACAAAAATAAACTGTGAAAACGTAGAAGGGGGGGTGAATACGTTACCGTTTTAAAATCTTAAAACTTGTTATATCAAATGTCCGTTTAGGATTGTTTTAATATGAAAGATGTTTCTAACTTGCATAAGTTGAAACATGTTGTCACACAAGTATTATCAACAAGTCACACCATAATCAATCACATAATGCAAATATAAAAGTAAAGAGATAAGTAAAAGAAAGCGCAAATCGAACACAATGATTTATAGTGGTTCGGTCACGGGGCTCCTCTCCGCCCTACTCCACTCCCCGAGAACCCAACTCGAGAGTTACTTCACTAGATCAACAAGCTCCCTTCTCGGCGGAGAAACCCTTACACACGTCGCTTACACTTTTTTCGGTACAAAGCTAAATACCGGGTTCTAGTTCGAGGTAGAACCAACCTAACGTCGCCTATACAATTTCCGACACTAAGCTAGATGTCGAGTTCTTTTACATGGGTACAACCACTCCCGTCGTCGCTTAACCTTTTTCCGGTACTAAGCTAGATACCGAGTTCTTTACAAGGGTACAACCACTCCCACTATGTTTTATGGCCCAACATAGAAACCTTGTGTTTTATGGCATAAACACATAAACCACCTAATCTAATAAGGTATGTTACAATGATGATCCATGACTTAAATGTTTCATGGATATGTATGACTAATCTAGATGAACTTCCATTGATGGGAAGTCTTCAATGAATGAAGATCACAAGCTCCCTAAACTTGTTGTGATGGATCTTCATGTATGCATGTGAAATCTACATGAACTTCTTGAATAAGAAGTCTTCAATCATTAAGGATATCAAGTTCCCTTGAATCTTCATATGTTGGAATGCTTTGGTGGATGATGACTTCAAGATCTTCTAACCTTCATGGTAGATCAGGAAGTATGCTATGGATGATGACTCATGATCTTAAGCTTGCTACACAGGATCATAACAAGTGTATGCTTACAACATAATGAAAGTTAGTAACATTATGATCATTATGCAAAGGGTGATTAATGTGTGTTTCTACATGATTTACTAATGATCTAAATGTATGCAAAGGGTAGAGGAAATGTGTGTTCAAGTTTGATAAACAATGGGTAAACAATAGGCTGCTATTTTTAGCCAACAAGAATTTTGCCCGGCGGATTTGGCGGATCCCAAAAATTGGATCCGTCCTTTATACCATTTGGATCCGCCGGTGTCGGCCAGCTAATAGATTCTCAAATCTTTCCATATCTTACCATATCTTGCCATGTCTTCAAAAGTCAACTTGTTAGCTTGAAGATCTATACAAAATATATTACAAATCTTCCAAGATATGTAAGTGATGCATGCCATGATGTTATGTTAAATATTTCTAATTTAAGAAATAAACATAAACATGTAAATGTATATATGTATGTAACATGTATCCTAGTGATCATGTAGCATGTATATACTAGCTTAGCTAATATATGTTTACCAAGATGTATCTTGTTAGTTTGACACCTAAAGTGTACTTATCCTATTAGACTTAGGAAACATGATGTACAAGTAAAAATACTTGTTTATGCAAAGGTGTAAAATGATGTTCTAAGTAGAATGATTAGCCTTTTAAAATACTTAATTTCCTGACCGTATTTTAAACATTCTAAATGGTTTGTTAAGGGTTTGATCATAATGCCACATAACAAACATGTACGAACCTGTGTTGTATCATACGAGGACTCGAGAGGTGTTGAAAGTATGTTGAGACAAAATAAGATTACAAGTAACTTGTACATTTTACGTTATGTATCAAGTTACATGTTTGTCATCAATCAAAACAAACGAGATTGCTTGCACTAACAATCTCCCCAACGAGACTGCTTGCACTAACAATCTCCCCCTTTTTGATGATGACAAAATATGTAAACGTGATAGAAAGTAAAATGTAAAAAAGTTACTTGTGTCCATACTAACTTTAACATTTCCTTCTCCGTTTACACCTTTCTCAACTCTTCTAGCCAATTACTTTCTCCGTTTACACCTTTCTCCCCCTTTTGTTGAAGCAAAAAGGGTGTGTCCTTGGAGTTAACTTCATTTCTCCCCGAAATGGCGAGCTTGCATCATCCCTAGTGAAGTTAAATAGACTACTCCAATTTCCTATGGTTGTTCCGTTCCCTAGGTTGTTAGCGGATCCATAGATCAAATTAAGACTCTTAACCTACATCAAGGTTAGTGTTGTGCAACAAAACAAAAAAATTATATGAAAAATGCATGATGAATGAAATGCACATAGCAAACGCTACATGTGGGTAGGCTATGTTGGACTATCTCCTCCTTATTGTCGAAACAAAAAGAAGATATGCGTAGCGGAATGCGATTTTGAGAACTTTAAAGCTCCCCTTTGGTTTATACTCCCCCTAAACGGAGTGCCAAGGTATGATCCTACAAAACAAATGTTAGTGCATGATATGCTCCCCCTTTATCAATACTCCCCTTTGCTAGGGTGCCAACGTATATGATGCAAGGATTAGAAATGCTACAAAAAAAAGTTAGTATAAAACAATATTTGTCCTTGGACGAATATGTGATATACGATAATACGTATATATGATGCATTCTATACATGCTTGACGGAAACTCCCCTTGCTCTAGGGCATCAAGATGAACCTACAAAACAAAAATTAGTACTATAGAAGCTATGTCTTCAGACATAAATGTCATATACGACCAAGTGTATAGACGATGCAATGTGAGTGTTCGATAGATATTCCTCCTGGTTTGAGGACGTCAAGAAGCACCTACAATAAAGACGAAAAATAATCGATGCAAACTTCATCCTTAGATGAGTATGCTATATATGATCTAGCGTATATGATGATGAACCTACAATGACATGGTTAGTGCAATATATTTTATCACAAAGAAAAATATTATGCAACATATCAATAATCTAATCACAAGCAACTTACCAATTGTGATTGTCTAATCAAAGAAAATATGATGCAGCATACCAATTGTGATAACAATCATGATTATCTAGTAAACCATGTTATAAAGAGTGTAATCTTATAATAAGAATTACAATCACACAAAAAAAATCCTACAAAACAATGCCTATGAGAAGGATATGAAGTAGAATTAAAGTGAGTGATGCTAGTGTTGGTGTTAGTTTACTAGTGATAACTCAATTGATAACTAAAGGATGATGCAAGTAGGGTTTTTTTTTTTTTTTTTTTTTTTTTTTTTTTTTTTTTTTTGCTAATCTGTGAGGTGATGGAAGGTGGTTAATGCAATGAATTTAGAAACTCTAATGTATAGCAAATGCTATAAGAGTATTGAAGCTGGTTACGGTTATGACATTGTCATCTACCAAAGATGATGAATCGTGCCATAATAAGTGCTTGAATGGAATTAAGAGAAAGTGAAGACAATGATCACTTAGGAATAAAATTCCATATATAACTATTAGAAATACTTGATATCTATATGAGGATGAAAATGTCATCATATGATGAGAGAGTGTTGGTTGGACCAACGTGTTGACACTAGTGGTTTTGATATATCATTTGCACTAACAATGATGTGCTTGATATGTATCAAGAATGAAAAGGATGAGATCCTATGATGGTATTCTAGACAATGAAGGTGTTCAAGACAATGAAGTTGTGAAGGAAAATCCTAGACTCGGTTGTGAGAGGGTTGTCTATTTTAAAAGGTTAAAAACTAAACCTAGTACCCACGGATTGGACCAAATATTTGGTTCCGTCCGTCTTATCCAAGGGTTCCGTGAGACCAGAATAAATTTGGTCATGTTTTGTCATTTTTTATCAAACGAAGGTTCAAGCTAAGGTGTATTTACTTATAACTACGGATTTGGTTTCACTAATCCTAGTCAAAGTCTAATGAGACTTAATGGTTCTTAGTCAAACACATGATGTGTTTTTCACTAGACGAAGTATTGGTGCAACGCTATGATGTTGATATAAGAAGATTTGACACACTTGTGATTTTGTGAACTGATTACAACTAAATAATGTGAATCTAAGTGTTCTTTAATACAGACAGATAATTATGTGAATGAATTTCTCTCCCCTTTAATCGGTGGACATCCAACATAATGTGTACTGTATTGACTTAAGAATGACAATGCAAGCGATGAGCTTAGCAATGTTTTTGCGGATGTTGGTTAGCATACTAAGAGCTTCATCCTCGAAGTCACGTAGCTCTTTTCTATCAATGCAAGATGATCGCATGACGAGGCATGTGGTTTTCTCATTTGAGGTGTATTGTTATAACTAAAAGATGATGAAGATGTTGTTAGGAAAGCGGAAGCAATAATGTGATTTGGAAAGTGCTTGATTGAAAGATATGGAAACACAAATTTCAAATCTTTGAAAGTTAATCCTATTAAAGACAATATGCAAGTTAATGAGTCCCATAAACATATTACTAATTTACATAGCAATAAAGGAACAAAAATTACGCAAGATGAGCATAGCAAAGAGAAATAACACATAGTTTGTTATCAACCTACAAGACAAAAGTTTTAATAACA
Source organism: Artemisia tridentata subsp. tridentata (assembly GCA_021014915.2). Lineage (NCBI taxonomy): Eukaryota > Viridiplantae > Streptophyta > Magnoliopsida > Asterales > Asteraceae > Artemisia > Artemisia tridentata. The sequence continues at coordinate 13,293,791 of CP139503.1, forward strand.
AAAGATGAAGTCATAACAAAAATAAATATTTAACTACTAGACAAAAAGCTACTACATAGCATAAAGACAAATAATCATATTGCAAGATATCATGACATTGTTTTTGATACTACATTGTGAGATTGTTTTGAAGTTAGGCTTAGTCACTTAAGCATACTTACCCATTAATTAACACAATGATCTATGTGATTAATATCTAAAATAAAACGACTTCTAAATGTTCATCATACCAAAAACACTTAGATACATTACATGTGCACACATGGCAAACAAATAGTGTGACAAAGTCACAAAAGAAATGAAATGACAGATTCATGCAAACAATTCTAACCATTCGGAAGCATGCATCATTTAGACTATTCTATGAAAAAGACTCAAAGAATGTCAACAAAAGACACGAGCTTTCAAATATAGAAACATCATATAAAAATGACATATCATGAGTTAACAAGTAATACGTTAATCTTGTGAAATAGCATATAAAAGAATGAACAAATCATGTTAACATGAAGCATATAAGCATGCAAACAAAACCTTTCCAAGGTTTACACATTTGACAATCAATCATGATAACGTCAAGATACTAAATCATATCAAACAATTAACATGTAATCAACAAATGTATGTGTAATGCAAGTAATTTTAAAGAAAAATCACATTTACTACTTGTTTGATTAATATTCCTAAGACAAGATAAACTATCATCTTTTAATACTTACTTTAGGCAAGTATACGAATAAAGATTTTTCAAGTTGGAGAATGAATATGAGACTATTACTAGCTGTGCTCAATTCAGGCTAAAGACGACCATTTTTACGGATGATTCCACATACCTAACTTCTCTGCTGGAAGCAATTTAACCGTTAGGTTAAATTGAGTTTCTAATGCAATAAATTCTCCAGTAGTCATTCTCATGTCTGAAAGATAGGAATTCCTATTTTTGTCTATTAAAGTATATAAAATATGATAGTTTACCAATTACTTGGCTTAATGAGACTCAACTATTTCTATAAAAAACTAATGTGATGAAGATGTCACGTTATACACGTAAATTTGACAAATATGTGTCAACAGATTTTAATCTTTGTGTTTGGAATCTAAGGTTGAATGATCTAAAGAGTGACATCCTTTAAGTTAAGTTTAAGTATGAAAGTAAGTTGATCATCTAAGATCAAGATGTGTTTGTGTGTGATAATGGAATATGTTAAGAACGTTCTCAAGAAAGTTCTTTGGAACAAGTATCTAAATAAAGTTACCAACTTTTATAGATCTTGTGTATGCTCTAGAGATGTGTAGGATATGCTCACGGTTTAAACTAGATTATTAGCCAGGTTTGGTTATGATGTATGCTTGAAAGGAAATAGATACATAGAGTATCTTTCAACAAGTAAGATTATCATACTTGTGAAAACAAGTATGACACGATGAGGGGGAAGCTCTAGTTCATAGAACTTATAGATGTTTGTTTAAGATCATATACCCAATGAGGTGTAATGAAATCTCTTGTAACACAACCGTTCATGTTGCAAGGAGAGAATGATAGGATATATATTATCCTTTTAACAAGATGAAGACTAAACGCATGATTTCTTAGGCATAATGTTTTCCGAAACATCGTGTTTTCCTAAATGAAGATATTAAGCCTAAGTGTTTGGATAGACCTAAACTTTCTCTTTAAAATTATGACAACTAGATGATGATAAGATAAACTTACTTGAGTTTCTTATGTATACTCCTCAAGATTCATTGTCACTTGGGTTGCATAAGGTTATCTTTGAGATTGCATTTTAACATATGTTGTTAAAATGTTGATTTAAGGTTTAATGAAACTTACGCAGAAGTTTAATGACAAAGTATTACCAATACTTTGATAACTTGTGAAAGTGGTACTACTTAAACCTAGTGGAAATTGATAAACAATGAATGTGAGCATCATGCTCATCTGATGGTGAAGGTTCTAATCCTATAGGTGATGAAGTATGGTTGAGTTTGTTTAACGAGTGTTTGGACAAAGGGCTTTTTGAGCAATGTACTCAATGGATTCAAATGATAATAAGGATTGTGGTGATGTAGGGGTTTGTTGTGCTATGAAGGTACTTAGGTTTTATGGATGTTGAAAGCAACAATGATGGAGACTAATTCTTGTTATCCATAGGAAGGTACAGCTAGTGTGTGATGTGATCTAAAGCTTAAGATCTGAGACATATCACAAAAGTGAATGCGATAGGATGATGGTGAAAGTACAAGTGTACTTAGGTTACATGAATGTTGAAGATGACAAGAATAGATACTGATTCTTGTGATTCACTAGTGGATGAAGTGCTTAGTTATGTTTGTGAAATCTAAGGGCTGAATGTGATGGGATGAAGAACAAATGTTCTAGTTATGATAAGTGTTTTAACATACGTTGTTAAAATACTTGGGAGTTGATTGTTTCGGATATGACTATTAATGACTACAATTTGTAAGCCAGATATACTTGAATATTTCGGACGAAATACTTAAGTTGTCAATCCTATTTTGAGAAAAGGATAACAAGACTTGAAAATTACATCTATAACCTAAGTGTTAGTTATGACTTGACGTAAATCGTCTTGAAGGATGACATGTTAACCAAGTGAGGCAACATACGTGAATACAAGATAGACATGAGTTGGGTTTGTAATCTGTGATATATTTGCAAACAGTGAGTCTGGATTAGTTTGGAAGTTGTCAATTTACAAATCAAGCTAGTGAATGAGTAAAGGACGGGAAGATGCAGTGAGTGTGTGTACTGATCATAAATACACAGTGATCCTACGTATTGCAAGGAACTAATTTCCGGGTTCCTAGCTTGTGACAAAAGGGTAATTTGGATGAAAATTTGAATTTTCAAATTTTAGTAGGAAGTGGCTTTCTTAAAGTTCTAAGTGTGCCTAAGTCATCCTAATGTGCCAGAAGATCAGCAGAAGAATCCTAAGGACTAGAATCAATAATCTAAGGATCTGGATTAGTCGGGAATTTTGAAAAAGTTACTGTTGGAGTTGGCGGATCCAAACGATAACAAAGGTGGAACCAAACTTTTGGTTCCGCGGAATCCGCAGGTTCAGGACTGGCGGAGCCAAAGAATACAACAGGCGGATCCAAAATATGGGATCCGTCATATCCGCCATGTGAATATCCTAATTCTTAACAGAGAGTATGCTAAAATACCCGAACCCCGTTCAATTCCCGAAAATTGTCCTACAACATATGCAACCACTTATTTGTGATTGATTAAAACCAAAAACACAGGTTCTAACGCACGTTTGCACATAGATCAATCAGATGATAATAACTTACCATAAATGGATGTTAAGCCAAACAGTGGCTTAAACACGGAAACTTTATAACATCAAAGTGTTATCGTCCTGCATGATACGGTTAGTTCATACGATCATTCAAGGATAAGTTTCTATCCTATGACAAGTCACATACATTAAACGACATTATAGAAGCAGATATACCAAACACCTTTTACAAGAATACATTAAGACAGTGACTCCATTTAACGCTTGAACCATTTGGAAATAGCATGTGCAAAAGAACAATTTACAAGACACTTAACTAATTTTACCTAGTTATCATTCCCAAGTCAATTTTGCATATCATTTGCAAGAAATGCTATCTAAAACAATTTTTCAACTTATTGCACAAAATCTAGCAAAAGTCCTATTGTGCACAAACAGGAAATTGACAAACAAGCAAATGAATATCAAGGCAAGATTGACACTTATGTATTACAAACAAACAAGTGTAATCACAACATTAAACAAGCAAACAATATGTATGCAAATAGCTAGAGCAAGTAGTCATATAGAATAACATAAATGAAAAGATACTTTTCGTCACTTTGTGGTTAAACATAACGATGTATACCAAGCTTGATTTGTTTCCTGTATATAAACTAAATTCTTTAGTTTCAAAACAAATCATATCAATGTTCAAAGGATACCAACTTACATTACCCGACTCAAAAGTTTATGTTACTGTGTCAAAATGAAACTTAATATTTTGACCAGGTTGTAGTATTTGATTTGTTTTACCTACTTCAATTTAGATTTAGAACATGAGATTATTTTTAAATGAAAGTAGACTTAATTCCCTTCAAAATTATAAGTGGCGCGACTTCTACGGACTTACGGTTAATTAGTTATGAATTTTTGAAGTTGGACAAAAACTGCATAACATACCGACGGATTTGGTGGATCCTTTTTGGGGGTTCCGCCCTTTGTAACAAAGGGATCCGTGGGTGTCTGTGACAGATTCTCCTAAACTCGTATTTTGACATAAAGAGAACGTGTAGGACTCGCTAGACTTAATATTAAACATATATTACAAATGTTTAATCACATTTCTACTTATGTGACTTATCTAAACATTTTCGAAGAGATTTTTCAACTAATTTAATAGTTATCCCAAACGCTCCTTTAAAACCTGTGTTTTTCCTAACTTGGCTTTACGCACACAATTTTTCACTTAATCTTTTTAAGAAATCTTTTCTTTTGTTTTTCAAGGATATCTTCAAGCTTGGATACAAAGTAACATCTAACAACAAAATTTCTAAGTATACTTTGCGAAACATTTTTCATATTATATTCTGCTTCAATGGTAATTTGATACATGGATCGTACTCCATTTTAAAAACCATTTGTTTTGAAAATGAGAGCCACGTAGCTCTGATACCAATTGTGAAAACGTAGAGGGGGGGTGAATACGTTACCGTTTTAAAATCTTAAAACTTGTTGTATCAAATGTCCGTTTAGGCTTGTTTTAATATGAAAGATGTTTCTAACTTGCATAAGTTGAAACATGTTGTCACACAAGTATTATCAACAAGTCACACCACAATCAATCACATAATGCAAATATAAAAGTAAAGAGATAAGTAAAAGAAAGCGCAAACCGAACACGATGATTTATTGTGGTTCGGTCACGGAGCTCCTCTCCGCCCTACTCCACTCCCCGAGTACCCAACTCGAGAGTTACTTCACTAGATCAACAAGCTCCCTTCTCGGCGGAGAAAACCTTACACATGTCGCTTACACTTTTTCTGGTACAAAGCTAAATACCGGGTTCTAGTTCGAGGTAGAACCAACCTAACGTCGCCTATACAATTTCCGACACTAAGCTAGATGTCGAGTTCTTTTACATGGGTACAACCACTCCCGTCGTCGCTTAACCTTTTTCCGGTACTAAGCTAGATACCGAGTTCTTTACAAGGGTACAACAACTCCTACTATGTTTTATGGCCCAACATAGAAACCTTTTGTTTTATGGCACAAACACATAAACCACCTAATCTAATATGGTATGTTACAAAGATGATCCATGACTTAAATGTTTCATGGATATGTATGACTAATCTAGATGAACTTCCATTGATGGGAAGTCTTCAATGAATGAAGATCACAAGCTCCCTAAATTTGTTGTGATTGATCTTCATGTATGCATGTGAAATCTACATGAACTTCTTGAATAAGAAGTCTTCAATCATTGAGGATGTCAAGTGCCCTTGAATCTTCATATGTTGGAATGCTTTGGTGGATGATGACTTCAAGATCTTCTAACCTTCATGGTAGATCAGGAAGTATGTTATGGATGATGACTCATGATCTTAAGCTTGCTACACAGGATCATAACAACTGTATGCTTACAACATAATAAAAGTTAGTAACATTATGATCATTATGCAAAGGGTGATTAATGTGTGTTTCTACATGATTTACTAATGATCTAAATGTATGCAAAGGGTAGAGGAAATGTGTGTTCAAGTTTGATAAACAATGGGTAAACAATGGGCTGCTATTTATAGCCAACAAGAATTTTGCCCGGCGGATTTGGCGGATCCCAAAAATTGGATCCGTCCTTTATACCATTTGGATCCGCCGGTGTCTGCCAGCTAATAGATTCTCAAATCTTTCCATATCTTACCATATCTTGCCATATCTTCAAAAGTCAACTTGTTAGCTTGAAGATCTATACAAAATATATTACAAATCTTCCAAGATATGTAAGTGATGCATGCCATGATGTCATGTTAAATATTTCTAATTTAAGAAATAAACATAAACATGTAAATGTATATATGTATGTAACATGTATCCTAGTGATCATGTAGCATGTATATACTAGCTTAACTAATATATGTTTACCAAGATGTATCATGTTAGTTTGACACCTAAAGTGTACTTATCCTATTAGACTTAGGAAACATGATGTACAAGTAAAAATACTTGTTTATGCAAAGGTGTAAAATGAGGTTCTAAGTAGAATGATTAGCCTTTTTAAAATACTTAATTTCCTAACCGTATTTTAAACATTCTAAATGGTTTGTTAAGGGTTTGATCATAATGCCACATAACAAACATGTACGAACCTGTGTTGTATCATACGAGGACTCGAGAGGTTTTGAAAGTATGTTGAGACAAAATAAGATTACAAGTAACTTGTACATTTTACGTTATGTATCAAGTTACATGTTTGTCATCAATCAAAACAAACGAGATTGCTTTCACTAACAATCTCCCCAACGAGACTGCTTGCACTAACATAAACTTTTTCTACAGTGACTGTAAGCTACAGTATGCGGGACAGCTCCCAAAAATGCTCAAAAATACTCAGAAACATGCAAACGCGCATAGAAATGCTCAGCTTAATAATAATAAATAACCACTTAATATTAATTAACAACGTGAAAATTACCATTTGTCACAGTAAACTTCATGAACTTATGTTTAGACCCAAAAATCACACAAAAAATGTAGGAATCATTAGTTTAGACCCCGTTCACTCCGACCCAAATTCTGGACAGCTTGTTCACATAAAATCACACACAACAAAGCCCTAATTCACGTTAATAAATGTGTACGCCTCTCATTAATTCCTTTAGGGTTTATACCAGATTTTAGGTCATGTATTAAGTGGCTTATTAAGGTTTAGATGACCAGATCTAGGGCTCGTACCACAGCTGATTCGAGAGGGCAAAATAGAAACAAAGGTCAACATATATGTTTCACAATTCTATGATTTTATGTGGTGATAAATTCTCTTTATACATATGCTTACATATTAACGACACAACAAACGAATCAAAAAGATTATAATGAGTAACAAGTATGTTCATGATCAGGTTTTAGTTATAGTTTAAGGCGTATAATATTTATTATGACAAGAGGAGTACCTTGGCTGAGAACAAAGATGGAACGAGAGACTCAAGAACAAGAACCACACCAAATCGGTTATAACCCACAACAGCAAACTCCAAACAGCAACAAGAGCAACCAACAGCAACAACCTTTAGACTTGGAATAGAATAAATGTCTTGGACTTTGAGAGAAAATGAACTCCAGGAAACTTTGTGTATTGTGTTTTAGAATCGGTATGAAAAGGATAAGGGAAAGGCCAAATATAAAAGTTGAGAAAGCGTGTGTTTTTGTTTAGGAAATAGATTATACCGTATAATATTTGAGAGTGTATGTCGTGAGGTTTAAGGAGTAGATTAGGCAAAGAGTATCTCTTATTTAGTTAGGATATGCACCAAGTTATTAGTCCTTATCTTGTGATTATACAATTCTTCAAATTTATTAAGGAAACATAGGATTGTATCGTGTGATACATATAGGTCTAAGTTAGGAATGTCACAAAGTTTATTTACTTAGTTAACTTAGGAAAAAAACGTAATAATATAGACTTATTACATAATATAAAGTTTTAATTATTTCTTAATTATAATATAAACTTAGGTTAAAAATCAATTTAGTTATAAAAATGTGAAACCGGAATTTCGGGTTTTACAGTGAGACAATCTAACAATATGTAAGATAAACATATACCTTTTGGCTTACCTATTTACCAACTAAGTCAATTTAATGGTAAAATAGGTTTTCCAAGCCAATTGCACGTTTTAAAACACAAGTACTTTTTGACCAAGCCACTTCATGTCCATGTCTCAACAAGAAGAAATAAACTGTTATAATCACACTATACGTTATAAGTCATTTATCAGTGACTTCATGTATATGTCTTAAAGAAGACATAACGAGAAAACGTCTTACTTTATATTATTATAAGTCTTGTAACAATTAAAAGACTTCATGTTTGTAATAAACATATGTAACTAAAGTAATCATGAACACCATCTCTTGGTTTCAATAGTAATTTCAAGTTAATTTATTTATGTCATTCCAATAATACATAAATATACAAATTGAAGTAGTACTAGATATTTCATTTATATATGTCATTCCAAGAATACATAAATATTTAGTTTGAATTAGTCTTAGATATCATCTTGACACATGTTCTAAATAAGGCATTCTTACATTTAAATATATAAATCCTTTTAGAACATTAGGGGATGCTTGATAGGGTGGAATAGAAAGATGAGAAAAGGGAGGAGAATAATATCCCGTGTTTGTTGGACAAAAGAATGGAAACCGGAGATTATAAATTGATTCTCCTTCCATAAATATGATTCTTCTAAAAAGTCAAGAATTGGGGGAATGCAATATTTTAATGCGCCTGATTCTCCCTAATCATTCTCGGTGATTGGGGATCTTCATAAAAAAATCGGGATATTGATGATAACTGAAACGCGTGCAAATCACATTTAAATACCGATGGTTCTTTCTACACACTGCATATCCTCTGAATCTCAATCTGCTAGGTTTAATTTTTCATCCCAACTAAGGTAAATGTTACTATACCTTCTTTTCAAGCTTTACTTTGTCACAAATCCATTGTTAATTTTTGTAAAATGATTAAGTTTTGCATTTTGTTTGGTTGTAAATTGTTTATTCATAATTTGGTTAAAAGAATGATTCAATTGATTATGTTAGAATGTCATATACATGATAATTTGGAGTGCTTAACGAATCAGTTAATGATGGTTTTTGGGTTTAATGTGTTGATTATTTGGGATTTTGATGCAGATATCTAGTTAAAAATGATGTATGTTATTTGGGATTTTTGGATTCAGAACTTGTTTACTATGGAGTATATCAAAAAAAGTATTCAGATGAGATGTGACTTGATAATGCAATATTCAAATAACTCTATCAAAACACAATGTCGAACACCCTTTAAAAAAGAGTGATCAGTGTATCTTGTTTCTTTAGTATAACAATTTATACTTAATAGATTTTTTGAGATTTGATCTTAATATGTTTCCGCTAGTAGTTGATTATACTTATACTAGTAAATTACTAAAATGGTCTTGATTTTGTTTCAAAATGCATTGCTGTATATTTTGTTTCTAAAGTAATACACTTTGTAGATGGCGATAACATCTTTGTCCCAACGGAGAATCAAAAGTCGAAAAGCGACAATGATGGCCACCTTAGGAGCAGCCCATACAATGTTCATTGTGATACGTTGGTTTATGCTATGTGGTGTTTCTATGAATCATATTATCGAGTCTAGAACATTGCGAAAAAAATATTTTACAAGTTATTACAATAGATGTCAAAATATGACAAGGATGGTATATGAAAGTGACACTACGAGTGTGGTAAATGTAAGAATGAATAGATACGCATTTACGACATTATGTGAGATTCTTGAAACTAGAGGAGGGTTAAGCTGTAGTAAACACATGAATGTCGATGAACAAGTTGCTATGTTCTTGTACACGCTTGCACATAATGAGAAAAATCGTATAATAGTTAATAGGTTCCAAAGGTCGGGTGAAACAATTAGTTGGTATTTCAAGTTAGTCTTAAATGCGGTATGTCGACTACATAAAAAGTTTTACAAAACACATGTGCCAGTGCCGGATAATGAATTAGATGAGAGGTGGAGATGGTTTAAGGTTAGTGAACTATACCTCTGTCTCATAATAATATGGATCTCATTAACAAGCTAACACTATATTTTTATATGTGAAGGGTTGTTTAGGAGCATTAGATGGAACTTATATTAAAGTTAGGGTCCCTGCTAGTGATCGAAAACCATATCACACCCGAAAGGGTGAGATATGTACCAATGTTCTTGGTGTTTGTACAAGAGACCTTGAGTTCATATATATGTTGGCGGGATGGGAGGGTTCGGCAGCCGATAGTCGAGTGCTTCGAGATGCTATTAGTAGGCCAAATGGTCTTAAAGTAACACATGGTACAGTATGTTATCTATCAAACATTTGTATATCATAATTACATATAGTTATTCATAACAGTTATCTAAAAGTTAAATATTTGTAATCAATAGGCACATACTACCTTTGTGATGCTGGATATATGAACGGTGAAGGGTTTTTAAGCCCTTACCGTGGTCAACGTTACCATCTTAATGATTGGAATCGTCCACCTACAACCCCGAAAGAGTTATATAACATGCGGCACTCATCAGCAAGGAATTGTATTGAGAGATGTTTTGGCTTGATTAAGGCTAGATGGGCCATTTTACGCGATGTTTCATACCATCCGCTAGATTCGATGTCACGGATTATAATTGCTTGTTGTTTAATGCATAATTTTATTCGTGCAACAATGAGCGAGGACCCAATTGATAATGATGTAGCAAACAATCATACACAACCTGCAAATGATCATGATAATGTTATTAACACCGTGGAGGCATCACAAGGATGGAGTGACCGTAGAGATAATCTTGCCAATGAAATGTTTAATGAGTGGAATGCAAGACGTGCACACCTATCTTGATATGTATATGCCTGCAATATTAGAGACCAAATGTGTTCATGGTTCATTAGTAACCTGTGTTTTCTTTTGTTGAACTTGCAATATGTATTCAGGGTTCATTACTAATAATGATATTTGTTGAACTTGCAATATGTGGTAATATGTTTATAAGCGCATCTGATTATATTAGGCTTTATTCAATATATTTTTGGCTTAATGTTAACTTAGGCATGGCGGAATCAAGTGCTCCTAAAGGTCCTGGTAAAAACAAAAGAGGATGGACATCAAATGAAGATGAAAAGTTGATTGATGCATTGATGGAGTTGCATGTATCCGGTAAGTATTCAGGTGCTGATAATGGTTTCAAACCCGGATATTTTAAGGCGGTGCAACAATTGTTGGAGGTAAGTCTTCCAAACTCGGGATTGAAAGCGGAGCCTCATATCAAGTCAAGGCTCAAGACATTAAAGTCAAATTTTAGCATTGTGCATGACATGTTACTCGGCACTGATACGAGTGGTTTCAGCTTCAAGTGGGATTCTGATACTTGTTGTGTTGATGCAGAAGACAGAGTGTGGACTGAGTACTGCAAGGTATTACTTTTTGTGTCTCATTATTATTATGATGTAATTAAAATAACTTGTGTAAGCTGTTTTAAATTTCAGACTCATAAAGGTGCCGCCAATTTTAAAGGCAAGCCATTACCATTCTACGAAAAGCTTTGTACCATCTTCGGTAAGGATAGAGCTACAGGTTCTCGAGCCATTGATCTTGGAGATGATGAAGTTGTACAAGAGACACCTATGTCACCCATTGAAGTTGATATAGACAGTCCTATGCCTAGTGAATCTAATAAACGTAAAAGGGGAAAGAGTGCTGAGTTCATCGAGACTTTCAAGGATTGTTCTAAAGAATTGACATATCAAATCGAACACTCTATTGGTGGGTTAGGAGAAAAAAATATGGCAAGTGCTAATCAGGAAATTGTTGCTGATAAGTTGGATGAAGTTATCACAATTATACAAAATATACCTGGCCTAACCGCACATGAGCGTATTAGAGGGATGCACGTCATTGGTCGTGATGCAAGTAAGGCCCGTATATTTCTACGAGGTTCGGAAGCAGATAAAATCATCTACATTCAAATGCTTGAAGATGGTTCTTTGGTTTAGCTGCTACTGATTACAATTGGTTTCAGATTGCTTTTTTTATTTCTTGCAAATAATTCCACAAACATGTTTATGCATGGTTGTTGGTACAATGATTTTGATGTTGGTTATTTCATTTTGTTTATGACTCTTTTCATGATTTGGTGTAATTTAATAAAATGGTTGACGTTAAACTCATGTGTAGTGTTATGACTGATTCTCTCTCATACCAAACAAAAGAATTAATTCTCGAGCACATTCCAATGCTCAATTCCCTACTCTTGCCAAACAATAGAATCCACTATGAGACTTCAAAGTCTTTCCTACCAAACGTCCCCTTAGTCTCTTACCTTGCGGTCAAGAGAATACTTTAAATCATATTTCTATATGTTGTACCTTGCACACAATAAAGATTTCTCCCACTTGTGCATGGAACAACATCATGTAGCAAATAAACAACACGACACGCGTTTGGTTATGTGAACAATATGATTGTGTCAATAATATTAGCATAACAAGTAGATGTAGGACTACATTGTTTAGTAAGGAAACGCACATGACTATCCTTAAAAACATGAGTGTCTACAATTGGAAAGTAATTGTCTTGATACAATCTAGAGATAATATGGGTTACTACCAAGATGATAAAGCTTGTAGCTCTCACTGAATTATAGAACATTACAATAATTCCTTATTCAGTAATAAACACAATGCTCCCACTGGATTTGACAACATTGTAAGTGTTTCATAACCAGTGAAAGCAAATAGTGTGCTATTTACTTTCCTACACCTTTGAGAAAGCCCACGTGTAACAATTAATTAGGTAATAAAGAGTGTATTCTACTTTGTAGATGATGGTCCATCCATCAATGCTATTAACTTGAAAAATTGGGCATGCAATTTCTTCCTTAATAGGTCTACCATCCCTACAATGGTATGTATTACCTTTAAATGGTCAAAGCAAAACAACTAGATAAAATTAACTAGTTTTCCTTCTACCATTTTTGCGGTAATTAGCCTAACTTCTAATTTAATAACTCATAAAATATCCAATTCTCTTAACTATTAAAGTTTGCTATGAGTTATATATTAAAATTTAGACAATTCTAATGTTCCTATCATTACCTTTCTCAATCATGAAAAGGAATAGGATTGAGTCTTACTCTTTTCTCATGGAAAGGAGACTAGGTTTATTCTTTTAGTAAAGTTGACTATAGCCAAAAACCCCTACGGGTGTAGATCAATTTACTAATAAAAGAATAACCCACGTTTACGGTTTAATGTTGCATTAATACATTTAAAAATTTTACAAAATTCAATTTTTAGTATTTTCGATAATTAATCTTTAAGAAAATTAAATACCCATTGGTTAATATTCATATAAACCATAGAATTTCCTTAAAGCTTGGATCCTAATTGACATAGTACCATTACATCAGTTGATATGCTAGTAATGATAGTATTCAACAAGATAATTGTCGAACAATAATTGACAAACACTTTTCAATTCATAAATCATTATGGGATTTACAATTGCCAAAAAGTTCTATTTGCAATGTAAACATGTTTCATCCCATCTTATGCCTTGAGTCATAGATCTCACTAACTAACTCAATTAAGTTATCTAATTTAGAAACTGAAAATATTTCAGATACAGTCTCACGTAACATGGAGATTTACCTTGTCATTGCAATCTAGTTAAGATCTCACTTAAGCTAAATTGCAACTTCGTATCATAGGTTTTAATAAAACATTTCTTATTAACCAATTTCACTAAGATTAAATCAACAAAGTTTTAATTGAGGTATTGGGTAAACCAATCAAAAAATTACCTTCAATTATCGTCCACTATATCGTACTTTTGCATAAGCCAAATACTTAGTGTTTCGGATAATTACCACAAAGTGGCGCGTGGAATTAAAGGTCAATTCACCCTTAAGATGTTTTGTACATAAAAAATAGCCCTAGGTAACTTCAATTTGACTCACAAAGAAGCGGAGAAACTAAGGTCAGCTTAAAAGCCAATTGAAAACACGTTTCTTTCGGTTGACAATTTAATGTTAATCCTCCTTATACCCCTCTTATAGATTGTCAACATTGGATGAGCCTTTCTAACTATTTTGGTACGAAAACCATCAATCAACTAAAAGTTTTAAATTTAACTCTTAAAAACAAATCCAATTTCACCATTATTTAGTCCGATTTATTTTCTATTCATAAAATTACCATTTGCTTACATTCATGTCAAAACAATATATAAACAAACAAGCAATTAATAAAAATAAAGAACTAGAATAATGAACATGCTAAATAAATCAACTTACGTGCATATATTTATCTAAGACTCTCATTAATTTTCGATCATATGGTACCAATGGACCACATACACCAAACTATTTGGTTGCGTAAGTCTCACAATAAATATACACAATAACACACATAGTTGAAAATTAAACAATGCATATATGATCTTCCAAATATTAGGTCTTCCTTAATTTTATAATTAATTAATTTACTAGTTAATTAACATGTCAAACAATTTTTAATTACTAATAAACCTTAATTAATTATAGCACAAATAGCATGTTAACATACAACACGTAACAATTACTACATAATATTCATATTATCCATGATCAAACATGCACGTTCATCATGGATCCATATAAACTTATTAACAATCAATCAAGTTTTCCAAGATACGCATACAATTTCATGTCACATAACAATTATTCATGAATTAACACATAAAACATTGCATGCAACCTAGGGTTTCTACAATTTTGACAAACCCTAAAATTAATTTTTTTAATAAAATATAAATCGACATATATATATATATAAAAATTAGGATTTTGGTTTCATAAACCCTAAAAATCAAGAAAACATGCAATAAACCATAAAGATTCAATTTTTATGTGTTTCGGTAATTAATTACACAATATTAACGGCTCGTGATGCCACTGTTGGAATTAATAATCATGACATTCATATAATTAAACATAAATCACAAAGCACGCAACAGAAGACTAGAATCAAATACTTGTAATTAATTAACCAAAACATAAAGAAAGCGTACATTTTAACAATCCAAGCAAACAATGATCAAATCAAGTTATAAACCCTAATTAGGGTTTATGTACGAATCGATTATGGATTAATCAATACTTCACCACCAAAAATCCAAAATATGATTTCTTTAAGGTTGCTCACACTACACATCAAGCAAGAACACTAGAATGCTAGTGCTTAATACACGAACGAACAAACAAAACAAGCTACACTTTGTACTTTTCTTCTTAGCGTCGAACCAATAAACGAAATAAAACTTTTGAGTTTTATTCTTAATACCGATTGTAGATAACAGAAGGGACAAAAGCGAATTATATATATATATAGGGTGTTGATAAATACACATAGAATTTTACTTAATACACATAAAAGGACAACCATTTAATGCATGAGAACAAGCATTCAATGCATGAGATGCATGTGTATTAAGTAAAAGTCTATGTGTATTTATCAACCCCCATATATATATATAATTTTATATTCAGAGTGCCTAATTTTATATTCAGAAAAATCTTAGCCCAGTAGAAATTTTACGTCAGCCCAAGAAGTGGCCCATTTTTGAGATAAATTATAAATTATAATCATCTTCCTTTATATTTTTGTCTCTAGTTGATTGTATTAGTTTACACAAATATTGTTTTCGCTTTCATTTGATTTATTGATCGCCACTGTTTAACTTTAATTGATTCTAATCCAAATCTTATGCAACCTTATCCAGCCATCATCTTCCGTTTGTGGATATCTTTTGCTAAAAACAATTAAAAAGAAATCTTCACTGTTAATGTTTATATTAGAATATGTTATGGGTGTTTGTTATGTATTTGTTTTGGTTAATTTTGTTCAATGGGCGATTTTGCTTTGGCAGCTTCACACATGGTGTAACAGTGCTTTGGTTACTAGTTAATGAATATTTTGTATTAGTAGTGAAAATCTTTTATTAGTAGTAAAGAATACAAAACGATTTTTTTGTCACGAGCTGTTAAGGATCATATAAATGTTAACGATCATAGATGTTAAGAAGATATACGTAAAAGTTGGGAGAATGATAAGAACATGGGTAAAATTGGCATTTCATATTTAAAATATAATTTTTATGTATTTTAAGGTTTTAATTATATATAAAGTAATAATTTGGATATATGTGACATATTTAAGTCTTTGCAAGGATATATATGCAACTAGATCCAAGGCCTGACCCGATGGGTCGGCTAGCTTTAAAAATTTTATTATACGATAAAATTAATAGTAAAATAAGTATGAACGTGTACCAACATAAATTAAATAAAATAAACATGCTATTATTATTAAAATAATAAAGATTAATAAAACCTAAGGTTGAAAATAACAACATAACATATAGTTTATAATCTATGAAGAACTTCTCTATATACAACGTTGGTTGTAGAATTGGTGTAGTTGTCATCTTTGTCACAACATAACAGTTTTAGGCCTCTCTTGCTTTTTACTCTTGAGACTGCTACATAAAGTTGTCCATATGAAAAAACAGACCGTTCAAAATATAACCTAACCTTAGACAATGTTTGGCCCTGACTTTTGTTTATAGTCATGGCAAAACAAATGAAAATAGAGAATTGTCTCCTATTAAGTTGAAAAAGGCATCTTCTTGTCGGATGAGCTTATAATCATTCTAGGTATAGAGCGAACCTCACCCAATTTACCACCTGATATAATCTTTGCGAACCTCACCCAATTTACCACCTGATATAATCTTTGCCTCAATGTTATTGATTCCCATTCTCAATACTTGTAACCTAGTTCCATTACACAATCCACCTCGTTGATCAATGTTGCGCAAACACATAACCAGAGTGCCAATCTTCAAAACTAATTTATGGTGTGGAAGTCCAGACATTTTGATTGTATTCAAAAAATCTGTAGTGTACATATCCTCGCTATGATTACAGTCTTTTTCATCTAAACACCAAAAATGCTTATTCACTATAAAGCATATATAGATAACAATAATTAATAGTTACATAAATATTATGTCAGTGCCAACCTATAGCCCAAACACCCAATTCCATAAAATGGGTCAAAAACTTTGTAATAGAGTGTTATCTGAAATTAAGTATAGCAATGATAGGAACATAACATGATAATGAACATAACATTATAACATTAATAGCAAGCAAGAATTTCATAATAATATAAGATGGTTTTCATATGCTACAAATACCTTTTATAAAATAATAAGGTGTATAGTTGTCGCGCCATGTCAGATATATTAACTTATTAAGTATATGCCAACTCATAAGTTGAGGCGTAACGCCTCATGGCCTTACTTTGGCAAATCGAGCCCTTATTTCTTCTAAATCTTCATTATCATCGAGACCCTCATCCTACATATTCAGATGAATAGTTAATTTAGAAACGGCCCACACTGGCCTAGGCCAAATACTTCTCCAAAAAAATATATTATTACATATACTATTATAATTCAATGGTAACCTAATCGTTGGAAAAAAATGGGGGGTTTTTTTTTTTTCATTAGATGGTTATATTATGCAAGTAATGACCAATTTAATTTGACTCATTTACCTTATTAAGAAACCTTTTTGTTAACCTTTTTGACCCATTAGAGACGTAACATTACCTGAATATGCTCAATCCTAAGTAAAAAGGTCAAATTGTCACTTCAGTTTGCGTAGGTTACTTTAATCGCTCTTTCCTTACGGCTTCTGGAAGTTGTGCAGCAGTATCACCAGCTATTGCAGTTATCAACATCCTCGTCAATATAATCTTCCATGTCAACCGAATCTAGAGCAGAGTCAAGAGAATCATTCACAAACTCTTCAATAACACCTGCCTGAAATAACATCATAGAATTCAATTATTCAAAAGGTAACTGTACAAATGAATGTTCCAATTTAAGTAACACTGAGGGGAATGGGTCAAACAGGGAAAATGGGTACCCAAAGTCTATATTGAATGCACTTATGCACACAAGTGATACAACCTCCTATATTCTTTTATTATGTTATTTAGAGTAAACTACATTTTTGGTCCTCGTGGTTTACCGGGTATAACGGTTTTGGTACAATAGTTTCAAACGTGTCGGGTTTAGTCCATTTTCGCTGACCCGTAACGGGTTTGGTCCAATTTTTGTTGACTAACAGTTTGACTCGTTAAAAAAACATGAAATGACTAAAATACCCTCGAATGTTTGTAACACTTTTAGTCCATTTTTCTGCAACACCTCTACACAACTGATGATCCAAACTACCAACTGATGATCCAAACTAATCATTAACACCAACATACATACAATCTCAAATTAGCAACTGATGATCCAAACTAATCATTAACACCAACAAACAAACAATCACTCTCCTTCACAGCTATGACACACCCTTACCCAACACCAATAACCCCATCAAAAACCATCATAGGATGGATAGGCACAGGCAGAAAAACCATCTCTCCGGCGAACTTTCCGTCGAGTTTTCCGGTTATGAAGGTGTCAAGAACGAGTTTTCCAGTTCTTGATTCATACACATCTCCTTAAACACCTCCACCGCCTAATCAAAAAGGCATTATACACGCTTAAAGCTATTAAGATGGGTGGTCCATCCAGCTTGTGGGTTAAAGAAATCAGCTTTTTCAACATCGTTAATATTCGACGTAATCTTAGCAGAACAAATAGTTTCTTCCATACCATTCCTTGGACTTTGTTCATATTGTTCACTTGGAATTGGTGGACTAATAACTTGAAGGCCTCTTTCAACCATAACAATGTGGCCTCTTTGGTCATTTGGGCTTTGAAGTTGCTGAGCTGTTTCTTGATCAACGTTGAATACTTCTCTAAGGATTTGGAGGTCGAAACCGCGGAAAATGTTGGCTGAGCTAGGAAAAATCTCTGAAATCACCAAGTTTCAAATGGTCATGTATTAATGTTACAAAATATACAGCTAGAATATGCTAGGAATACGTACCCTGTGAATGCAATTGATTAACGAGGCAAATTAACATCTAGTCTTCTCCAAGCCCCTACACTTAACGAAACCACACCTTTACAACCATTATCTCCAACTCATGATGCAACACATGAACAAAACTCATCACACCTTGCACCATACAACCTTCGCCGCACCAAGAAGACTTTTTTTTCCTCCTCAGTCACATTCAGTTCTTCAATTCGATCCCAATCACTTAAATCGACCACATTTTCACCTTTTTCAATACCCATTACACCCCACATCCACCACCACCACAACCACCACAACCACCATAACCACCACCATAACCACAACCACCTTTTTCATTTTCTTCTTTAACCCAAACCGAACACCAACATCACCACATACCCGTCTTCTCCACAAACTCCAACACTTTATCCAAATGGACCAAAAATAATTCCAACCAAATCCTCACAACTCAACTTAACCAAAACTAATTACCTAATCAAACTTTAACCAAACCCACGAGTGGGTTGGTGTAACCATGACCCACAACGAACGAGAACCAAGCAAAATCACACCCAAAACAAATATTAACCAAATAAGCTTAAGAGCTTAATAATAAGCTCGGTTGGGAGCTTATTCGAACCAAACAACAAAGAATAAGCTCGAGGGAGAGCTTGTCTCCTCGACACCGTGAACCAAACATTACACATACATCAAAAATGAAACACAAGAGATGATACCACACGTTTTCATTAGATTTTAACCATTTTCTTTTTGTTTTAACCCTCACCGATTCACAAGAGGTTGTGAAACGATGGGAGTGTGAATAAAGTTTTGGGAGAGGATGGTGGAGATTTGGAGGAGGTGGGTTGGGTTTATTGGTGCTATTGGGTTGGGTGTGGTGGTCCGGTGGCGACGGTGGTGGTGTGAAGGAAGTGGCGGTGGAGTTTAGATTTGCAGTTTAGAATGATGTGCTAGATCTGAGAGTATAACTCTTTTATTTAAGTGAGTGAGTGGTTGAAATGACCAAAGTACCCCTTCTTTTAACGGTCAAACTAAGTTTGACTAACGGTGTTAGGAAAAATGGACCAAACCCGTTACGGGTCAGCGAAAATGGACTAAACCCGACACGTTTGAAACTATTGTACCAAAACCGTTATACCCGGTAAATCACGAGGACCAAAAATGTAGTTTACTCATTATGTTATTTAGACCATTATTATGGTTTTGTAGTAATATTTTTCTTGTGATCATAATTAAGTAATTGACGGTTTAATAGTTGAAACTCTTTTGTAAGCATGGGGAAAAAATCGTATGCAGGTCAACCTGACCTAAACTAAAAAGGACTCTTTTCAACCTGAAAAGTGTTTTGCCAATTACACAATATGCCCTACATGCTTATCTTGCATATCTAGTCTTTTAGCATTTGCTATCTTATTTTTACTTTGAGAGACTAAGATGAGAATAAACCTCATTTGGGTATAGAGCTCCAAGACTTCGAGATGGATCAAAACCAGCCCACCCTTCAATGCCGTTGTTATCTTTTTGAACTAAGAATCTCTCGGGTTCAAATTCATTGGGATTATCCCAAAAATATGGAGATCTATGGAGATTATATACCTGTTTAAAACATCAACAACAAAGATAAACCAAACAGCAGCAAGCTAGATAAATTTGCACCCACATACATGTAACAACTGATTAAGTGATTATGATTACTTACTGAAATAAAGATATCTGTTCCGGCAGGGATTTTATGTCCGTCTTTATCACCATTATAGCCTCCTGTTAGATTATGAGGTTTATCATTTATGGCATTAGCACTTGAATAACTAAGAAATTCTGACTGTGGTCTCAATAATTCAAATAAGATATTACCTGGTAATGTATCTGGTTTTAGAGAACGTCTGATGAGCAATGGAGGCTGAGGATACAAACGTAGACTCTCGGAAATAATCAGTCTAACGTATCTGCAAAGTAGAGCAATAATATTAGTAAAACAATTAGTCAATGGCTAAAGATTGCCACCTCCAACAATTGAAACTAACCAGGCAAACACTTTGATACAATACCAAACAACTGAGTTTAAACCTACTCAAGTTTCTTAAGTGACTCCAAAGTGATTGCGCCTTGTGAGACGACTGCATCGATTTCAGCCTGTGCTCAGGCTTTCTTCATTTTGTCTGGATGCTGCACAATGGTGGCTCATCAGACATTAACTTTGGCCACAAGCATGTCTCTGTATCCATCCTAGGACATTTAGAAAGTACATGCAAATATATAATTACGTATAACGATTTTCCATACCTGAGCCAGAAGGAAGACAGCCCATGTAAGAACAGCAGCTGTCGATTCATGGCCAGCAATAAGCATCGTCATCAAGTCATCTCTTTAGCTATTTCATGGTCTTACCTTTGCTGTAGCATCAATAATTTTCAGCATCAATAATGGTCTTACCAACCAACGCTCAAAACAAAAGGTTATCCACAATAATTTTCAGCTTGATAATTTTCAGCATCAATAATGATCTTACCTTTGCTGTAGCATCAATAATTTTCAGCATCAATAATGATCTTACCTTTGCTGTAACATATCTTCAATCGTGATCTTACCTTTGCTGTAGCATCAATAATTTTCAGCTTGATAATCTCTCAATAACCCTAATTACAGGTTCATAAAAGCAACAAAAAAAAATCGATTTAATTTTTTCGGCATGATTATGCACGACATGATTTAGATCTCAAAAGTTATCGGTATCAGCATCCAATAAACATAAATCATCAACAAAAATTGTACCTTTATGTCATCATCAGAACATTGTTGTTGTATGTTTTTAACAATGTTACAAATAACATGAATTATCAAATCCATTATATAAATACCTGAACGAAATCGTTTGAGAAAAAAATCCAAAACTTTACAATCCATCGATATGAATCCAGGTTAACCATAATCGGTTGATTGTAATAAAGGATATGAAATAGAAAGATGGAAACATATATGAAAATGGATAAAGATTGAAGCTCCATGGATCTAATATAATCGGTTAACGTTTGTGCGAGATGGTTTGAGAGGATTCAATTTGTGAGGGAGAGGATTTGAGAGGAGGAGATTGTATGTGTGTGTGTGTTTTTTTTTAGATCAGGTGAAAATTGCAAATGAGAATGTAGAAGGAGTTCCGCCCAAAATTTTGGAAAAGAAATGGACGGACGAGATAATTAGGAATATACAGGTGTCAATTGATTAGAATTTTTAAGGGAGATTTTGTAGAGCAACACTCCTTTATATAGGAGGGAGATTATAAGTTTTGCTTGGATATATATGCAATTATTAGTCTTTAGAGGGATATATATGCAATTTCCCTTATTATTTAATATAATTAACACATATAATATATTAATTACATTAAATAAAGTGTTTTCTAAATGTATATGTGTATGCCCCCAATACGCTCGAGTTCGAAACCGGACATACGTGTATAAAATATGTTCACAATTCAACATTTTTAGCATTGAATTTGTGGGTTATTAGTTTTGGTTGTGGTGGGTGTTGCATGGTGATTACGATTGAGGTGGTCGGGTAGGAAAAAAAAGCGAAAATGGATTAAAGATTTGATGGTGGTATCTAGTAAACATTGAGATGAGTGTGATATTGTATTATCTGGGTTTTAAGGTGAGATGAGTGTGAGAGATGAATGGATGTGATGAAGACAAGGGTAATATAGTCATTTCAGGGTCATATTGGTGAAATCAGAACAAAATTTCAAAGTTCGTTGGTGAAGTAAGGTAATAAAAAAGTAAGAGGTTCTAGACAGACAATTTCGAAAAATACGTGGCTATTTTATGATTTTTAACATCTTAATTATGAAAATAGTTCTCTCTTTTTCTATTTAAGAAAAAACTTGTATATTCATATTGTTTTGTTGCACAAAGGAGGGTGATAGTTCCTCCAGAGGCAGGGTAAGGTAAAAGGGGACAAAGTGAAATTCCGGTACGCCATTCTTGCTAGTCAACTTTCTTTGCTTATGTTACAAAAAAAAAGGTTTGTGTTTTTAGTGAAATTCCAATATCTCAACTCGTTCACATAAAAGTTTTGTAATGGCTTTCTTGGTTGCTTTTTGTACATCTTCACGTCTACTCTAAAACCTTAAGAAAATTGATATACAATAGAGATCCCTTTTTAGTTTTTACCCTCATGTTAACCTTTCTTCTAGTGAATTAAATTGGCATTCTTGAACTTAGGTTGTCCTAGAAAGTAGACCTTTTTGTTGAGTTGATGAAAGAAAAGGAAAGTAAGGGAATAGAAAGTGAAGATGAAAAAGAAAAGGAAATGAGAGTAAAGTTATAATGTTTCAGTGTGTTCTTAAATCCAAAAAAAAATGAATGAAATGTATTGAAAGTGACATTTCTCATGTTTTCAAGAAAAATAAAAAAAATACACATTTACAAGAATGCCCTTCTGTATTTAACAAGCACATGAAACCAAGTGGACAATTTGATAATTAACATTACTCTCATCTCACTTTCACTCATTTTCTGCCCAATTATGGGCTGCAGCTTTTTGACTAAAAAACCAATCACTTTCAACCATTTCTCTTTACTTTCTCTCCTCTTAAAATCTTGAGAATATAAATCTTTTTTCTCACCCTCCACTTTTCATCCCTTTCCATCCCTTTTTCTCTCCTCTTAATTGATATACAACGCGACCCCTTTTTTGTTTTTACCCTTATGTTAACCTTTCGTGAATTAAATTGGCATTCTTGAACTTCGATTGTCGTAGAAAGTAGACCTTTTTGTTGAGTTGATGAAAAACCAACTTTCAATGCCATTGTCTTATGTTGAAGTAAAACCTCGTAGGTGGGTCCAACTTCTGTGTGAGATCCTTTGGAAGCTTTCCTCCGGACGATGTAAGTTCCTACACACAAGAGACACGCACATTAGACTCGCCTTGGGTTTTATCCCAAGACCAACCTCCGGCGTGAAAGTAAGTATATGATAATTATGGGGGGTTGAACAGTAAAATGAGAGTAAATGTTGTAGGTGTAAGATTGAATGCAAATCATATATGAGGTGTGGGTATTTATACTACCCACACCTATACCTGTTACCTGTGTCTTGGGACTAAACGAGCCACCCTAGGCCTAGACTAGTAGGTAGGTGTCAGATCACGTGGGGAACACAATCCCTGGAAATCTGGGATGGCGGTGTTGGCGGCGGTTGATGGGATTGTTCAGTGGCTAAACGGCGGTGGTCATTTCGGCAGCTATCCGGAAGTGAGTGTATGGTTCGGACGATATGTGTCATCCGGATACATGGGGTTGGTCCGGACAAAGTATGACGTCTGGACACATACGCCAACATGTCCCCCCCCCCCCCAAGTATTGGAGTATCGGCCTCAAGTCGATAGTGCAATACTTAAGAACTTGCGTCTTCGGTACTTTCTTTGTTTTTGTCACGCGGCCAAGTTGTGTAAGCGTTATCCAGTTGGACGAAAGGGCCTATTGAGCTTTCTTGAGCTGGTTAGGTTCTAGGCCCATGGGCCGAATAAAATAATATTACCCTATCATAGACAGTTGTATGACACGCGTAATTTTACCGTGGAGATCCAACGCTACACAATCTGCCACGTCAGCGATTGACAGACTGACGCGACGTTTCGCTCCTTTCTAGGTTTTTCCCTGTATATACCGCTTTACCTCGTTTCATTTTTTCACTTTTCACTGTATATTCCACTTCCTTATCTTCGGTGTTTTACATCTTTCTACTCCGGACGTCCTTTGCGCAACATCTTCACAAGTTCTCGAGAGGTACGTTTTATTCTTTTCTTGTAATTATCATTCCTATACATTCCCCAGCATCCTTTTAGATATGGCCACTGAGATGAACGTACCAGAGAATCCTACCCTTGTTAGTAGAACTGGGTCCTCGTCCGGTAGGGTTGTCCCCAAATTTGATATGCATATACACACCTCCAAAATGACGCAAGAAGAATTAGATAATGTAGTCCGAGAGTTTGGTATCCCTTCGGATTTACGACCCACACTTCCTCCGGATGATATGACCATGGATAAGTTACCGGCCGATAAGATAGGTATTTATGTTCACCAGTTGAGGACGGAGGGTGTTAGGATACCTTTTTTCACATTTTTACTGGCGGTGATAGGATACTTTCGGGGGGTTAATACATTCGGAGGTTACTAAAGTTTGCCAAAAATTTGAAAAAAGTTACTAAAGTTTTTTTTGGTTGAATTAGGTTACTGTAGTTTGCCAAAAATTTGAATTAAATTACTATAGTTTCCCAAAGATGAACTAAGTAACTATAGTTTCCCAAAAATTTGAATTAAGTTACTATAGTTTCCCAAAAATTCAATAAAAGAACTGGGAAACTAGTGAAAAAAACTTGGCTAGAGGAAAAACGACAAAGTGGGAAACTATAGTAACCTAATTCAACCAAAAAAAAACTTTAGTTACTTTTTTCAAATTTTTGGCAAACTTTAGTAACCTCCGGATGCACATCTCCCAGCGAGTTCCGATAGGTTTGAATAGGGTAACAATGTTTGAGATCCGTTGCTATAGTCTGGACGTTCGGCCAACCGTTCCGTTGTTCAGGGTTTTTTATAGACTGTGCAAGCAAGGCCACTGGTTTTCGTTCAAAAACCGAACGGGAAGGAGGGCCAAGAAATGTTTTAAGGAGGTGTTGACCGGGCTGAAGCATTAGAAGGATCATTTCTTCCTGATAGACCGGAGGGCAATTCCCGTTGCCATGCCG
Organism: Artemisia tridentata subsp. tridentata; assembly: GCA_021014915.2. Classification (NCBI taxonomy): domain Eukaryota; kingdom Viridiplantae; phylum Streptophyta; class Magnoliopsida; order Asterales; family Asteraceae; genus Artemisia; species Artemisia tridentata. Next base: position 13,319,360 of record CP139503.1, read on the forward strand.
TGGAGGCATAAGGACTCTAAAGTTACTGATGATTTTCCGGAGACACACTCTGATAGGGATGCTGAGATGGTTGCTAAGAAGGTGATCCTCCTCAGGAAACCTTCGGCCGCCCTTCTATGGATGACGGGCCTCGGTAAAGTCTTTGAATATCCTGGATATGAGGTCGTTCTAAAGGATGCCGAGGGGCATGGTAATATAAAATTTTCTTGACTTAACATTGTGTAGTGTCTGTTTGTTTCTCGTCTTGATCTTATCTTTTCCTTTTTTGCAGTTCTCACCATGTCGGAATATTTGGAGCTTCCGGAGTTGGATAGGGTTGAGGTTAGCAAGGGAAATCCTTTACCGGAGGAGAGCGAAAGGCCGGCACGAACTACTGAACCGCTGGTGCCGGGGGGCTTGGTTCCTGAGTAAACCCCTCTCCAGAAAGCGGTTGAGAAGCCTGATCCAAATGTGGTTGTTGGGAATTATCACAAGGTACGAAGAAGACTTAATGAAGAACAGACTTAAGTTAAGTCTGGTAGCTATGATATTAAGTCTGGTTGTTAGTTAAGTCTGTTTGTAATAGTTAAGTCTAGTAGTTATGTTAAGTCTTGTTGACTTAATAGTTAAGTCGGGTCAGTAAAGTTAGGAAAGTTTGTTAGTATTAAGTTAGGAAAGGATATGTATGAGTTAGGTATCTTTATAGAAGATACGTAAATATCTTTTCACACGGTTTTGTAATTAGGGTTTCCTTCAAGTATAAAAGTAACCCTAAGGATCATCATTATGTACGTACGAATTGTGTGAGTTAGTGAAATATACGAAGTTAGTGATAACTCTGTGTTCTTCATTGTTCTTGTTAATTTTCCGCGTTAACACTAACAATTGTGTAAGAGTTTCTCACTTGGATTGATTTGGATTTATTCAAGTCATCCACTAAGTAATCAAAGGCTACTTAGAGATCCATACAATACGTGGACCTACAAGTGGTATCAGAGCCTTTAGAGAGACTCTGAATTCGAAGAATACAATACCACAAACAAATTCTCAATCAATTCACCCTACACAATGTCTGGTCTTGAGCAGCCTATCAACACTGAAACTTTTTCAAACCATAACAGTGAGGATGAGAGATCAAACCATGAAGAAGAAAACCCTGAAACCAGCACCTCTAAATCACAACCAACCATCCCTACAACCCCCACCATATCCAACATTAAGCTTCCAATACTGAAGAGAGAAGAATATGATATATGGGCCATGGAGATGGAACATTACTTGGAGTACATTGACAGTGAAGTTTGGAAGGTTATTCAGAAGGGAAATTCAAAGAAAAGGGTTTCAGTTGGTACAGATGGGCAGATTAGAATATTACCACCATTGACTGCTGAGGAGATACGGGCTGTGGAAAAGGAGAAGAAGGCCAGAACCTTGCTGCTTATGCCTATTCCAAAGGAGCACCTACAAAGGTTTCATGGTATGATAGATGCCAAGGAGATTTGGGAGGCCATTAAGAAACGTTTTGGAGGGAATGCAAACTCTAAAAAGATGCAGAAGGCTGTTCTTAAACAGCAATTTGAAACATTCAGTGTGTCAAAGGCTGAAGGATTGGAAAAGGGTTATGACAGATTTCAACATCTTCTGTCACAACTAGAGGCACATGGTGCTGCTGTATCTGATGAGGATGCCAATCACAAGTTTCTTAGGTCTCTACCTCAAGAATGGGCAAATGTGTCAATGACTATGAGGATGAAGGATGAAGTTGACTCAATGACCCTAGATGACCTGTACAACAATCTTAGAATTTTTGAACGGGACATCAATGAAACCACTCAGACATCTCCTAGTTCTTCAAATGTTGCTTTTGTGTCTCAAAGCAAAGGCAGCACTTACAAGATTAAGTCTGGCAGTGTTAAGTCTGGTGTCTATGAAGCTTCTACAAGGGAAAGAACTGCTCCTACAGGCTTTGCAGATGAGGTGATTCACTCATTCTTCGCCAATCAACAAGAAGATGAGGGCTTTATCAGTGAAGATTTGGAGCAGATAAATGATGCTGAGGTAGAAGAGATGGACATCAAATGGCACATTGCCATGATTGCTCTGAGGGTAAAAAGGTTTCAAAAGCAGTATGGGAGGTCTATTAAGTTCAATAACAAGTCTCCAGTTGGGTACACTAGAAGGACAGTTGAATGCTACAATTGTCATAAGCATGGACACTTTGCTAGAGACTGCACGGAGAAGTCTGCTGATGGGTATAGGAAGAAAGATGAACAGGATGAAAAGCTGGAAAGGAATCAGATGAGTATGGTGACATTGGAAGCTGGAGCTATTAACTGGAATGAGCACACAAAGGAGAATGAAGAGTCCAGTCATGCACTCATGGCCATTGGTTCTAGTAATGAGGTACCATTATGTTCTAAATTATGTACTGATACCTATAATCATGTTAAGGCTTTATGTGATGAGCAGTTGACACTGATAGGTGACCAAGAAGCACAAATTTTAGCTTATAAAAATGCTCTAAAAATATTAAAAGCACAAAAAGGCACCCTTCAGAAACAACATGCTGATTTAAATGAAAAATTATTCTTTCAGGCTAATAAAATATATGCACAAGATGAAAAAAATTAAAATATATAGACAACTTGGCCTAAGAATACAAAAAGAGAGGGATGACTTAAGAAAACGTGTTGATCAGTGGAATAACTCTAATAACAATCTGTTTAAATGTTAGGATTCTCAAGTGAGGTCAAATAAGAAACATGGCTTAGGGTATGAGGAGGATGAGAAAAAGGCTATATTTAAGCATAGAAAGGATGACTATGAAGGTAAACCTTTATATAATCAGTTTGTTAAGGCTGATGATTTCAAGGGAGTTCCACATCCATTGAGTGGAGACTATACTCCTCTTGAAAAAGAGGAGTTAGATGACTCTCTATTTGTGTATGGAAAAAGAGGTCCTCAAATGCCTGAGTCAACCACCTCAGAGGACAAAACTAGTGAGTATTCTACTTGTCAATCTAATGACACTGAAGGATCCATTGGTGATGTCTCTGACCACTCTAAGTCTGAGTCAAAAAGTGAAGTAAAAGAGAGTCCTGAACCTAAGATTGTTAAGGAAAGTGAACCTATTGTGACCGAACCAAAACCCCAAACAGTTAAACCTAGTTGTGTCAACCACATAAAATCTCCTAGGGAATCTGTTGCAATGAATGAGTCACCCAAAAATGATAGAGTTCACAGAGAAGTTAGGAGTAGTTACACTTACACTCCTAAGAGATGTTTTTTTTGTGGAAGTCTAAGTCACTTGATTAGAGATTGTGACTTTCATGAGAAGAGAATGAAAAGAGAGGTTGAGCTTAAAAGAATGAATGTGAATACTGGTAATGTCAATAGTAAACCAGTGTGGAATAAGGTTAACAGAATCAATCATGCCAACCAATTTGTCCCCAGACCAGCCCAACATGTTAACTCTACCCGACCAAACTTTAACATTAATTCTGGTAGACCAAATATTAAGTCTGGTTTGAGGAACTTTAATTCGGGTAGGCAAAATTTCAATTCTGTGAGGCCTAAAGTCAATTCTGGTTATGCTAATCAAATGAGACCCAGACAGCCTTTCCACAAACCACAAGTGAATACATATAATCAAAGAAACAATTTTCATAAATCTTATTCACCTGTGAGGAGACCAATTGCTAAGAATACAGCACAACCTTCAAATTCTAATGCTGTAAAGGGTAATGGGGGTTCTGCTATTAAGACCCCAGCATGTTGGTCTTGGGATCCATTCAAGAATGAATACACCTATAAATCCCAAAGCAACAGTGGATCAGTTTCATATAAGACCTTTAAATATGTTGATCCACAAGGCGGACCCAAGCCTACTCAGGCATGGGTTCCTAAGAGAAACTAACTTCTCTTCTTTTTGTGCAGGATCATCCACTCAACTATATGGGATATAGAGGAATTTTTGACAGTGGGTGCTCTGGGCACATGTCTGGTAACAAGGACTATCTGAAGGATTTCCAAGAATTCAAAGGAGGTTCTGTTACTTTTGGAGGAAGCAAGGGGCAGATTACTGGAAAAGGAAGAATCATTGTGGGCAATTTAGAATTTGACAATGTATCTTTTGTAAAAGAACTTGGGCAGTTTAACCTTTTCTCTATATCACAAATATGTGATACGCAGCATAAGGTGCTTTTTACTGAAACTGAATGTCTTGTTTTGACTCCGGATTTTAAGATGCCTGATGAACATCAGATTCTTCTTAAAGTTCCCAGACAACACAACATGTACAGTTTTGATATGAAAGCATCTGAACCTGCAAAAGGTTCTGCCTGTTTGCTTGCAAAAGCTACTTTGGATGAATCTAAGTTGTGGCACAGAAGGTTAGGTCATGTAAATTTCAAGAATATGAATAAGCTTGTGAAAAATAATTTGGTTAGAGGGTTACCATCAAAAGTGTTTAAAAATGACCAAACCTGTGTAGCTTGTAACAAGGGCAAACAACATAGGGCATCATGTAAGGCTAAATTAGATAGGTTAATCACTGAGCCTTTGCATACCTTACATATGCATTTGTTTGGCCCTACATCTGTCCAAAGTATAAATCATGCTAGCTACTGCCTTGTCATTACAGATGATTGTACTAGATATTGTTGGGTGTTCTTTATGTCTAGGAAGGATGAAACCACACCTTTGATTCAAACTTTCATTAGGCAGATTGAAAACTGTCACACCTCGCTAATGGCAGAAACGCGAGTGCAACATCATGGATATCATCACAACACATGGCGTCTATATAGAAAATTACTACATGCAAATAAATAGAGCAAAGTACAGACACAAAGTGTCGCAACGATACCCCAAAATAAAATAACCAAAAAAAACAATCTCCAAAGGTATCTTCATTAAAACATAAAGTAAAAATGAAAGACGTTCAAGTATCGCAAACAAAATTCCAACTTATTCCAATTAAAACTTAAAAATAGTCATCCTCAAATGCAAACTAGGCTCTTCTAGTCACGTCCTTCTACCGTAGCCTTAGAATGCTCTCCTGAAAATGATGCTTAAAAACGTCAACATAATGTTAGTGAGATTCATAGGTTTAAGACACACAAAACATTTCTCCGATAATAGTTCACTGTGATTACAAAACATAGCAGGACAGTAAAAATAGTTATCACACAAACTAGCATGCAATTGGGACGGAACGTGCCCACCGATCCAAGTATAAATTGGGACGGAACGTGCCCACCGATCCAAATACCACCACAATTGGGACGGAACGCGCCCACCGATCCAAGATAATGGGTAAATTAATACCCTCCAGCCGGACCACACAGAATAATAGTGAGTAGAGCCACTAGGACTTGCTACTCTCCAAATGGATAATGGGAGCATAGCTACCCTCCAAATGGACCACACAGAATCACCATAATAACATCATCACATGCAATATACGTATAATAACAATTACAAGTCCATGCATTTTTATAACCACATAATCACAGTAACTCAAAAATAATTTAAACACAAGCATCATTCCCATCCCAAGTTAAAACAAAGTTAAAAATGGGACTATGAACTCACCTCAACCTTGCAGCTTCCAAATTATCCACACACAAATCTATACAAACAAAACAATACCACATTACACGCGACCAAGCTAAAAGCTATAGTCCATATAACACATATATGATGGATGTCTAAGGTTCATATAACCCTCCATGGATTACCTAGACTCCATACTATATACTAATCACTACCAAACACCTATACTCACTAAATCCCTTAAATAAAACATCTCAGAAAACGCAAATTTTTAGGGTACTTTCACCCACATAAAATCACGACCAAAAATCATCCACAACTCACACCAAAAATTCACCATGATCCTTCATAAGCATACAAGCTTCTCCCAGAACGCCATGCATTAAAAACACACACAAGTACCCAATGAAAAATCAAACATGACAACTATCCAGATTCGGATCTGAACGCACACCAAAAAGTTTTGACCTAGTAGACATACTTGTACATCTTATTATCGTCCAATTTTCGCGTGGAAGTCAAAGATAATATAGAACTCAATTCCCCCAGAAGGGCTAACCCAAACTACACTTTTTAAACCACTTTTGATCTCAATACTTCTAACCTAAATCTGTCCCGGTTTAACTGTTTTGACACCTTAACTCATAAAATTCGTTTGACTGACTTCCCGACCTCGAAAACACTCGTGGCTGGACTTTTTGGAAAGCTCTTTCTCTGAACTACAATTTAGACATAAAATTCGTGATCTAACTCATTTCATCTATTAAATATCATTGAATCTCTATAGCCTTAATATTCTGTCAGAATCTTAACTCATTAATTATCAAGTTTTAAACCCTAATCTCTTCACCAATCAACATAATATTACTAATTAATGATCCCAATATGTTTTATAATAATAATTTACAGATTTTAACATAAACCCTAATCCATCATATTATTGCTACATGAATCATAAAAATTAATTAAGCATAAGTATTAAAGATTATACCTTAATTCTTGAAAGATGAAAACCCTAAAAAAAATTCTCTTCTTCCCTTCTCCTTGGTCTTGGCCGATTTTCTCAAAGAGAGAATGAGAGGGTTTTGGTTTTGTATTTATAGGGCTCTATGGATTATTCTAGATAACTATTAATTAGGTAAGTGTATTTGGTATCAAATTTGGTTTCATTTTTCCCCCTTAAAACCCTTTTAGCCGATATATATATATATATATATATATATATATATATATATATATATATATATATATATATATATATATATATATATATATATATATATATATATATATATAATTTTTTTTTTATTAATATTATTTATTACACTTAAAACCTTGTACTCTTGATATTTTATAAAAACCCTATACCGAACTTAACACCTTACGCGATAAACTTTCGTTTTTACGACAACCTTGAAAAATATCATTTTCAAAATAAAGTTTCCAAAAATAGATTTTCACACTTATATTTAATATAACCCATAAAAACAACCTCCACGTAACTTACTAACGCTCAAATATTTGAACGAAGACTTGTTACGCAAAACCACAAAATACCAATACTACACAAGTCATTTTTACACCACCAAGGCGATCAAAATGAACTTATCCCAAAATTCAACACTACTCAATCATGACGAAAATCTCACACCAAGGGATTTAGTGCTAACACACGTACTTATACCGCTCATATACAACATATATACCACATATAACACATAATACACACCAAACAAAAGTTAGATAGGTTGAGACTATTAGTCAAACTAACCTGCTAAAATCACGGTTGTTACAAAAACCTACTTAATAAAAGAGTTAAAATCATTAGGAGTGACAATGACACTGAATTTAAGAACAAGAGCATGATAGAGTTCTGTGGGAATAGAGGAATAAAACAACAGTTTAGCAATGCTAGAACTCCACAGCAGAATGGAGTTGCTGAGAGAATGAACAGGACACTAATTGAGGCAGCTAGGACTATGCTAGCAGATTCACTTTTACCTACAACCTTTTGGGCAGAAGTAGTTAGTTGTGCCTGCTACATTTTTAATAGGGTTAGAGTGACCAAGCTTCAAATCAAGACACCTTATGAGCTTATGTTTGGCCATAAACCAATTTTTAGCTATATAAGGCCATTTGGGTGTCATGTGACTATTCTTAATACACTCAGTGTTCTAGGGAAGTTTGAAGGAAAGTCTGATGAAGGTTTTCTAGTTGGGTACTCACTGAATAGTAAGGCCTTTAGGGTTTACAATCTAGTGACCAAGAAAGTTGAGGAAAATTTGCATGTCAACTTTCTTGAAGAAAAACCCAATGTGCAGGGATTAGGACATAGATGGATGTTTGACATTGATTACTTAACAGATTCTATGAACTATATTCCTGTCTCCAAGGAGAATCAAGCTAACCTTGATGCAGGTACCACAGAAACTACTAACCATGCAGGTACCCAAGATCCTTCAAATGCAGGGAACACTGATCAAGAAAATGAAAGTGCAGAGCTCATTGTAATTCCTACCACAGAAGTTAAGTCTGCTGCAGCTATAGCAGATACCAAGAAGTCTTCTCCACAAGTGAAGGAACCTGTGATCAAGTCTCAGGAAAAAGCAAAGGAGGCTACTTCTATCAATGATTCAGAGGATGTATTGTCTTTCAGAAAAGAGATGGATGCTTTGGCTGATAAATATCTTGGAAAGTAGGATACCAGTACTTCCAACACTACCAGTACTTCCAACTTTAAGTCTGGTAGTGATGCTCAACCAGAACCTACTCCAAGTGCTGTTTTTGTTGACTCTGAGATGCCAGAACTTGAAGTGTTTACAAATCCTAATGAAGGTATCTTTGAAGGGGCTTCCTATGATGAAGAAGGTGTCATTACTGACTTCAACAACTTACCCACAGAAGTGGCTGTAAGTCCAGTTCCCACACTTAGAGTTCACACCAATCATCCCAAAAGTCAAATCATTGGTGATCCTAAGTCTGCGGTTCAAACAAAAAGCAAAGTGCAAATACATTCTGATGCTCATGCACTTGTGAGTTTTGTTAAGAAACAACAAAGGGTCAACCATAAGGACCAGCAACACTGCTTATTTGCCTGTTTTCTTTCTCAAAATGAACCCACCAAGGTTTCTGAAGCTTTGGAGGATGAGAGTTGGGTGGAAGCTATGCAAGAGGAGTTGTTGCAGTTCAAATTGCAGAAAGTATGGGTTCTTGTAGATCTACCTTTTGGAGCTAAGGTCATTGGTACAAAGTGGGTCTTCAGGAATAAAAGGGATGAAAGAGGGGTGTTAGTAAGGAACAAAGCAAGATTGGTAGCACAAGGGTACAAACAGGAGGAGGGCATAGATTATGATGAGGTTTTTGCTCCTGTAGCAAGAATTGAGGCTATTAGATTATTTTTAGCCTATGCATCATATATGGGATTCAAAGTATATTAGACGGATGTTAAAAGTGCTTTTCTTTATGGCACTATTGAGGAAGAAGTTTATGTACAACAACCTCCTGGGTTTGTGGATCCTGCTAATCCCAACCAAGTATACAAGGTTATTAAGGCTCTCTATGGTCTCCACCAAGCTCCCAGAGCTTGGTATGCTACTCTCTCCAAGTTTCTAGAAGAACATGGATACATCAGAGGTGTGATTGACAAGACTTTATTCATCAAAAGAGACAAAAAGGATATCATTCTTCTTCAAATTTATGTGGATGATATCATTTTTGGATCAACAAAGAAGTCTTGGTGTGAAGAGTTTGAAGGCTTAATGAAAGGCAGGTTTAAGATGAGCTCAATGGGAGAGCTTACATTTTCTTGGGACTGCAAGTGAAGCAAAAGGAAGATGGTCTTTTTATTTCTCAAGACAAGTATGTTGCAGAGATTTTGAAGAAGTTTGAGTTTGCTAATGTGAAGACTGCAGTCACTCCCATGGAGAATAAGGTGCCTTTGACAAAGGATGAAGAAGCTGCTGATGTGGATGTGCATCATTACAGATCCATGATAGGTTCTCTAATGTATCTTACTGCTTCTAGACCTGACATTATGTATGCAGTCTGTGTTTGTTCACGTTTTCAGGTACACCCAAAGACTTCACATTTTCATGCTGTGAAGAGAATCTTTAGGTACCTAAAGGGCAAACCAAATTTGGGCCTTTGGTATCCTAAAGAGTCATCTTTTGACCTGACAGCCTATTCAGATAGTGACTATGCTGGTGCAAGCCTTGATAGGAAATCCACAACAGGAGGTTGTCAATTCCTTGGAAACAGATTAATCTCTTGGCAATGCAAGAAGCAGACAATTGTGGCTAACTCAACTACTGAAGCTGAGTATGTGGCAGCTGCTAATTGCTGTGGACAAGTCTTGTGGATTCAGAATCAGCTGCTGGACTATGGTTTGAATTTTATGAATACTGTTATCCACATAGATAATGAAAGCACTATCTGTATTGTTAAGAACCCAGTATACCACTCTAAGACTAAACATATAGAAATCAGGCATCACTTTATTAGAGATTGCTTTGAAAAGAAATTGATTAGAGTGGAGAAAATACATACAGACTTTAATGTTGCAGACCTGTTGACTAAAGCTTTTGATGGCCCTAGGTTTAATTATTTGGTAGTCAACATTGGTATGATGAACCCCTAGTTGGACTTAAGGGGAGGTTTGTGTTAAGGGGAGGTCAAAATGTAAAGTTTGTATACTAACCAGCACTTAGGTTATTTTTAAGTCTTGTAGTTTTATTTTAATTCTGTTAGTGATAAAAAAAAAAAAAAAAAAAAAAAAAAAAAAAAAAAAAAAAAAAATCTATTTTAGTGTTACAGTGCTGGATTAAGATGATAAGTGAGACTATTGGAACTTCTCACTTGGTGGAGGTGCATAGCACCAACACAACAAAAGGTTATCAGTCCACCTTGTCTCATCCACACAAGGACTGACTAATCCTGAGCAAACGGCTACAGGTAAAGATAGCTCAAATCCGTTTATGGCTGACAATTTGCCAAAAATTGTATGGTATTCAACTCAGCATATCTGAGATTGTGAAGAGTTGACTAGCCCACAAGATTATGGCTTGTGGTAAAGGCTGTGGAAAACCATAAATGGTAATCAATTCACCATGATGAGGTGCATTCCATCAAAGAATTGGCTAGTCCAAAAGGGTACAACTTTTGGTAAAGACATCACAAATCTGTTGATAGTTGATGATTTACTAAAAACCATATGGTTATCAATGTACCATGGTCTTACACACCAAAACATTTGGCTACTCCAGTAGTGATGGCTATTGGTAAAGAGACATCAGATCCATTAATTTTCAATGATTCATGATTTCGTAGCTTAACGCGTCAAAAGTCAAACCTCTCACGAAGAAAAGTCAACTCGCGACGGTTCAACGCAAAAATCAAGTTATAATAAACCGGGCAAGCGTGTACCCGGGTCGAGGTCCCAACGAGGCGTGAAATTGAGAATATCGTTTTCGGTTCGTAATTAAAGTGCTTGAAAAGACGAGAGTTGATTGTGTCTCTAAAATCTACTAAAACGAAAAAAACAAATAACGTAAAACAGAAACCACGAACGAGTAAAAACGTCAAAATATTTAAAAATTAATCATACGAGTACCAAAATAATTTTCCTAAGTCTTAAATATAAAAAGAAAATTTTGAAAAAAAGAAAAATATTTTTTTGACTTTTTAATAATTTTTTATAAATTAAAAACTATTTAAACTATTTTAAATCTCTAAAAATACTAAAACTAATTTTAAAAATCTGAAATTTTTACTGAAGTTACTTTAAGTTGATAAAAAGCTAAGAAAAATGAAAATGTTGAAAAAACTTTAGTCCATAAGCTGTTAAAGGCCAAACAGCTTATAAACTTAAAACAAAAAAATTGTTTAAAAAAAAAAAAAAAAAAAAAGGAAAGTTTAACAGATAAAAGGCTATAGCATATTGGTTTGGGTTGTGTGTTGTGTTGCTGCTGCCCTGGGTTCGAGTCCCAGGTGTAGCAGTTTTGCTATTTTTTTTTTATTTTTTTTTTCTTTGTTTTTCTTTTAAAAACTCAAATCAACAAGTGAAGCAATCAAATTTAGAACTGAAAAACAAAATTTTTAACCTAAAAGATAAACTCAGAACAGCTTAATTCACTTGATCAGACAATGCAACAAACAAAACAACACAACATTAACTAAAACAGAACTGAAGCTACTACTTGGAAAAATAAGAACCGATTAATAACGCAAATAACGCAAACACAAACAACAAATAACGCAAACAGAAATAGATATTCAAACAACAAATAACGCACATAAGCAAAGTAAAAAAATCATCATCAGCAGGGGTTGTGTGTTCACTGACCTGGGTTCGAACCCCAGGAAGGACACTTTTTGCAATATATTTTTTTTTTCTTGAACTTTTCTTTGTGCATTTAGTTAGGTTCAACAAAATCTCAAAAGAGCTTCAAAAAGGCTCAACCCCTACCTAAGCTAACTCAAACTTGATCAAAAGTACCACAAGTGCCATTTAACAGTAAGCACTACATCAAACACTACATCAAGATAAACTAGCAGCAACTCATAAACTACATCAAGCAACTTAAAACAAAAACATAAACTACATCAAGCACTCGACATTAAAAACATAAACTACATCAAGCAACATTTTGCAAACCAAATAAGCAGAAAAAGTAAGCAAATTTACGCAGAAACTCTAATAAGCTATCCTAAGCACAGAGAAGCAATAAATAAGCAGTACGGTAAAAAATAAGCAGTAAATTAAAACTTTAAATAAAAACTGAATTAAAATTAAAATTAAAAATAAATTACAATGCTTAAAAAAAATACAAATACCTTAAAAAAAAAGCTAAATAAATCCTAGCCTTTTTTTTTGACTGCTACTCTCTATTTATACAAAAAAAATAAGTAAAACCCTAGTTCGAGTGTGTTTCTTCTCAGTGTGTGTTCCTCTTGCGCACTTTGTGCTTCTTCCTTGACCCTTGGATGTATTCTTGGTGCCCACAACATTAACTCTCGGCCGTAGATCATCTTCTATTGCCCTCGGATCGCTGAGGTGGAGGGGAGGGGACCAAAGGCAAACCCACGTGAATCTTTTGGACTGGTGTGGTAAGGAAAGGGATGTATTGGTGATTAGGGTTTAATGGTGGGATTAGGTGAGGGTTGAAGAAGATAAATAGTGGTGAAGCGAAGTTAGGGATTTTGACTCATAAGAAAGGGATTTTGACTGAAGGTATTGGGGATTTGACCCTTCTTATAACCCGCTTTTTATTATTAGTCGGTTTAGTTAGTGGGATTGGGTTAAGGGTTTGACCCGTTAGTATTAGGTGGGTCGTGGGCTTTGATGGGCTGTGATGGGCTGGGTTTTAGTTTAGGGGATGTGGGCTGAGTTTGAATAGGGTGGGTTGTGTTTTAGTTTTTAGTGGATCCGGTTGTATTGTTTTTAGAGGATAGGTTAGGATTTAATTAAGGACCAATTGTGTAATTGTTAGTCAACATCAAGGACCACAACTGCCATTCATTCAAAGTTGATCAAGGGACTTATATTGCCAAACAAAAATAATCCAAGGGTCACTTTGAGATTCTTGAGCTCGAACTAAATCCGAATGAAAAACGACTTTCCCGGCTTCGGTTTTCGGCTCTTTTCCATTCCAAGCTCGGTTTTGTCCGCGTTTGCCCCGTTTTCAATCCTTTTGTACCTGAAACACAAAAAACACAATCCAAGGATATTTGTAACATTATATGGTCCATTTGGGTGTTTTTGGTCATTTTTGTGGGGTTTTTCGGGTATAAAATGATGAGTAAAAGGCCACTCATCAATCCCCCACACTAAGCAATTGCTAGTCCCTAGCAATCCGATCATATAAAGTAATGAAAGGATCAAAAATATCAAGGTTACCAAAAATATAACACCCCGTTTTGACTTATTATAAAATGCAAGTAATTTGAACGAGATAAAACGTAAATAATATGCTTGATTATCAAAAATGGCATCATGGAACGGGAATCACACAAAATGGGTGACTCCGGGGAATTGTAATCGTCATCCTCTTTTTATACTTCCCAACTAAGTCTAAAACCCTTGTGCAAACGTTTTTGTAAAATGCTAACGCTACTTATATTAGCAACCTATGTAAGCCGAGGCTTAACTTTTCACTCCCACAATTATTCATAAGTTAGGTGTGTGTGCTTGTTTTCAAAGTTTTGATCGTAAAAATCGACATTTATTAGGGTTAAAAACCGACAATGATTTAGAAATTAGAGATTCAAAGGTGAGATCACTCCATGTAGCGACTTTCTTCTCAGCTTATCCTTAGTAAACTTAGGAGGCTAGGTTTTTACACCCTCGAGAATAGTATCGGAGCTCACGGGATCTTTGAAGTCAACAATTTCTAAATCACCGTCCAACTTTTAGACAATATTGACGAATACTAGTTCAACTTTCGATTTAAATTTAAGAAGAAGCAAGTTTCTCACACTTATTCAAAAACAAACATAAACATTTTTTTTTTTTCATTTTTCATCACTTTTTTTTTTTTTTTTTTTTCACTAACTTTTTACTTGTGTACCCTAAACGACGGAGCTTCACGTTTTAGTTCCAAGACCTTACACCTTCCGGAATAAAGGATCCAAGGGCCGTTACAACGGAGTGTTCCAAGACTCTAGACATTCCTGAAATGAGGATCCAAGGTGGTTAGACCAAGACCTCACACATTCCTGAACTAGAGGTCCAAGGGCCGGTGCAAGAGGGTAGCCAAGACCTAAACGCCTTCCGGAAATAAGGATCCAAGGCCCGATCTCGAATCCGTAGCTTAGAGCACTTATTTATTCATACTTAAAACTTTAACTTTTTGCAACTTTCAAGCAATTGCTCACTTTCATTTTGCATTCTTATTGGGTTTGTAAGAAAGTATGCTTGTTCTGAAATTTAAATAAAACTTTGAACTAGTATTCTAAATCAAGATTGTATAAAAATTTATTTGCTTAACAAAAACGGTTTTTGCGTTCAAAAGTTTGAAAATAGCACTAATTTAGTCAGATTAGGATCTTCTGGGAGGAAAAGCCATATATTACTTATATAAGCTCTAAAGAGAACCAACTACTCCACGCTTAGCATTTTCATTTGCACAATTCGCAAAAACTTAGCCTAAACGTTAAGGGTAGCAGCTAGATCAACACTCTAGCAGAGTCGGGATTCCCCTTGTTCTAGCCTAATCAAGTCTAAACTTCCATTAATACCGAAGCATTAATGTATAGCAAATTATTTTTATTGTGCAAAGCACTTCTTTTAGACGAAAAATACGATAAAATTTTTAAAATTTTTGGTCAAAACGGGGGTGCTAGGGGACTAGAAGGTACAATATGTGAAAAAATTTAAAATTTGGTCAAATTCACAAGAATTCCCCCCCCCCCCACACTTAGAATTGAATATTGCCCTCAATATTCAAAGTACCGGCCTGAGCCGACACTATAGAACGTAAAAGGGTAAGACTACTACCTAAGTGTGGAAACGAAATCTTGTTTTCACAAAAAGGATTTTTAAGATATCACTGGATAAGCATAAACACAAAGATAGGATATTGGGCGGCTGGATTGAAAACAGGCGCGTCAATCATCACGATCTACGGGAATCCTGAAAACAAAGGAAAACATACAACCACAAAGCAACAAGTAGAGGAACTCCCCCACACTTAGTGTTAGAAATAAGAAAGAAGATAGAAGATATGCATGGGTTGCCACCCACGAAGCGCTTGTTTTTGCTAACCGAGTCACGAGCCTGACTCGACCCCGAATTCATTTGTCCATGGGGAAGCAAGTGGAAGAAACAATCTCCATCGGACTTTCATTGAAAATGTTTGGATAAACATTGAAGTGCTAGAAAGTTCCACTCCGATGAGATACACCCGCGGTATTTTAATAGTAGAAACTATTAGGGGCGATACCGGGGTCAAATATGGTGTCCTCACTCCCGAAGGAGTGAAAGAGATGAGAAATCACAACAAATGTGATGAAGAGGAGAAAGATCATCATGATTATCATGAAGAATTCTTCATCACCAAAAGCAATATTTTCTTCAACGGGAGGGAGGGTTGGGATAAAATTTTCAATAAGTAAATTCTTATAATCAAGCACACCTCCCCCCATACTAGAATCATCCTCAAAATTAAAGTAGAAATGATCATATTCCGGAGGAGATAAATGAAGGAGTTCATCGGAGAACTCCTCATGATAACGATCATTCATATCAAAATGAAATGAATCATATTCGGGAAGAGAGAGATAAGAATGGGAAGTGGTACTGCCACTACCCGTCTCTTCCGAATGATCGATATCAAAGGAAAAGGCTTCGTAAGCCGAGAGTGAAAAATCAGGACGAGAAGTGGGATTGCCACTACTCTCCTCTTTGTCATTAAACACAAAACTCTCATATTCGGGAAAAGCATCCTTGAGCTCGAGCTCCGAAGGATCGGACTGATTTTCCTCAATAACAACTTTCTTCGGGGGGAGAGAAAATATGGTTCATCAAATATCATTTTTTCCAACAACGGAGCGTCTCCCCCCGGATCACAATCGGGCTCAACAATTTCCGGCGAAATTGGAGCATCAAACAAGAAAACCTCGAGCTCTTCCTTATAGATATCACTTCCCTCAAACGGAGGAGAAGGATGGGAAGAGTCGGAAATGAGTGGTGCGGAAATATCGATACGATAAACCAATTCCGGAGGTGGGGCAAGTGGTGCGCTCTTAGAGCTAGCAGTTTTCACCACTTCCGTTGTATCCTCCGATTCGTGTTCATCGTAGTCAAGAACACTTTTAACTTCAGCACAACTCTTAAACCATTGACTTGAACCAGGGGCAATTTTCATTGCTTTAAGCTCAGCACGTTTTTGTGACATACTCTTGACCGTAAATCTTGAAAGTATATCAGATTTTTGATCAATCGTAGCAACGTTGCATTTAGACCCCTGATTAACATTAAACGTGACCGCTTCATTATCAACACGAATGGTTAATTCTTCAGCGTACACATCAATGAGAGCACGGCTCGTTCTTAAGAAAGCTCTACCCAAAATGAGTGGAACTCGAGGATCAGCATCAAAGTTTACCACAACAAAATCAGTGGGAAAGTGAAATTTTCCTACTTTCACAACAACGTCCTCGGCTATTCCAAGCGGATGAGTAATAGTACGGTCCGCTAGCTCGAGTGTCATGCAAGTAGGTGTAAGCTTTGGAAGAGACAATTTTTCCCATATCGAGAGTGGCATAAGGTTAATGCTTGCGCCAAGATCGGCCAAGGCAGAGCATTGAACCATCCCCGAGAAATCACATGGGATTAAAAACTTGTCGGGGTCTCCGAGCTTTTCGGGAAGCTTTTTGAGGATAACCGCCGAGCATTGCTCGTTTAGGGGGTTTTTGCCATCTCCGACAACTTTTCCTTGTTGCTTAGCAAACTTTTAAGTTTAGATGCAAATTTTGGCATAAGAACGAGAGCATCTGCAAGGCTTATGTCGAAATGCAACTCATTGAAGATTTGAAAGAACTTTTCCATTTGTTGATTGTTTTTTTCTTTATGCTTTTGATCATTAAGCCTTGAAGGATATGGTATTGAAGGCTTAGAATTTGTCTTCGGAACATCGGGTTCCGGAATTGGAGTTTGGATTACTGGAGGTGGGACGTGTGCGGTACTTTGTGGGCTTGAGGTGTGCACCTTGTCCTTTGTTACCTCCTCCTCTCGTTCCACTTCCTTCACCGGAGAAGGAGTAAGAATCGAGGGTTCGTCATAAGCTTTACCACTTCGGGTGGTAACAGCTTTCAACTCTCCCTTTGGGTTAAGAATTGTATTAGCTGGGAGAGTTCCTGAAGTAGAAGCTTGATTAGCTTGATTAGCTAAATTAGCTTGCTGAAATTGATGGATGAGGGTATCAAACATGTTTTCAATCTTTGTTTGCGATTGATCAATTTTGCTTTTGAGCTCATTACCCTGCTTAGTCAAAGCATTTTGAAAATCGTTTTTCAAAATTGTGATTTGATTTTGCATGGACCTCATTTTCACCTCATTTGTCTTAATGTAATTTGTAAGATCATTTGAGGGAGCAATCGGGGCAGGGTAATTTGGAGCTTGATACCCTTGAGTGAAATTGACCCCTTGGGTCGGGTATTGATTAGTAGGGGCTTGATATGGAACATTTGGCCCCCTACTTTGGTTTAGATTAAACCTGTTTTGATTGTTTGGTTGAGAAAAACCGGGTGGTCCTGCTTGATAGTTAGCACGATAGCTCGGGTCAACTTGAGGATGGTATTGAGTACCTCCTTGGTTGTAAGACCCGGCTACGGCATTGCTTGTAAAAGGCCGGCCATCGGTGGCGGTACAATTATAATAAGCATGAGGACCACCACAAGTGACACAACTTTCTTCCACCGCTTTGACTTGAGCGGGTGGAGAAGCTTGTGGGGTAGAAGAAGAAGAATTTTTCTGAGTGGAGAGAACCAAAGCTTGGATTAAATCCGTGAGCTTGTCAATTTTAGCATCCGTGCTAGAAGTATTCACCGGATGTGAACAAGAAGGCGAAACACTCACTTGGGAAACAATCGGTTTGCTTCGTGAGGTGCGAACCTTTGACTTGTTCTCGATGATGGACAAAGCAGCTCCCGTAGTCCGATTCAATATAAAACCACCGGAGGCGGCGTTTAGAGAATCTTGGTCAGTTTGGTTCAATCCATTGTAAAAAGTATCAATTTGGTGTAACTCGGAAAAACCGTGGTGAGGACATTTGCGAAGTAATTCTTTAAAACGGTCCCACGCTTCACTAAAAGATTCATCAAATTTTTGAGTAAATTTGGTAATTTCATTTTTTAAACTTGTGGTTTTTGAAGGTGGAAAGAATTCGTTCACAAATTTCGACACTAGATCTTCCCAAGTTAAGATAGAACGAGGGGGTTGTTTTTCAAGCCAAATCCGGGCTGCCCCCTCAAGAGAGAAAGGAAAGAGAAGCAATTTGATTGCTTCTGGAGGAACATCCCTACATTTGATGGTCGATGAAATTTTGTTGAACCATCGAATGTGGGAATGAGGGTCATCCCTCTCGAAACCGTAAAATTGATTTGACGTTACTAAGGATAGTAAAGCCGGGTTAAGTTCGAAATTTTCGGCAACGATCGGGGGAACCACAATAGCATCTCCGTAACCCTCGGTGGGTGCTTGGAGAAGCTCAAGCATGGTGCGATTCTCCGCCATTATGACAATGGGAGGATCGGGATTAGTACGAATCTCGGGTTCGACTAATGAGGCAGCACGTTTACGATTACGTGTGCGCATGCACCAAGAACATTAGGGTTAAAGAAGAATATTTATGGTTTTTTGGTTTTTCAATTTTTTTTTTGGATTTTTGGATAAAAAATATTCACAAGATATATACGAAACTTCACGAGGAAGGTTCTTCAAGTCACTAATCGTCAAACCGTGACGATATTGTCGCAACACACCTCCCCGGCAACGGCGCCAAAAACTGATTTCGTAGCTTAACGCGTCAAAAGTCAAACCTCTCACGAAGAAAAGTCAACTCGCGACGGTTCAACGCAAAAATCAAGTTATAATAAACCGGGCAAGCGTGTACCCGGGTCGAGGTCCCAACGAGGCGTGAAATTGAGAATATCGTTTTTGGTTCGTAATTAAAATGCTTGAAAAGACGAGAGTTGATTGTGTCTCTAAAATCTACTAAAACGAAAAAAACAAATAACGTAAAACAGAAACCACGAACGAGTAAAAACGTCAAAATATTTAAAAATTAATCCTACGAGTACCAAAATAATTTTCCTAAGTCTTAAATATAAAAAGAAAATTTTGAAAAAAAGAAAAATATTTTTTTGACTTTTTAATAATTTTTTATAAATTAAAAACTATTTAAACTATTTTAAATCTCTAAAAATACTAAAACTAATTTTAAAAATCTGAAATTTTTACTGAAGTTACTTTAAGTTGATAAAAAGCTAAGAAAAATGAAAAGGTTGAAAAAACTTTAGTCCATAAGCTGTTAAAGGCCAAACAGCTTATAAGCTTAAAACAAAAAAAATGTTTTAAAAAAAAAAAAAAAAAAAAGGAAAGTTTAACAGATAAAAGGCTATAGCATATTGGTTTGGGTTGTGTGTTGTGTTGCTGCTGCCCTGGGTTCGAGTCCCAGGTGTAGCAGCTTTGCTATTTTTTTATTTTTTTTTTCTTTGTTTATCTTTTAAAAACTCAAATCAACAAGTGAAGCAATCAAATTTAGAACTAAAAAACAAAATTTTTAACCTAAAAGATAAACTCAGAACAGCTTAATTCACTTGATCAGACAATGCAACAAACAAAACAACACAACATTAACTTAAACAGAACTGAAGCTACTACTTGGAAAAATAAGAACCGATTAATAATGCAAACACAAACAACAAATAACGCAAACAGAAATAGATATTCAAACAACAAATAACGCACATAAGCAAAGTAAAAAAATCATCATCAGCAGGGGTTGTGTGTTCACTGACCTGGGTTCGAACCCCAGGAAGGACACTTTTTGCAATATATTTTTTTTTCTTGAACTTTTCTTTGTGCATTTAGTTAGGTTCAACAAAATCTCAAAAGAGCTTCAAAAAGGCTCAACCCCTACCTAAGCTAACTCAAACTTGATCAAAAGTACCACAAGTGCCATTTAACAGTAAGCACTACATCAAACACTACATCAAGATAAACTAGCAGCGACTCATAAACTACATCAAGCAACTTAAAACAAAAACATAAACTACATCAAGCACTCGACATTAAAAACATAAACTACATCAAGCAACATTTTGCAAACCAAATAAGCAGAAAAAGTAAGCAAATTTACGCAGAAACTCTAATAAGCTATCCTAAGCACAGAGAAGCAATAAATAAGCAGTACGGTAAAAAATAAGCAGTAAATTAAAACTTTAAATAAAAAAGTGAATTAAAATTAAAATTAAAAATAAATTACAATGCTTAAAAAAAATACAAATACCTTAAAAAAAAAAGCTAAATAAATCCTAGCCTTTTTTTTTCGACTGCTACTCTCTATTTATACAAAAAAAATAAGTAAGACCCTAGTTCGAGTGTGTTTCTTCTCAGTGTGTGTTCCTCTTGCGCACTTTGTGCTTGTTCCTTGACCCTTGGATGTATTCTTGGTGCCCACAACATTAACTCTCGGTCGTAGATCATCTTCTATTGCCCTCGGATCGCTGAGGTGGAGGGGAGGGGACCAAAGGCAAACCCACGTGAATCTTTTGGACTGGTGTGGTGAGGAAAGGGATGTATTGGTGATTAGGGTTTAATGGTGGGATTAGGTGAGGGTTGAAGAAGATAAATAGTGGTGAAGCGAAGTTAGGGATTTTGACTCATAAGAAAGGGATTTTGACCGAAGGTATTGGGGATTTGACCCTTCTTATAACCCGCTTTTTATTATTAGTCGGTTTAGTTAGTGGGATTGGGTTAAGGGTTTGACCCGTTAGTATTAGGTGGGTCGTGGGCTTTGATGGGCTGTGATGGGCTGGGTTTTAGTTTAGGGGATGTGGGCTGAGTTTGAATAGGGTGGGTTGTGTTTTAGTTTTTAGTGGATCCGGTTGTATTGTTTTTAGAGGATAGGTTAGGATTTAATTAAGGACCAATTGTGTAATTGTTAGTCAACATCAAGGACCACAACTGCCATTCATTCAAAGTTGATCAAGGGACTTATATTGCCAAACAAAAATAATCCAAGGGTCACTTTGAGATTCTTGAGCTCGAACTAAATCCAAATGAAAAACGACTTTCCCGGCTTCGGTTTTCGGCTCTTTTCCATTCCAAGCTCGGTTTTGTCCGCGTTTGCCCCGTTTTCAATCCTTTTGTACCTGAAACACAAAAAACACAATCCAAGGATATTTGTAACATTATATGGTCCATTTGGGTGTTTTTGGTCATTTTTGTGGGGTTTTTCGGGTATAAAATGATGAGTAAAAGGCCACTCATCAATTCACCTCTCACAGGAGTTTACACACCTGGAAGTGATGAGAATAGATATGAAACTTAACAGGAATTGATGTACAAAATGTCATGGTTGCTGGAAAGATCAAGTGGATGGCATATCAGATGGTGAAAAGATCAAGTTGCTGCATAAAAAATCAAATTTGCAGATTTAAAGTGATTTGAAGATCAAGATAATTCCAAGTGTTTAAAGTTTAATCCTCAAAAGCCTACATAGAAGGAACTTGAAGTTCATGGAACATGAAGATCAAGTTAGGGGAGGATTGTTGGGAATTATCACAAGGTACGAAGAAGACTTAGTGAAGAACAGACTTAAGTTAAGTCTGGTAGCTATGATATTAAGTCTGGTTGTTAGTTAAGTCTGTTTGTAATAGTTAAGTCTGGTAGTTATGTTAAGTCTTGTTGACTTAATAGTTAAGTCGGGTCAGTAAAGTTAGGAAAGTTTGTTAGTATTAAGTTAGGAAAAGATATGTATGAGTTAGATATCTTTATAGAAGATACGTAATATCTTTTCACACGGTTTTGTAATTAGGGTTTCCTTCAAGTATAAAAGGAACCCTAAGGATCATCATTATGTACGTACAAATTGTGTGAGTTAGTGAAATATACGAAGTTAGTGATAACTCTGTGTTCTTCATTGTTCTTGTTAATTTTCCACGTTAACACTAACAATTGTGTAAGAGTTTCTCACTTGGATTGATTTGGATTTATTCAAGTCATCCACTAAGTAATCAAAGGCTACTTAGAGATCCATACAATACGTGGACCTACAGTGGTTGCTGCCCGAGAGGAGAAAGAGAGGAAGAAACAGGCGGCCGAGGCGGTAGGTAAGAAAAGGAATGTTGAGGGTTCGTCGGTTGTTCAAAAGGGAAGGAAGAAGAGGAAAAGTAAACCAGGTGAGGAAGATGCGTCTTCTGATCATACGCTGAGACCGGGCACACAGCTTAGACAAATCCGGAGGCGCAACCTATCTAGGAAACTCAGCTAGAGAGCCAACAGCCTCCTTCCGATTGTAAGACATACCCTTCTTTTGGCTCTGGTTTTTTTTTTTGTTTTTGTTTCCGCTGATTTCTCTTTTTGCAGAACATTCGGCTCATTCAGCTCATTCCATCCATTCCCAACATCCTCCGAGCAATCACAGAGAACGTTCTGAGGAACATCACTCGTCCGGTAAAGATATAAGTTTATCCCTGCGACATTCATTACTACTATCTACCCTGATCTGACTTGGTTAATTTTGCTGCAGGTGAACATTCGTTTTGAAGGGAACGTTTTTTCCAGACTGGTCTCTTACTGAATACGTTCGGCTAGACTCCTATCGGGCCTGCCGTGAGATGTTGTCACATCTTGCGACTCCTGCCGAGCAGGCCGCACTCGAAGAATTGAACACTGGTCAGCTTATCCGTGAGGCCTATGTACAAGCTAGAAGTGGGATTGCCATGCAGGCCGAACTGTTGCGCAGGTTTACTCAGCTCATTACCGAGTACAGGGAGTTGGATCATACTCGAAAGGCCGCCGAACAGGAACAAAATGCATTGGTTGGGAAGTATGATCGATTGATGGGGGAGTTTAAGGCTTTGGAGAAGCAAATGGCCAACGAGCGTGCTGCTACTACAGTCCGGGAGCAAGGTTTGGCCGATCAGTTGGAGGAGATGGAGAAGGATAGGAATGATTGGAGGTCAACGTCTGCTACTCAGGCCGAAAGGATTAGGCAGTTGGAGAGAGAGCTGAGGGAGAAAGACCAGGCTATTGAGAGGTTGGAGGGGGAAAAGAAGCAATTGGTGGTGGAGGTGGGTCAGTCAGAAATTGTCCGCCATAATACTATGAAGGACTTGCTTCCGACCACTTTCCGTAGGTTATTCAACAGTGCTGAGTATAAAAAGAGCATGGGGAGGGTTTATAGTTTATCCTATACCGCTGGATTTCTGGATGGTCTCAGGTATGAGCGCAAAGGAGATGACCTTGAAAGACTTCTGGGTAAATTCAAGAACCTTAACATGGAAGCTCCGGCCATCTGGAAGGCGGAGTATCGGAAGCTGTTCGAAGCCTAGTATCCATATATTCAGAAGCTTGCGGACTCCTACCATCTTCCATTGGGTGATCTTATGAACCTCTTCCCTGACATACCTATTCCTAAACCAAAGACCGTAGGAGCAGCTCCCCTTCAGCAGGCCGAAACTTCTTACGGTGTGAAGGACACTACGGATAAAGCCCCTTGACTCTTTTATTTTTCCTGTCAGATGAATGTAATAAGAACAATTATTGTAATTACGTATTCTGTATAACAGTTTGCTTGTGACCGATGATTTTGTATCGTCAGATAGTTTAGTAGAATGATAATTTGTTGTTTATGTTTTCTGCACAAATGTTGTTTGATTTGTTTGTACCCTTGATGACGGAGTGTTTTCACGATCCGCTCATTGGAGCCGGAGTGTTTTCCACCATCCGTTTGATTTTATCGACGGAGTGTTTTCACGATCCGCTCATTAGAGCCGGAGTGTTTTCCACCATCCGTTTGATTTATCGACGGAGTGTTTTCACAATCCGCTCATAGGAGCCGGAGTGTTTTCCACCATCCGTTTTGATTTATCGACGGAGTGTTTTCACGATCCGCTCATAGGAGCCGGAGTGTTTTCCATCATCCGTTTTGATTTATCGATGGAGTGTTTTCACGATCCGCTCGTTGGAGCCGGAGTGTTTTCCACCATCCGTTTTGATTTATCGACGGAGTGTTTTCACGATCCGCTCATTGGAGCTGGAGTGTTTTCTACCATCCGTTTTGATTTATCGACGGAGTGTTTTCACGATCCGCTCGTTGAAACCGGAGTGTTTTCCACCATCCGTTTGATTTTAACGTAAACACAAATATAACATAATAGATTGGAAAATTGTTCCTCCTGTTGTCGGGGAACTAAAGATTGTCATAAATATTAATTAGTTTCGGTTTACAAGTTCTACATAAAACAATTCCGTAGATTCATTGCATGCCAAGTCCGAGGTACTTCTCGGTCGTCCATTGTCTGAAGCTTGTACGAACCGTTATGGTAGGCTTCGATTATCCGATACGGACCTTCCCAGTTAGGCCCCAGCTTTCCCTGGTTTTCGACCCTGCAAGCTTCATTCCATTTGTATACAAAATCTCCCACTTTAAATGCTACCGGGCGCATCCTTTGATTGTAAATTTGTAATACTGTTCGACTTTAGATTTGTACTTGGCTTCCCGAATGGCTGCCATCTCTCGCCTTTCTTGTAGCAAATCAAGGTTTAAACGTTGCTATTATTCGTTATCTTCCGGATTGTAAAGCATGGTACGGTGAGTGGGCATTCCTATTTCGGCCGGGATGACTGCTTCGCTTCCGTATGTCAGGCTAAAAGGGGTCTCTTTATTACTTGTTTTCAACGAAGTCTGGAAGGCCCACAGAACGTTTGGCAATTCATCCACCCATCTGGCTCTTTCTCTTCCTAGCCGGGTTTTTATGTCGTGCATCAGACTCTTGTTGGCCCTCTCGACTAGGCTGTTGGCTTGAGCATGTGCTACCGCCATGTTTATTTGTTTCATTTTCAATTTTTTGCACCAGCTTTTGAACCGATCGTTGACGAAGTTAGTTCCATTGTCTTTGACTATTATGCCCAGAAGTCCGAACCTACAGACGATGTTTTCCCATAAAAATTTCTTCACGTCTTTGCCTGTGGTCTTGGCGAGGGGTTTGGCCTCTATCCATTTTGTGAAGTAGTCAACGGCCACGATAAAAAACTTTACCTTCCCTGGAGCCTCCGGTAGAGGACCTAGCACGTCCATTCCCCATTGATAAAAGGGCCATGGTGCCATGATGGTCGTCATAATAGTTTTTGGAAGTTTCGGGACCGGAGCATGAATCTGACAAGAGTCGCATTTGTCTATTTCCTCCATAGCGTCTCTATGCATGGTCGGTCAATAATAACCTTGTCTCATCAGTTTTGCCACCACCGACCTTGGTCCGGGTGCATTCCGCATGCCCCTTCGTGGACTTCTCGGATGATATAATTCGCTTGCAGCGAACCTACACACCTTAACGTTGGACTTAGGTATGAATTTTTGAATAACACACCTTCCTCCATCACATACTGGGGGATTTTCATCCGCAATGCCCTTGCTTCGTTGGGATCATCCGGCCATATGCCTTCTTCTAGACACCGGATGATTGGCGTCATCCAGTTATCTTCCTCGTCCTCTACAATTGCCCCTACCTGCTTTTCTTTAGTCGAAGGCTTTTCCAACACCTCGACAAGAATCTCTATGTTTAGATGATTAAAAGCTACTGAGGCTAGTTTGCTTAATACATCCGCCTTTTGATTTTGTGCCCTCGGTATGTTATGAATTTTGAATTTTTTTAAGTTGCCAATGTAATCCTTTGCCTTTGCCAAATATTGTATCATACTTTCCTTGGTTGCCGTGAAGTCTTCGTTTATCTGACTTGCTACCAATTTGGAGTCTACCCTGACCTCCAATGCTTTCACGTTCATCTTTTTGGCGAGTCGAAAACTGGCGAGAAGTGCCTCATATTCTGCCTCGTTATTGGTGCTTTTAAAATTGAGGCGGAGAGCATATGTGTGTTCGGTTTGGCAAGGTCCGATCAGTACAAGACCCGCTCCGGACCCTTTCTTGTTAGATGCCCCATCCGTATACAATATCCATTCTTCTGCATCGGAGATATCATGGACTTCTTTCCCCGGTTTCCCTAGGTGTGCTTCTTCCGGTCCGACGGGGATTTCCGATATGAAATCCGCTAGAACTTGCCCCTTTACTGCGTTTATCGGTATGTAAGTTATGTTGTAAGCTCCCAACTCTACAGCAAATTTGGCCAACCTTCCGGATGCCTGCGGCTTATTCAAAATTTGCTTTATCGGTTCATCTGTTATAACTTGGATAGGGTGAGCTTTGAAATACCTTCTTAACCTTCTGGACATGTGTAATAGTGACAATGCTAGCTTTTCGACTAGCGCGTAATTTCTTTCGGCCTCTTGTAGTGTTCGGCTCACATAATGAACAGGTAACTGTTTTTCGTCCCTTTCGATTAACAAAATCGCACTGATGGCATCCTTCGCCGCCACGAGATACACATACAAAACTTCTTTTTCCTTGGGTGTTGACAAGGACGGGAGATCTAGTATTAACTTCTTGAGTGACTGGAATGCCTCTTCGGCTTCTTTGGTCCACTAATACTCCTCCTTATTCCCCTTGGTGATATTTTTCAAAGTTTCAAAGAACGGAAGAGACCTTTCAGCTGACTTTGCCAAAAACCTATTGAGGGCCGCCAGCTTGCCACTCAGACTTTGCATTTCTTTCAGAGTTGTGGGAGATTTCATTTGGGCAATTACTTTCATCTTATTCGGATTCGCCCTGATGCCTTCGGAGGTCACCATGTAACCGAAAAACTTCCCCTCTTCGATACCAAAACAGCACTTCCTTGGATTTAATTTCATATTAATCTTTCGTAAGTTATAGAAGGTTTCAGTAATATCCGCCAACATTTCCTTTTCTCCTTTACTCTTGATTACCATATCATCCACATAGGCCTCCAAATTTCTTCCGATCTGACTCTGGAAAGCCCAATCAACGAGCCGCTGGTAAGTGGCTCCAGCGTTCTTTAGACCGAACGGTATTTTGATATAGCAGTAAGTTCCCTGCTCTGTGTAAAATGCCATCTTCTCTTCGTCCTCTTCTGCCATCTGGACCTGGTGATATCCCTTGTATGCATCTAAGAAACATTTATACCTGAATCCCACCACTGACTCAATCTTCCAATCGATTTCCGGAAGTGGATAATAGTCCTTCGGACATGAGGAGTTCAAAATTTTGAAGTTAATGCACATGCGCCAGCTTCCGTCACTTTTCTTTATGAGCACAGGGTTGGAAATCCAAGTAGGGTAACGAACCGGCCTATCGATACCGGCCTTCAACCATTCGTCTACTTCCTTTAGTACCACCTGATTTTTCTCCGCGGACAAGTTATGTTTCTTTTGAGCTACTGGCGTGTCGGCAACGTTGACATTCAGATGGTGCCTGATCAGACGGCGCGGAACTCCGGTCATATCCGAAGGTTGCCATGCAAACACGTCTTTATTCTTTCTTAACAGTTCGATTAGGTGTCTCCGGCACTCCCTCGAAAACCTTGTCCCTATTGTGACCAGCTGTTCAAGATACGCGGGGTTTACTAAAATTTCCTCCGTCTAGTCCATCTCTGGATTAACAATCTCCGCCTCTTGTGGTACGTCTTCAGTCTGTTCTTCCTCTAGTCTTCGGCATTCTAAGACCATGGTTGGACGTGCCGTCAAAGTTGCTACTCCCTTTGGTGTGGGAAACTTGATCATGGAATGTATTGTCGAGGGGACGGCTCTTAGTTCCTTCAGCCCCGTTTTGCCCAATATCACGTTGTAGGGCGATGAGGACTACTACACAGAATTTCATGGTTGTCCTCCGGAACATTCCATGGTTGCCGAAGCATTTATCTAACTCAATCTTCCCCATCGGTATACTCGTTTCCCCAGAGAAACCTACTAGAGAAGTGCTCATCTCCTTGAGCCTGGCTTTTATCTCCGAACTGAGGTTATTGAAGCAATGTTCGTACATGACGTTTACGGACGACCCTTCATCCACATATATTCGTCGAACCAAGTATCCTTCAACATCGCCTTCAATGATGAGAGGTTCGTCCGAAAAATCCCCTGCCATAATGGGGGGAAAGACTATTGGGACGTTCATCCAACCCTCATCGTGGCCTCCGTACCTTCTCTTACGATTTTTCGATAAGCCCCGTATCATGTTAATCACTTTTGCCTTTCCCGTATCATTTCTCTTCGGCTGCTCTCTACCTCTTCCAGCGTCCCGCTGCCTGAAATCCTTCAGAAGATGGTCTAGTTTTCCGGATTCCAATACGATCTCAAGTTGCTTCTTTAACTAATTAACTTGAAGCAATCGTTAGTGAGATGCCCTTTCTCCCTATGGTATTCACAGAACTTATCCATGTTTTCTTTTCTCGGTCTACCTCCTGTCGGGGGAGGCGCAGGTAGATTCAGATGATGTTCCGTGGCAAGGATTTCCCTAGGGGGTTTTACCAAAGACCCTAGACCGGGGCATTGATTACCCTGTCTAGGAGTGTCGTTTCGACGGTACTATGGACGAGGGTAGTCATTGCGGTTGTAGTTATTCCTGGGGGCAACGTAGGGGTGGTACACATCCTTCTGGCAGTGATCACTCCGGCGATCCCCTCGCGGCTTGTCATTTCTGAAACCCTGAGTTCCTTTTCTGTTCGCATCAAAACCTTCGCCTTTCGGTAGCTCCGTACTACGATACGCTTCTTCCGACCTTATGAAATCATCCACTCTGGTGAACATTTCCGTAACCGTACATGGCACCATATCAGAGAATTTTTTGGCGAGGGCCAGACATTTATGAGCACTCATGAAGGCGGAGATCCTCATGATTTCCGGGACACCGCTGATGTAGCTAGCTTCGTCCGTACATCTTTCTTTAAAATCCAGAAGGGATTCATGAGCTCGCTAGACGATTTTAGTAATCTCCGTCGGGTCTTTTGTACACTTCTTACGGAGAGCAAATCTTGTTGAAATTGCTCCCTCAACTCGTTCGAGCTGTCAATACTTCCCGGTTCCAACCGTTCAAACCATCCTCTCGCTGCTCCGTCCAAAGTTTGCTGGAACATGCGACACCAAACTGGCATCGGCCATTCCCCCTGGTTAGCTGCCCCCGTAAATCTGGTGAGGTGATCATTCGGATCCGTAGACCCGTCATAGAATTTCATGTTCAATGGCATTGTGTGGTTTGGACCGGAGAACTCCACAATCCGGTGAGTAAATGGCGACCTCGATACTCCTTTAAAAGGTTTGTGAAGGTCATCATCCTTCTTCTCGTCTACCTTTTCCTTTCCCCGACTCGTATTTTCTTCGTCTTCAAAATTGAGTCGTATCAGTTTGAGAGTGCTCCCAGTCTGCGCGTTATGTTTCTTAATTAGTTCCGTTAGTGACGCCACCTGGCCGATGATCATATCCTGGAGACTGGGAGAGTCCTCGGCCGAAGTATCATGCTGGTTGTTATTATCGGTTTCCTATTGGTTGTGATAATTATTGGTTTCGTCTTGGTTGTGATTGTTATTGGTTTCATCTTCTCCGTCTTCGGCATGAAAAGAAGGACCAGCCATTCCAATTCTTTGGTAGATTGAATAGCGTGTCCCACGGATGGCGCTAATTTGTTGAAGTAAAACCTCGTAGGTGGGTCCAACTTCTGTGTGATATCCTTTGGAAGCTTTCCTCCGGATGATGCAAGTTCCTACACACAAGAGACACGCACGTTAGATTCGCCTTGGGTTTTATCCCAAGACCAACCTCCGGCGTGAAAGTAAGTATATGATAATTATGGAGGGTTGAACAGTAAAATGAGAGTAAATGTTGTAGGTGTGAAATTGAATGCAAATCATAAATGAGGTGTGGGTATTTATACTACCCACACCTATACCTGTTACCTGTGTCTTGGGACTAAGCGAGCCACCCTAGACCTAGCCTAGTAGGTAGGTGTCAGATCACGTGGGGAATACAATCCCTGGAAATCTGGGATGGCGGCGGTTGATGGGATTGCTCAGTGGCTAGGCGGCAGTCCTTTCGGCAGCTATCCGGAAGTGAGTGTATGGTCCGGACGATACGTGTCGTCCGGATACATGGGGTTGGTCCGGACAAAGTATGACGTCCGGACACATACGCCAACATCTTATGTTTCCAATTAATATGCTGGTTTTGTAGCCAAATACAACATTTGAGTTGAACCTTGAGCTATTGCAAGTAACTCGACCTGAAGGAAAGTAGCTTGTTCCGAAGACTGCTAACATTTTTGTCGACTCGAATAAGTCTGCAAGGGTATTTTTGGTATGAAGAGTAATTTTTTATTTGTTTTCCCATAAGACCAAGGTATATGAAGCTTTGTAATTTGAAGTTGTACATGACATGACACTACATTACAATATTTGTAACACTTGTTTTTATATACCAAATACATTTCTTTCTTTCTTTTTTGCAGCGTGTTGCAACAGATGCAAAATTAGATTTATCCTACACTATATAATAGCCTAACATGACAGCGACACATAAGCGTAACAATGCCACCTAATTGCCATGTCATTGCCACCTCATTTCCTACATGGCACACACAATTCATGCAGCAAATCAGGAATGTTTAAAAATTTTGCAGCTAATGGGACTCGAACCCATGACCTCTTGAACAAACAAGAAACACTCAACCACCGGAGCAAGCCATTTTTGTGATAGACATTTGAAAAACAAAAATGACATGCTTTAACTTCCTTAAAAATCAGCATATCATTCTCTCAATCATTCATTCAAAATTCAAAACGACTATCAATTGATTATTCAAATCACTTGCATATGAAACTCAAGATATCAATTGATTATTCAAATCTCGATTCATATTCAAAACCTTTATTCTTCGTAAAACGTTTCAAACATGTATCACTAATTCATCATGAAAACCCTTCCACCTAATCAAATATGTGATTCTAAATCCACCAAACCGTTTCAATATAATCAAAAGTATGGAAGCACGCCATCATTTGTATATCGTTTTTGCTATGAAAAGTAACACAGATTCGTTTTTGGTATTATCCCAAAAAATCATCACTGGGGTTTTTATTGAAACACTCATTTAATGTAACTTTCCACTATCGCAACACACGGCATGGATCTGTAAGTTCTTTTAATTTCCAATCTGTGTGTTTTTTAGATCCATTAGTATATTTTTAGTTATAGTTAACCATGTCTGATGATATGTTTTTTTAGATCGATTAATTAAGGTTGTTCATTGGTTTAATTAAATATGTATATTTGATGTTTTTTTAACCATGTTTGATAAGAACCATTTCTGCTATAACGATGATATGTGAAAAATAATGTTTTAATTTATATTTATTTATTTAATTTTTAATGTGTTATTTGGTATTATCACAAATCGTAGGTCTGGAAACACTTTTGTTGTTTACAATATGTGAATTCAAGTTGTGACAGCATATGTTGAACCCGTGAAAAAGGAAATGAATTACGTGATTCTTATGATGTTACGTTTCCATGGGAACTCAAGCAACTCGACTTATCTCATTCCCATTCCCATTATCATAGTGATTCCCTTTTACAGAACAAAAACAACAAGTTACAAATGAAGCTTTTTAAAGATTCGTAAACTTACCCAAATACTCCCCTTAGATTCAGAGTAGCAAGAAATAATTTCAGATGTGGTTACCATTAATAATAACTCATGTGTGAATGATCATATTTTCACTTTGAGATGTTAGTAAAAATCTGTAAAATCACATTCTAATTACTCAATTATACCTTGCCCAACGTTGTGGATGCCAACATAATGTTACACGGCCAATTTGAATAAGCCTATATCGGTATGCACATGTTAATTTGGTAGATTTATACGGAATATTTAATAAGCATTTTCAAAGGTGTTGTTTTTTCTACTTATTTAAACTTACTGTATGGCCATTTTTCATGCATGAATGATTATCAAGCTAAATACAGCCAATTAGTGTTTGGTACAGAGTTGCACTCTAATAGAGAATCGTGAGCACAACTAATGGAGATTGAAGTGGTTGTAAAGTTTCAGCTGCTGCCCATATGGCATAGGCGTACACATCTGCATAAAGGTAACTGAACATCCTCTACAGTTAGAATCATTGCTTTTATTTTCACTATTTAGAAGTCAATTATTTATTATAAGTAACTTGCGTTTGCATATTGTCCTTCAGGTATGGATGGATCGAAATTACTTTATCTCTACACCGTGTGCCACCAACAACTTCTGTATATTGAATGCGGCTAATCACATCATCAAAGGTGCAACTGTAAGTACTTTTGTGTTTATGGCAATCAAATGTTCCTGGATTTTCAACACAAGAGAAGCTAATTAACATAATCAAATCTTAACCTATCTGTTACATCTATCTATATCATAAGGAATTTTACATTGATTTTCAATTTTGAATGTTGATTTATTGATTTATGTTTGACTTCAGTTATCACAAGTTTGATGAAAAACTCGCCAAGTGATTGTCAAAATGCCTCAAAGAAAAACCAATAAAGGTAGTTTTTTTTATTCGTTTGTGATGTTTAATTAAGTCTATTTGGTAAAAATGAGAAGAATATTTGTTATTCTATTTTGATTATGCTAATTGTTTTGAATTGCATGTACACCATCTACAAGATTTGATTATGCTATTTTTTTTTTAATTTTATTGCAGTGATATGGTCGGCGAGTATCGGGCAAACTCTCCACTATCAATGCTTCTTATTTACAAATAACTTATAGCTACTGGTTTACGAGTATGGGTTTTTAGGTACAATTTTATGTACTTCAAGAGCCACTAAAAATAAGCTATCCAAACATCACTTAATAACATGCTTAGGACGTCAAATGACAGTTGTCCAAATAGCCCTTGGTATAACTCAAGTTAGCTCCTAAAAGTATAACTCAGTATAGTAAATGATATGTAAAATAAGCTATCCAAACAGCACTTTATGTCGGAAGAGCTGCTAAAAATAAGCTATCCAAACATGCAGCAGATACGGTCTAAGCGGTTTACCGCACCCAAATATGCATCAGATATGGTATGCACCTTCACCCTGGGTTTCGTCACTTTCATATTTGCATTGATTAAACATTTTTACTTTGACTTTGAATTTTTAGGCTGCTGAGGAGGACATGAGAGAGAAGGCATAAAGATTCCTCCTAAACAAGAATCTGAAACCTCTGACTCCAGTGTTATCACTCCTAGGAACACTACCCAATATCACTAACGTCGAGGTAATTAACCCTTCCGATAATGCTTTTCAGCAAAAGTTGTTGACGATTCTGTAAGGCCTGCATTGTTAACATTTCCCGTGGTACTTTCCTCTATTAAAACTGAATTTGGTTTTAACTCAAAATTTGTATTGACTCCCTTTTTTAGTGAACAGAGCCAACATCTAGAATTTAACTACTCTGTTATCAAGTGACAATGCTTGCACTGTTCAAAAGCGTCATCAAATGGTTTTTTTTTCATTACTTTATTCTTTTTGTTAACTTTGCTTTGTTTCTATAATTTCTTTTTTGTTACTTCAAGATTATCGAGGAGGGACCGATTACTGTAGCTCCAAAAAAGATAATAAAGAGGCTGGAGTAACTGCATAGTATGGCGACCGGGGGCGACTATTTTTTGGAGCTCAATCCCTATTTACAGGTGCATATGAAATTCATCATTCGGTTTCTTATTTTTTGGATCCAATCCACTTGGCGTATGGGAACGACATAAATGTAAAAGAAATACACATGGATGCAAAACAAGTTAATGTAACAAAAGTAATATCAAGTGATCAGGTAAGACCGGAAAACAAGCACCCTTACAGATATCAACATCATTTCTTCCATTATCTAAATACTTCCTTTTCTTTATGTAAAACAGATTCTTGAACCATATGGAGAGAAAAACCTTAGAAATTAATCAACGACTGATGATCATATTGAGGAAACGATACTGCAACAAGAGGAATCAGACATCTAAAAAAGAATCAGTTAGTGTATGATAAAGGCGATCTGGACGAGGAAGCTACACAAGCATATCAACTTAATAGTGCACAAGACTGCAGTGAAAGGGTGAAAGATGTCATCTTGACCAAAGAGGTGAGTGAGAATTAATACAATTAGTCTTATTTCTCCGTTCACCCAAGAGGTACTTACATGAAGTTTATGTAGCTTGATAAAAAAGTGATAATAATATAATATTTTCTTATTGTGTATATATCTTAACATGACAACTTTTGAAGAAGCAATCATACTCAGATCCCACAACTGATGGAAACTATGAGGCGACAAAAGTGATACTAGATGGCTAGATAGGACAAGAGGATATAGCGGCTGCCAAATATATTAGTTGCGAGTCAACATTAGAAGATGATAATGTAGATAAATCACCAACACAAGACAAAATTCCATCTGTAGAAGGTGTGGCAACGATAGAGCCTCAAGTTGATTTCAAACATGGAATCTACTGCATGTCCATCAGAAAGTGAAACGACACCCGAACAGTCTCTTGAATTTGTTAGTGATGTAATCGAGGGTTCATAAGGCTCAAAAGTCAAAGAAAATTGCATTATGTTAGCAACAGTCGAGCATACGGATGTAAGGAATGTAAAGGAAGAGAAGATAATAAGTAAATGTATTTCAAGTGCACCAGATATAAAAGAGTATAATATCAAGCAAGCACATATTAAAAGCGAAGGAGAGTTGAGTAGGGACTTAACTATAGAAGAAAAAGGTTTAACATAAGAGGTCAGATGCCAATTTACTTCCCCTTCGACATTAGTTAGAATCCATTTTATTATAAGCTTAAAAAATGGTCATAAACCATATATTAATTGGATAAAAACATGTTGATGCAGATATACAAGCTATAGAAGATCTCAGTAGTTTATCAAAAGCACCTTACACCATAGAAGAAGGAGCTACCGAGGACACAAAAAATACACCTAATCTTGATCTTAAGAAGGAAGAAAACGACAACCAACTGATATCCGAAGTGCAAACTCCCAAGCATTTCCCAAGATGGGGATAAAGGGAGAACATCCATAAGTAACGAACGAAAAAAGTGAGAAGGTAAATGGTTAACTCTTGATGAAAATATAATTATTTAATCCTGCCCTTTTATTCTTATAATTTAATTTGAGATCATTAGATGCAGAATCTCATATTCAAGTGCACAAGGGTCATAAAATCTTTTATACATATTTTTCTACATGTTCCTGATCGAGATAGAAAACTAAATCTAATTTTTATTGCAGTTATTGGACGTGTTTGAAGAGATTGATACCAAGGAAGATGTCGAAGTAATAGCTGAAGCAAAAGAGAAGGCCATTGAAGAGTCTAACAAAGACGCAACGCTAGAAGTGACAGTACATGAGCATCTCCAACAAAAATAAGTGGTAAAATCACAAAGCAAGCAGTAATACAAGGCAATCTCAGAAATTCGTGTTTGTGAGTGTTCTTTTGTTTTGTTTCAGGATTAAGTTGATGGCTTGAGGTCTGCTGCTATTACAGATAACTATGAGCGATTGCAACCGAAACTTGCTGAACTTAATAAAGGCTCGGGTGGAGGTTTGAACAAGGAACCAACCTATGCATGATGTAAGTATACACTTTCTCACACCCTTTCGAGTGTAAGGTACACTTTGACTTCTGAGGTCAAATTTGAATATTGTTTTCAAATATACTTTGGTCTTACTCTTTCAAGAAATTTAGAAGGCAACTTGTGATAAAAATTACTCATGCTCAATTGCTTAGGGAAATTATACAATAATTTAGTAAACATTTACGTTTTTGTCGAAACCATCTAATGGTTACTTATTTTTGCCATTTGACCTATTTGACAACAGTGAAAAGTTCTTCACCATTTTGTATAATTTTATCCCAAAAGTTTTCGTACAATTTTATTCCAAAAGAAAACATAATGATCCAAATATGAGTTGTTTTATTTTTTCCAAGTTAGTCAAAAGTCAATCGGTTTGAACTTGCAAGTGAAAGCATACTTTCTTTGATGCTGCAAATAACTGATGAAAGTGATCAAATATCTTTATTTGCAGTTAAAATTGTTTGTTTAAGCTACACCAAAATCTAGAATGTGGATTAACCGTATGTACTATTTTCCACAGATTAACTATATCCTAACAGTGCTATTGTGCTATTGTACCAGATCTTGTGCCAGATCCGCTTATCTTGGTCTTGATGGTGAAGATAATAGTGCTATTGTGCCCATTAATCAACTTGCATCACCTACGAGGTAAAAAAGATTAACCGTCACTGTAATATTGCAATTTTGTGCGTAAATCCACTGACGATTACTAATTATTTCAAGATTACATTACAAATGGTTCACAAAGACCAAAACAATTTTGTGAACCATTTGTAATGTCAAGAAATGCCTCACAAGTTCTAACTATTTTAGGTTGTTTTGTACTACTTATATGATAAAAAGGGCCACATTTGGTAATAAGCAATCTCGATCCTCTTTCAACAATATAGCTACATAACCTATGACTTACAAAGTGGATTTAATTTGCGAATGTTTAATGACTTTTTAGTTTCCCTTTTTCTTGACAGTTAGGACAAACTTTGTAGTCGGTGCAATCAGGAAAAGAAACCATAATGAAACAATTACTAGCCTTAATACATGATATCTACGAATGCACTAACAATGTTGTGGTGGTAATAACGTGCATTTTTATTTTTTTAACAAAATGGTATCTAAGACTATGTATTTTTATTTAGGTTTTTTTAATATGAGATTTTTAACTGTATGAATTCAAATCAATGCATATTTATGGTCATTTGTTTAGTTAAAATGAACAACGATAGTCTTAGATATTTACTTACGTTATTCATTATTTACTTACGTCCACTTAGATTTTATCAAGCAATAATATGAAGCGAACCCGCCCATTGTGGGGGACTCTCTTTTTGTGCTCTTTTTGTCAAGCGATTCTGAATATAAAGGTTGTTCTAAATCCTTTTACTTATAACTCCAAATTTTAGTCAACTAACTCCACTAAATTTTTTTTGCTACCATAATAGCCACGATAGCATATTATTACCACATGTTGATCTCATACATTTAGACTTAGGGTGTGTTTGATAACTTCTGTATGAGATGATCCAGAGCCAATCTCAGAATCGGTCAAAGCCTAGGCTGTTTGGTGACATAAAGGTGAGCCTCTGAGCGGTTCTTCATGCTTCTGAGTGGTTCCTCATGGTTAGGCCCGCTTCCCCACTCAGCATCAAAAGTTATCAAAATTGCCCTCTTTTTTAACGCTCATATTCATTTGTTAAAATTTGTATTCCCTTTCCTCCATTAATTAGCAGTCAATATTCTTGCATACTGACCAACCCAACCACCACCACCACCCCCCTTTGACTTCAAACCACCACCTCCACCTATACTCAACCCAAGGTCCCAAGCCCCAACTCAAGCTCATCATCCTTTTCACCAACATAAGATGAAGTAACCTCAGATGACACATCCATTTTTTATTTTTTTTACAAACAACAAGAAAAGATTTTGGTGTTTTATTTTTTTAAAGGAAGAATGGATATGAATGAGAGAAGTGTTTTGTGTTTGGTTTGAAGAGAAGAGAAGATATTTGGTGCTGTGTGTGTTTTGATTGTGGTGGAAAGTGGGGCCTACGTGTCGGCTTTGTGCGTCTCACAAAACCATCATCGGTTTATCCTAACTTTGTCCCCACACAACACATACTCTACAATTTTTTCTGCTTCCAATTTGTATTAAACACACTTGTCCCACCAATGAGAAAATAAGTTACATGTCATAATATGGAGTAACAAACTAGTATTTACTCTTTCCCATCTATGTGTCATGACAAAAACTGATTTGGGAATTAGATTAAAAAAACATGACAACTGCGTCCTTAAATTTCATTCGAGCCTTCCTTGTTGACATGTTAAATGTTTTGTTTTATTTGGGGGCTAGTTGATTGTCAATATCATGTTAATATCTGTTTTAGACTATGAAGGTTAAATTGGTAATTTCAGGCAACTCAGATTGCTTATTCAGAACAAACATCAAACAATCATTTTCACTCAGAATCAGGTTCACTCAGCATCTTAAAATCATTCAGCAGCTTTGATTCATTCAGCACTAAATCATATTTTTTATCAAACAGCCCCTTAATAGGTTTATGTTTGTTTCAGCTTAACTCATAACATGATGTGAGCGCAGGTTCTTCTAAGTTTCCATAAACTACTTGAGCTTGGCTGTGTTGGCGCTGACAAATTACAATATTATAGCTTGGTTTGTCCATTCAGAACATTACTCGCGGTAATGACACATAATTCAAAAGCTTATTAGAAGTGGATGTGTAGTTGTAAACCTTCTTTTATTTGTTATTTGTGAATATTATGTATTTTATTAACCCGATGATGGAGATGGAGCACTTTGCTCTCAAACAAACTACCATTAAAGTTATGTTTTGCAAATAAACTTCATTCTAATAATGGATTCCATGATTTGTATCAAGATAGAATTGTTCTTCAATTTTTTAACATGTATAAATTTATTTTCTATGATACTTATCATTGTTCTTTTTACATATAATACATGAGCACTATTTTTGTGAACCATTATTTTGTTTAACATATTTGCCGTTATTCATTATTTATTTTACATGCATATAATTTTGTCAAACAAAATTATGAAGCGAACCCGCCCATCGGGCGGGTCATGAAGCTAGTTATTGCTATATTTTAAATTCAATGGTACTGCATGCATGGATAGAAATTGATTGAAAGTATTTGAAGAACTACGAATGCTAAGAGAGGGGGTGTGTTTGGCAGCAAGAATTATGGGAGATTATGGGAGCTAAAGATTATTTTTTTTAAAATAAGCTCTCATCTAAAAAGTAGCCTCGTTTGGCTGCGCAAGATTATTGAAACTCTAGCAAAATAATCTCCAAAAAAAAAGCTCCTCACAGGAACTTTTCAGAAAATCCTGGAGATTATAATTTGCAAATTTACCAAGATACCCTTCCTAATACCCATGTTCTATTATAAATCCATATTAACCCTAGCAGTCTTTCATCTTTCACAACCTCATACATAGCTCTCAATCACTCAATTTGTTGGTGGATCAATCGTCTGCACTTGTTGGAGGCTTGGCTTGTAATTTCATCTATCTTTTTCATCTCTCACTTGTGGTAAGTACGTACCATGTTTTGTTAGTTAATTGCATGATTTTTATCTGTGTGTATGCATGAAAAAACGTGAGTTAATTGCATGATTTGAGTTATTTGATAGAAACAACCCCTTGTTGGAGACGCATAGGATTTGTATTTTCTGTATATGTTAGTGCATCGTGTCATCAACCCATGTACATATTCCTTATAGCGCTCTAGTAAATATTAATAATATCTCATTGTTTTAGCCTCTTTACTTTAAGTTTTATGGTAGAGGAACTTAATCTTTAGGAACCCTATCCCTCATCATTACAGCCTAGTTCAGTCCAGCAACGGATTGACAGGACCAGGTGATGTTTTCTGATGGCACCACTTGTGTCTGCTTGTCGAGCTGCCAACTATCAAACTTTTGATTCTTGTTTGGGTTGCTGCTGATGTTGACGATTCGAGTCACTGTGCTAGGGTGTGTGATGGTCACTTCTGGTCTTAATAATAGGGTATTAGTTTTTGTTGGCTCATAGCCTCGTAGGGTTTCAAAATTATATCCAGATCAATACTTAATAGTATGAAGGAAAATCCCACATGATTCGAACATGCCTTAGTATGTAACAGGGAGAACAACCAGCTAACATGTTGCTTTTTATATGACTAATGTCATGTTGGCCCATGGAACAACACTGAAAAACAGCAACGGCAAAACACCTTTCAGTGATGGGGTCATGTAGCCACTTATTTATGTCTGAGCATAGTTATGGTGCATGGCCTTAGTAGTTTTTATATTTGATATTGCAAAAAAATTAGATACAACAAAAAGGGGGTTGAAATTAAAATAATTTTTACAGAATAGGCTTAGAGATCTTTGATATTTATTTGTTTCTGAGATAAAAACAGTTACTTGATATTGCGATGCACTTCAATTACACAGTCCTTATGCTTCATATATAGAGTGGTTGCGCTTTAATTCTATGCAATTCATGCAAGAGTTGCATTAAGTAGTAAGTCTATGATTGAGATTTGAGAGTCGTGTTTACATCTGGAAGTCCTTTTTCAAGAGGCTGAAATTTACACTCAAGATACATTTTAGGACCTGATTTAAGGTCTTTCCTGTTTGGTCTTTAATCACAAAACAAGCTCATATTTAATTTGATATAAACTGGATCAGAATTGAAGATTTCAAAAACGGAGGCACTTGAAATTCTAACATGTAATTGTGCCCTGTAGCAAGGGATTAGACTCTTTAGAGCACTTCTGAACAAGCATTTATTGTGGTTTTTGAATCTCAATTTTAGATGGCATCTAGTAATGACGTTACGAAAGAAAATATTGGTGCACAAAAAGATGTTGACCCGAAGAAAAAGGAAATATTTAAGTGGACGGATGAAACAGTTCTAATCTTGTGTGGGATACTAAACAAGTATCTCATGAATCATGGCCGAAACTCTCACTTCAATTGG
Organism: Artemisia tridentata subsp. tridentata; assembly: GCA_021014915.2. Classification (NCBI taxonomy): domain Eukaryota; kingdom Viridiplantae; phylum Streptophyta; class Magnoliopsida; order Asterales; family Asteraceae; genus Artemisia; species Artemisia tridentata. The sequence continues at coordinate 13,360,133 of CP139503.1, forward strand.
AATGAAATTCAATCGGACTTCGAGAAAATTTCGAACACAAAGGTATATAGCTTTAGGGTTCTTAAGAATAAGTACGATGATCAACGGAAAGACTACAACCTTTGGACTTCATTGAAAAATGGGGCAACTGGTTTAGGCTGGGATTCAAGTACGGGGACCTTGCATTGTTCAGATGAATGGTGGGAGAAAAAAAGGATGGTAAGTTTGTTTACCACGCTATATTATTCTTTCCTTATTTTTAAAAAATATTGTATTATTAAGAAATCTAATAGTTAGCTATATATTGTGCAGGAAAACGACAAATTTAGTAGACTCCGCAAGAAACAACCTTCTTTAGAACTACAGGAGGCATGGTACCGATTATTTGGGGATAAGGTTGCTTCAGGGGTAGAAGTTGTGGGACCCTCAATTAGTGCAAGTACTTTTGTGGCACCGCCAGTTAACCCAAGTACTTCTAATGACTCGTATCATGCCAATCTTGAGGGTGAGGATGATGCTCTAGAGGTGGAGAATGGCCTAGAGGATCTAGCGGCGGATAATGAAAACTTTTTTTCAAGTTTCATGGACGAGGTTGGAAGTGAAAATGTCTCGACATTGAACCAAACTGGGGGATCTAAACTACCTAAAAAGAATACTAAAAATAGTGCCAAACCTACTCAAATGAAGCGTAGTGGGAGAGAGTCAGCTGGTACTGCATTATTCAGAAAACTAATGACTGAACAAAATGCTACCCAACAGCGTGCTCTACAATTGTTAGAATCGGATAATACTAATGAAGTTAGTAAAACAAATGTTGAGTCCGTAATAAGTGTGATGAACCGCATAGTCGAGCAAAAACTACTAGCAGAATATGATGATTTGTGGTTCTTTGGAATGACTGTACTTGAGGATCCTGTGAAAAGAGAGTTCTTTCTGAATTTCCCAGCTGATGCTAGTAGGGTAGCTTGGCTAAAATACCAACAAAAATTAGGAAAATAAAGTTGCATGAAGCAATAGGATCACATTGTCTTTACTTTATTTCATTTTCGCGTTTGGTATTTGGATATTTGGATATTTTTAAGTTTGCCATTTTTATAATTTGAATAATTGTATGTTAGTTGAATTTTTTCTATTATATTGTTTTCTTAGATTCTCGTCAACGCATTCATATGTTACATATATATTTATGCTTTCTAATGTTGGATAGGTTTACTATGGATATTGAAAGAAAAAAGAGGAGAAAGAAAATACATCTTGTACAGTTGCTATTTTCTTCATATTCTACAAGTTCTCTAGCTGCCGCGTACTATTATAAATATATGTACAAGCAACCATGTATGACATCACCTCAAACAGGTGAAGTTTGGATGAATGAGGTTTTGACTGATAATCCTATTCGATGTGTTAATGCATTTAGAATGCATCCAACCGTATTCATTAATTTATGTGGAGAACTAGAGTCAAAATATAGACTCAAGTCGAGTGATAAAATGTCAGTTGTTGAAAATTTGGGGGTATTTATCTATATCCTTGCAGTAGGTGTTTCAAATAGGGATGTTGGGGAGCGCTTTCAACGCTCAGGTGAGACAATTAGTAGAGCATTTCATGAAGTTCTAGAGGCAATAATCGGTAGAGACAAGGGTTTCCAAGGACTAGCACATGACATAGTAAGGCCTAAAAGATCCGTCATTTTAGCTCATACCATCGCAAATTATGAATGATCAAAGATACATGCCATATTTTAAGGTACAAAATTGTATGTTTTTTCAATATAATTTTAACATATCACACCTTTATTAAGACTTAAACTATTTCATTTGTATTTAGGATTGTATTGGATGTATAGATGGTACACACATAGGAGCATGTATCCCAGAGAATCAACAAGTACCCGATAGAGGTAGAAAAGGGGTACCTACTTTCAACGTAATGGCAACTTGCGATTTTGATATGTGTTTTACTTTTATATCTGTGGGATGGGAAGGATCAGCACATGATACACGAGTTTTTCTTTACGCTGTCAACACACCTTTAATGAACTTTCCCAAACCACCTAGAGGTAACTATATATTATTTACGTAAATATTTCTATATTACTTGTAGAATTACTTATTTTGTTTCTTAACTATTTTATCAGGTAAATACTATTTGGTAGATAAAGGATATCCCGATAGAAACGGATATCTTGTTCCATATTCCAAGACAAGATACCATCAATCTGAGTTTGAATATGAGCCACCAAACAACATGCAAGAAGCTTTCAACCGCAAGCATTCATCTTTACGGAGTTATATTGAAAGATCATTTGGAGTCTTAAAGAAACGATGGAAAATACTTGGTGGAATGCCTAAATTTAGCGTGCAAACTCAGATTGATGTTATTATCGCTACATTTGCTTTACATAACTACATCCGTAACAGCTCACAAGAAGACATGATGTTTACGGTGATGGACGACAATCCGGATTATATACCACGAGATGAACTTCACGATGTTCATACTCATGAAACGAACAATGAAAACAATTCTGAAGGAGCATCTAACGAGATGAAGCAGATGCGTAACGATATTGCTACTTCAATATGGAATGCGCATCGTGGATGATAATTTAACATCATTTTAACGTTTCTATTTTTACATGGATTTTCATGCAATGCTACATATTTATGATTTATATCAATAATTTTATTTACTATTCTTATTCATATTGGGTTTGTTATTTGTATGTCCAATTACGTCATTTTATAATTTTAATCTACAATTACAGCTAGTTTGCCAAACACTACTACAAAAAAAAGGCTACATTTTTAATCTTTTTCAGCACCAGCACCAGCACTTTTTGCCAAACACACCCTGGGTGTGGCGCTTGTGTGAAAGGGTGCGTGTTGACGAGATTAAAGGGTGGTCATTGATCATGCGTGTTAGAATATGGCAGATTGCTACTAATAACATGAACGAAATTGAGGACGTGATAATCACTGTCTTTAAAAAATATTAGCTCTCACTATCAACGCTGGTGGGATATGACACTCATCGTAGGTTTGCATATTGTATGTATTAAAAGTATTTCAGATTTTGTTGTGTTTAATCTGGAACCAAACACACCCTTTTATAGTTGAGTTTTGGCAGTTACAAACCAACCAACATGATCGTTGGTTCCCTCCAAAAATAACTGACACAACCCTTTCATCGCAGTAAAAAAATCATGACGAATTTATTTCTAAGGCAAAGGATGCAAAGGTGAAAAGTGCTAAGTCTATGTTACAAACCAACCAACCAACATGACCGTTGGTTCCCTCCAAAAATAAGTAACACAACCCTTTCATCGCACAAAAAAATCATGATGAATTTATTTCTAAGTCAAATGATGTAAAGGTGCAAACTGCTAAGTTTATAATTAATTAAATATATTATAGTGTTTCCTTTTGTGCCGATTCATAGTGTTTCCTTTTTTTGCATTTTCAGAAACAAAGATGAAAGCTTTACAAAGAACGACCTCTTCTCTGGTAGTCCATGGTTCAATTTTTTTGGCTGGTTCGGGTTCTTTGCCTTTGCCTTTCGTCTTTGTAGCACGCCGCGAAGGCTTCTTTGGCTTGACGGGTGATGTCTCTTCGACTTCGACATCGTCATCGTCATTAACGGGCATAGAACCGTGGAAAGAATCTTGGTAGGAACCGTGACCCGAACCTTGCCCCATCGAAGCATCTTTACTCGGGTAATCTTGGGTCGAATAGCCATAGTTATGATAGTCTCCCCAATCATCCAAATTCATATCAAGATTAGTAGACCGAATCGGAGAATGTTCTTGATACGGTTGGGAAGAATGCAAGAAATCCATGTTAGGCCGATAAGCCGCCTCACTTGGTTCTTGATTGTAATCAACACGTTGTGGTGGGACAAAAGGACGACGAATGGAAAACAAGTTTTCTCTTTGATTGACTTGTGGTAATTGTGTTGGATATTCAAAAGATTGTGGACGAAAGCGTATGTTCCCTTGTTGTGGTGGTGTTATGCCGGTTAGTTCAAAGGTGTTTTGCGGAGAGAAATTTATGTCCGGTGCATTTTGGGTTAGTCGGGATCGTCGGTTTTTTGATTGTGGAGTGTTTTTCTTTGACATTGTGTGTTTTTTGATGTGAATTTGTATGAATTGTTTTTGAAATTGTGTGTTTGAAAGTGGGTTTGATGTGGGTATTTATAGGATGAAAAGTGGTAAATATTTTGGAAAAAAAGTTTTTTTTTTTTATGCAACAAACGGATACATTTTTGGTTTGGAAAAATCGGTCGAAAATCCGAACGATGTTTGCTCCTCTTGACCGGCGATCGATTTGGTGAGTTTGCCCACATTGGGGCGATCGATATTCAATATCGATCGATCGATATTGTTGCTCGATTTCTTCCGTCCCACTGTGAAGAGCCTTATGGGTTATATGGACATCCACTAATAATTATCCATAACATTTTAAATATTTGAGTGGAATAGCACTTTATAAACTTATTTTCACTTCTCTATTCTAACTATGTGGGATATAAAAAACAATACACAAATATGTTAATAAAATCCACAAGTTCTAACAAGAAGACGCACCAACATCCATATTCCACGTTGGATCTTTAAGCGTCGTAACAGAGAAAGCATTAGGTGTGGTCCAAGTGGTTTGTCTCATGTTTATACTACCTGTTCGAATTAAACGTGGCATAGTAGACATGATGAAACCTTTAATATTAACGAGTCGGGCAGCCGCGCGTTGCGCCGGGGTGATTGGCATCAGTTTTTTGCAACTATGTTTTTGTTCATTATGTGAAAAAAAAAACTCTTTTATTTTGTACGTAAGGACTCTTTTTGCAAAGAGTTGTCGACCTCAGGGGTACTTTGTGTTATTTTCCAAAACTTTCGAAATAGACTTTTTGGGAAAAGGACTCCTTTTGCAAAGGGTCGTCTACTTCAGGGGTATTTTCTGCCATTTTTTCAAACTATTTTTTTACTGTTCATGGTGAACAGTGGTATGGTGAACAGGACACGATAAATGTATATATTGTATAATACTTTAAAATAATATACCTACGTACGTCACAATTAGGGGTGTCTGTCGGATCGGGTCAACCCGACCCGAACCCGATCGGGTCGGGTCTAATCGGGTCGGGTCTAATCGGGTCAAAAAATTTAATCGGGTCAAATTGACCCGACCCGATAACCCGATAGCGTTATCGGGTCGGGTTTCGGGTTAAATAAAAATTGTTATCGGGTTATCGGGTCAACCCGATAAGACCCGACAATTTAAAGCAGCTTGGAAAATATCAGAAGAGGCTTCAATTAAACTTGAAGGTATCTTTAAGTCTATTACTGAATCCTTACATGTTCACTCAACATATACTATAACTGTACAGAAATTTCACCATATGCTAAGCCTTAAAAAAAGATACACAACCTTAGTGAGGAACTGAGGATGATCCGTAAGCACATATAAAGTACACATGGCAATTGATTTAAAAGGAATCTTACAAGACTTCATTTATAGATCTTATATGTCTACTACAATAGGCTGTAAAATATGATATATGATGCATTAACACAATTAAATAATGCAATTTGCTTTAGTTAGTCGATCTAGCCATGACAAATGCTATATGTATCAAACTAGTTCATGCAGACTTTTTTATATTGTCAATAAAATTCGACCATACTGCCAACTCCAGCTGAAGCTCTTGCAATGAGACACATTCAAACACTCCATCAGTCCATCACAACATTATGAACAGTCAAAACTCAAAAGATATCCAAACACTACTTTTTTACTTACACAAGATGAGGATGCTATTGAATAAGTGTATGCATATGTGTCACACAATGTAGATTAGTCAGGTTAGTAAAGCTAGCTCATTTCTATTGTTAGATATTTTAGTTATTTTGGTAGCAGTTAGCGTATAAAGCCACAAGTATTAAAAGACTTCTTTGTACATATCATTGTAATAACTTATTACTATTATTTGTTAATAAGTTACAAAAAAAAGGGACTTGTATTGTATGAATAAACATGACAGAACAAGTATATGCAAATTACTATCGGGTCACCCGATAACCCGAATCACCCGACCCGACATAACCCGACCCGACTACCACCCGAACCCGATAACCCGAATCCTTATCGGGTCGGGTGTCGGGTGAGTTTTTAAAAAATCCAAACCCGACTCAACCCGACCCGATAGACCCGATAACCCGATAACCCGACCCGATAACACCCCTAGTCACAATAATGAAAATGCAAGAATCCCTGATGTACAATGCATTCAACCGATTCCTCACTCCAATAAATATAATTTTATTCTTTATTAGTATCCAAATAACTGAAGCAGCCAAGTTTTCTTTTCGATATAAGCAGCGGATGATCAAGACCGTTTTTTTTTTTTTTTTTTCTTTCTTTTTTTTTCTGTTCTTAATATACGTGATGCAAAAATATAGAAGAAAAGAATTAGGGTTTGGAAAGGAGGGATTTTTGAGATCGTGATTTAGAGATAAGTTAGGGAGGATTAAAGAGAGAATTATATGGCTCTGATTACCATATTGATCTTGTAATTTGCTTACCTTCTCATTAAACCAACGACATTGGCGTCGAACCGCCGCAACTATTTATCTTAATACATGTGCGGTTGTTGTTGCTGTATTTTATTTTTCAAAGTTGGTTTTCGATTGCTGAGAGGTTTGTTAACTTTGTATGTTATCTTATAAAAAAAAACAGATTCGAAGACATCAGATATCGATTTATAAAAGCAAAAAGTCCTATTGTTTTAATACATAGGGCACTACGTTAATGTATATACAATCTATTCTATATCAATTATAAATTGTCAACGTGGAACTGTGCTTTCATATGGCAGCATGTGTATGTCCATCACCACTATTCCATCTATTTTTGATTACCGTTGCAACTGACGGGGCTTAGGAATCGTACCTGTATCAGAAGGTCGTTACAGAAAAAAATATAAGGAAATGAAGACCATGTGGTATCACTTGTCTGTCGACTTTTTTTTTTTTTTTTTTTTTTTTTTTTGCATATTGACAACTGCAGTCCGTTTATGTTATTGTTGATCAGCATTTTAGGTTTCATTGTTGGCAGACAAAGAATACCACATGAAAATGCGGAGGAAGAGAAGAAAATTTTCAAAGGGAAAGCAACGAATTATTTCCTGTTTCTTCTTGTAAAAAAATGTCGTATGCATTTAGCTACAACAGCAGCCACAGATGATGTACATCGGTTGGCAATATTAGCAAATGAAGAATATCTGACTTTCTTTATTTACTGATACTAAAAGTTGATGTTGTGTATCTGTGATGGTAAATTTGTTTACGCATACTTGCACTTGCAGCTTTACAAAAGGGCCTGATCAACAATACGATTCGATTCAAAAAGATAGATGGGAAACAAAAGAGGATGGTGCAAATAAGTAATCTGTTCCAAATCACTTGTTACAGCATTCTCTTCTGTTTCTCATCTATCTTTCAGAATTGTATCGTATGGGTGATCAGGAGTTTTTTTGATGTTGCAGGTACAAAAATGCGGAAAAAATTAGCGTCATAGATACAGAGCATCAACTGTTAGTATCAGCAAATAAAAAATACCAGATAGTCTTCAGTTGCTAATATTGATGGGCGATGTACAACATCTGTCGCTGCTTTTATAGTTGAATGCAGATGATTTATCATAAATATAAAAGAAACATAAATATAAAAGAGAACAGTTTACTTACTTTGGGTTACAGGCATGGCATTTGCATTATTATAGGCAAGGGTTATGCATCAATTTGTAGTTGAAGAACCTGATGTCGCAGGATTTAATCTGTTGGATATACAGAATATGTCAGGAAGCAAAAAAGGAAAAAGTTATTGAAAATAAGTTGACGCTCAAAGCAACGATGAATAGGAAGTAAATTTTAGTGATACTTAACTTGTGCTCATTGGCGTGCGTCACCTCAGGTGAATCCATTTCATCTCCATCATTACAAACGGTTCCACAACAACTCCTAATCAACAACATGATTGAATTTTGAAAGATCAGTGGCAAATGAAATAGGATGGTGCGAAAAAAATTATCTGCACCAAATAATTTGTCACAGCATCCTCTTTCATTTGGCACCAATCTTTAAAAATCTAATCCTGTTGTTGGTTAGTAGGGTTACTTTATTTGTTTGACGCATCGTCTGTTCGACAAACTGATGACAATGCAAGTCGCAGCGGACTTCTTTATTGTTAGATATCTAAAAAGAGAGAAACCTGATGCAACTTACATTCTCATCAGTTCGTGGAACGGAGGATGCATATGATAATAGTAACATAAGTCAGCATCTTGGAATCAGTTCTGTTCTTTATCTCATGTACATAACATTAAACACAGGCGAAAGTTGTTATCTTTCTCTCCATAATGTAACATTTAGTGTATGGTAAGTAATTGTCTAAGAATCAGTGTACCTGCATATGTCGCGATATTCATCACTGATACGTTGAGTCTGTATGCATGTATTCGTTTAAATACAGAAATTTAGCTGTTAGTTCTAACTTTATATGAGTAAACTTAAAATAGCGATAAACTATGAATGTTGAATGCACATACCATGTGAATACACCAGCAGTTCAAGTCAGCGCTTGGTCGCCTCACATCCATCATCGTTACTACGTCTATTTATTGGTATCTAACATCTGTGCATAGTCTGTAGTGGCGTTATTACAGGCAACGTTCATCTATGAATCTAGATTTCAAGAACCTGCTGCCAAAGGATCTGTTGCATATACAAAATGTGTTAGCAGTCTAAAAAGGGGGGAAAATCATTGCAATATGCAACGAAGAGAAGTAGTTTACTTGCTTAGGTCGAACATGCCAACAACATTCCTTTCTCGTCCATTCTAATGTCCTAGGCGAAGGCAGTGCAGGTGAAAGCCCAATAGATCCCATTTTTTTATTGCTCCACATAGCTTACGACCCGGCACGAAGAAATCTCAAACAGTATCCAATGCTGCTATCAGAAACGACAAATGTTGATTGCACATGCCATGCAAGCACCTGCACATCCGGCATTGATATTCAATTTATTTTTTTATCAAGCATACAAATTTAGAATAGTAATTCGAGTAATACTTATCTTTTGTTCGCACTTAAAATAGCGACAAACTATGAATGTTGAATGCACATACCATGTGAATACAGCAGCAGTTCAAGTCAGTGCTTGGTTGCCTCACATCCATCATTGTTACTACGTCTATTTATTGGTATCTAACATCTGTGCATAGTCTGTAGTGGCGTTATTACAGGCAACGTTCATCTATGAATCTAGATTTCAAGAACCTGCTGCCATAGGATCGAACCTGTTGCATATAGAAAATGTGTTAGCAGTTTAAAAAGGGGGAAAATCATTGCAATATGTAAATTTCAGTAACACTCATCTTTGTTTGATTCCGTAAACAGTATCCAACGCTGCTATCAGAAACCACAAATGTTGAATGCACATGCCATGTAAGTACCTGCACATTCGGCATTGATATTCAATCTATTTTTTATCAAGCATACAAATTTAGAATAGTAATTCGAGTAATACTTATCTTTTGTTCGCAGCCAATAAAATATATTGAGAAGCTCAGCATGAATACTCTGACGGCACAAAAATATTGACAAAATAAACATAGGTAGCTGTTCTAAGGCCCTCTACAGTTCCTTTTGTCGTTTCAAGTCCCTTTGTGCAATTGCCTGCATCAGGCATTGATATCTAACTTCTGTGCATAGTCTGTAGTGGTGTTGTTACAGGCAACGTTCATCTATGAATCCAGAGTTGAAGAGACTAACGCCATAGTACTGAAGCTGTTGGATATAGAAAATGTGTTAGCAGGCAAAAAGGTGAAAACTAATTGAAACATGTGAATTTTTGTCGTTGCTTTTATGTTTATGAATAAAGGTCGGTAATACAACTTTCTAAGTAGTATAGAGGCTACAAATATTACTGATTCTGTTTTTCGTTTCTGTGTGGATGTATAGCAGATAATGCACATACCATGTGAATACAGTAGTAGTTCAAGTCAGCATCCAGACGTGCATCACCGATATTTCATCTACTTTTCATATAGGCTGGTGAATATAGAAAATCAGTTAACAAAAAGAAATTAAAGAGGATGAATACAATGATTTAAATCTGTAAATCCTAACAATACTTATCTTCTGTTTGTTGGCGTGCGTGAGCGTGCAAACCTGAGGAGCAGGAAAATATCGATAAAGTATCCATGTAAATACAGTAAGTACGAAAATATTGAGAAACTACGAATATTGAATGCAGTTACCATGTAAATACGGTAATGGTTCAGAAATCATCAAATCCGCAGGCGACAGTATTTCATATGAAGAAACATAAATATAAAAGAGAATAGTTACTTTTAAATATTCTATAATGTAGTATAGAAATTTTCTTATAATAAAATCGATGAAATGCATATATATATATATATATATATATATATATATATATATATATATTACAAAGGTGTATCGTAGAAGAAATTTGTCGATTCTAGAAGAACATGTGAGTATGAGTACTCGTGTTGAATGGGATAATGAAGGAGTGTGGCCTGTCATGAACAATACACACTATATCATTATCACAATCAACACGTCTCAGTTATTAGGGCCGATCTATCAAACGATGTATATGACTTCCATTGTTTAATTTAACAAAACCCTTGACAACGTTCAATTCAGACAATGGAAGTAAGATACATTGTTAGATAGATCTACCCTAATAACTGAGACTTTCAAAGCGAAGTTCAATGTAGCCAGCTGTGTATGGCAACGTTAATTTGTAGATGCTTGTTTTAGGTCATAAAAAAGAATGGAACCGAAAAATAAATATAGTTAATCTTTCTAAGTCCCCTTACAGTTCCATTTGTTGTTTCAACTTCCTTTGTACAACCGCTTGCACCAAGCGAGTTGCTAGGTTGTTGAAAGAACAAAAAGAACTGTATGGGAACTTAGAATGAGTAACTATGTTTAAGTTCCAGACTAATTTATTAAGTTAATTAAAGCATTCATCGACTAAGTAATGTGGATATCCAACACACAGGTCGCTACTTTAAACTTCTTTTTTGAACAGTTTCATAGAATCCGCAAGTATAATTTACGATAAACCTTTGGTATTGCAAGTTATGGTCTGTGAAGATTAACAGCTATGGTGACGTAAGATAAGGCAGATGATATACCTGTACATGCATGACCATCTTATGTTTCAGCTGATTAACAGACGACTTAATTGTAAGGCATTCGATAAAAAAAAATTACCATAACAAACGAAGGCTATCTGTTACTTTGTTTGTTTGCTGATACTAAAACTTGATGTCATGTACCTCTGAGAGTTAACTTGTTCTCGCATATCCACAACCGCAATTGCAGAAAAGATGCTGATCAGCAGTATGGCTCAATCATCGAAGAAAGATGGGAAACGGAAGAGGATGGTGCGATGAAGTAATTTGCACCAAACTACCTGTCACACCATCCTCTCCGGTTTCTCATCTTTCTTCAAGAATTGTACCTTAGTGGTGATCAGGTCCTTTTCTGGACCTGCACTTATGCATATGCGAGAAAAAGGTAACTATTACTGACACATGACATGAATTGTTAGTATCGGCAACCAAAAAAACTACTAAATAGTCTTTGTTTCTTATATTTAGAAATTCTTTTTTACCGACTGCCTTAGCTTTCTTGTTATCTCCTGCGCGCATGAAAATGAAATAAAAATTAAGTGAAACATATATAGAATATTAGCTGTTAACGCCAGGAAATAGAAAAATAAGCAGACAATCGTGTTGAACGGTTTAGGAGGTGTTAATAATCATAGGTGGAAAATCTAACCTCCCTCTCGAACCCCTTTTGTTATTTAAATGGTCTTTAAACAATACTCTGCACCAGACATATTGATAGACCGTTAAAATACCAAAAGGAATTCGAAGGGAAGGTCAGGTTAACCATCCTGGCTGTACTCATGTGACGCACGTAGTGCCGTTGCTAATTGTTATATTTCTGTTGGCTGGTATTTTTCTATTTGCGGATACAAAAAGTTGATGTTATGCGCCAGTAAAAGGTAAAAAAAATTTCGCATAGACGCAACTGTAGTGACACAATTGGTTCTGGTCAACAATATGCTTCAACTACGAAGGAAAGATGGGAAACGGAAGAGGATCCTGCGAAGAAGAAATTTGCTTCAAATTACTTGTCACAGCATTCTCTTCGGCTTCTCATCCCTCTTTCCGAATTGAACCTTATTCTTGACCAGAACCATTTGTGCCACTACAGTTATGAATATGCGAAAAAAAATTATCTATGATTGGCGCGTGCCACCAGATGTTAATATCTGCAAATACAAAAAGATCACATATTAGTAGCTGCTGCTATTGCTGGGTTTTTTTTTAGTATATTTGTAAACGTACTTCCGCGACATCTTCTGATCAAGAATATGACTAAATTCTGAAAGATCAGTGGCAAATGAAATAGGATGCTGCGAAAAAGTAATTTGCATCAAATCACTAATAAGACCATCATCTTCCGATTCGCACTAATCTTTCAGAATTTTATCCTATTGCTGATCAATGGTCCATGTATAAATGGTATCACGAATATCCCGCGTTTCATTATTCAAAGATAGCAGAAAAGATAACAAAAAGCCTAAGGGGTATGATAAAAAGAAAAGTTATCGACAAAATAATGTGGTGATCTAATTTTTGATTAACTTTTAGAAAGAGAATTCTTTATATGATAGTGAATTGTTACCTGCATGTTGGCACTTTCAGAGTTGCTAGTCAATTAAACCCATTTGCTTGTGTTTGTTACCAGCCCTAGTAGTAGGAAAGGATTTTGTAACCCGTCCTTGCATTTGACGATAGCAGCAATCACAGGTGTTTTGCATCATTATCTGCATATAGAAAGGTAGGCATGCAGTAAATAATCTAAAGCATACAAAAATATCATTAAACCATGCATATGAATAAAGTAAATATGAAAATAGACACTAAATTTTAGTGATACTTAGCTTCTGTTCATTGGCGTCCGCGACTGCATCAACCTGAGCAATAGAAAAATACAAATAAATTATCTATAGGAATACAGCTAGCATGAAAATACTAAGAAACTACGAACGTTGAGTGCACATACCATGTAAATACATTAGTAGTTGAGAGCTACATCTGTATGTCGATGACTGAACAATTTTCATATTGAATCATCGCATAAAAAATATTTGAATAATACTTACGTTTTCTTTGCAGGGACTTTGCATGCAGTGACATGTACTGAAGCAGGTCAATGCAAACACTTGCATGGTACAAAAACAGTGACAAAGTATCAATGGTGGATGTACACACCATGGCAAACTGGCAGTAGCTGTGCCTGGTGTCGGTACATCCATCACTGATATCCTGTCTATTTTTGATAGATGATTTAGGCCTAATCCCTTCACTTTCTGATAGCCACACTTCAAGGAGAGAACCTGCAAAGGGTGTATGTGGATTTTATTAGCTAATTCAACCAACGCTGTTAAAAACACACGTGTTCTTTACAGACAGATGAGTGCTACCTGTGATTTGTGAGTCCCAAAGTCTGCCTTGAATATATAAGCATAATAGTCACAGATGTTCTAAACCAATGAATCCAAAATTTAGGAAACTTAAAATTACTATATATATATAGTATAGCGTCTTAAACGACCACAGTATTGTCGTTTTGTTCATAAAAATATATCATCAGGCTCAGGTCTGTAAATGTTAAATGCTAAAGAAGGTTAGAATTTTGCCATGTGCACAAACAGAGGCGGTTGCACGATACTAAGAATGGCATCACGCCATCCGGTGACTGCCATGGCAATTTACATTTCAGACCTCCATTAACCTATATCATTGGACTGATATTAATGAGCGATCGTAAGAAGTGAATACACCCGGCACGGTTGCAAATCTAAAAGTTTGCCCTGCCAAGAGCTGGGGATTCACTTCTTTAATCAGAGCGACAGATTCATCATAGCCTGTTGCAACTAACAAATAGCAAGTGCAAACCTTTTTGCAAGTCGCAACAATCTTAAAGATTTGCATAACCATTGATAAAATCAATATATTTGATACAACAACTGGTAAAAGCACGATAAAACAGGTTCCAGTAACACATAAAGTCGATGTCTAAGGTTTTGATAGCTACTGAGCAAACAACAGGAAGAAGGTTCGAGCAACTACAATAGGCAAAAGGCACGTATAAAGGCACAGGGAGAAGCCACGTATAACAGCATATTAATGAGCTGAAAAAAAGCTAAAAAAACAGAAGAGTGGATCGGACCCACAACATGCAACAAACATGCTCCCAAAAGATAGGCCAAAAACAAAACGACATCACTGCAGTAGTTTCAAACGTTCCATTAACCACACGCTATGGGTGCAACCACAGACACGGTTGCCCTGCCAATGAACGCGTGGTCAGAGAACGTAACACGCACCAGATGCAAAGACATACGTGTCTTCTCTCTAGTGCACAGCATAGCAGCAACAATCTTTAACGTTTCCACCGAAACTGATAAAGGCAGAAGAAATGCATAAAACTCACTTTGTACAGTATCAGAAACCGGCCATACAGCCTGCAAACCAAACGAATAAGGCAACGCTGTGGCTGCACCCACAATCCTGGTTGCCCAGGCAACAAATGTGCCTTAACAAAGGTGACTGTTGTTGCAAAATAGACACGGTTGCATAGTTGTTGTTTACACTATGCCGTCCGGTGCCTACATCGCTTCTATTAGATCGCCACTGACTTTAGACTGGATCCAGCACATTAGGGTTATCGTTTTCTAGAAGGCGTACCCTTCACTATGAGAAAACCCTAGAAAGGATTCTCAATTAATCACCCGAACATGGGCTAAAAAAACGGAAGAGCAGATCGGGCCAAGAAGACGCAAGAAAGCAGCCCCACGAAAACCGGGCCAAAATCAAAACAACAACACTGTAGTCGTTTTCGACACTAAACGCTCCATTAACCACACGCTATGGCTGCAACCACAAACACGGTTGCCCTGCCAATGAACGCGTGGTCAGAGAACGTAACACGCACTAGGTAATCTTTGTGCTTAATTTGAAATGATTCTCTATCTATAGCAAAATTAGCATTTATCATTATCTCCTTTTTATGAGAAGGGTTCTTATACTGGAATTCAAACCATCTCGTCCATACAGTCTGCAAACCAAACGAATAAGGCAACGCTATGGCTGCACCCACAATCCTGGTTGCCCCGCCAACAAATGTGCCTTAACAAAGGTAACTGTTGTTGCAAAATAGACACGGTTGCATAGTTGTTGTTTACACTATGCCGTCCGGTGCCTACATCGCGATCAAACACTGTGGTCGTTGTAAGATGCCGCATTACTATATTTCACCCAACACATTATTCCTATGCATCAGACAACATCCGACTACACAGATATGAATCAGCATAAAAAAAATACCAACTTCTATTAGATCGACACTCACAACCATCAAATCAGAAAAATATCAAACAAAAAAACTTCTAAATATCAAAAGACCATCTTCACCTTAATATTACAGCCAACTGACAGAAAATCAAGAAAAGGATAAATATAAAACTACACTGTGGTCGTTGTAAGATGCCGCGTTACTATATTTCACCCAACACATCATTCCTATGCATCAGACAACATCAATAGATTATAAATTTGCTTGGTAATCTATAACTGGTTTCATATAAAAATTCCTCTTAACCTTAAACTACACAAATATGAATCAGCATAAAAAAATACCAACTTCTATTAGATCGACACTCACAACCATCAAATCAAATAAAAAAAACAACTTCTAAATAGCAAAAGACTAAGCTGACACAAAACCAAGAAAAGGATAGGCATCAAACTACACAGATATCAAACGTCTATTACATCGGCATAAAAAAATAGCAACTTCTATGAGATCGGCACTCACAACCATCAAATCACACACATATCAAACAAAAAAACAGCTTCTATTAAATCGGCACTGACTTTAGACTGGATCCAGCACATTAGGGTTAGCGTTTTCCAGAAGGCGTACCCTTCACTATGAGAAAACCCTAGAAAGGATTGCCAAAATCAAAACGACATCACTGTAGTCGTTTTCGACGCCCCATTATATTATATATAATGGTTGGTCTGCCAAGGAAAGTGCAACTCTTTCATGTCAGCATATTTCTGATATTAATCTTCATATACGACGCTGCTAAAAAAAGTAGGCTCAGACATGTAGATATAAAATGTAAGATGTTCACTAACATATAACTCGTATGGATTGAAATCTAGGCCGAATAGCATAAGAGTTCTAGAGAGAGAAAGAGATGGTTGGGAACCTTGAGAGAGAAAGATGAGAATATTAGATTAGAAGTGAATGAAGGTCCAACCCTCTCCCTAGGTGGAGAGGGGTATATATACTATTACATATTATGCCCCGAGTGGGCTATGGAGTGAGCTGACAAAGGGTAAAGACCCGACCCACTCCACAAGTACTATATTAACTAATCTACTATTGATATTACTAATAATCCTACGAGCTATATAAATGCTAAATAGATACTCGGGGTGACCGAGTCTTCATATGAATATTTATATTCCTAACAATCTCCCCCTAAGGGAGGTCACCCCGGAAATAATATTTCGAATTCTAGCATTCTATTCTCTGAACTTGACTTCATAGCTCGTAGACATTGATTCTTCAACATCATTGTACTTTGTGTCTTCAGCAGTGAACCTTTGATGACTGATCTTTTGTCTTGGATGATCTTCGAGTATTCTTTGAGGTTATCATCCAACATAAGTCTTTAAGTCATCTTGTAACATCGTCTCCATGTGAAGTTGTGATCTTGGAGCCTTCTTTGAGATCATCAGCCACCGAAAAATCTCTGAGCTCATCTATCATAGTGATATTGCCTCCATGTGATTTGTTGTGACCGTTGGACTCGCATGCTCACACTTTTCTGAATCATGATAGCTATCATCAGAGTTGCAGAAGCTGTGTTGTAGGTCTTTCATCTATCATGATGTCTTTGATAATGAATTGGAAGTGTGAGCCTGGAGTGTGGATTGACACGTCTCTACTGGAATCAGGAACCACCATCACCATCTTTATATGAATCTGAAATAAAACAGTTAGCAATAAAGTTGGAGAACGAATATGGCTTTGTCATTCATTCGATGTGGTGGTTGGATTTAACCTTCGGTTCTGTGAAGACCGACCTGTGATCAGGTAGAATCCCCTTTAAAGAAGATTCTCCTTGACAGGAATTTCCAGCTTGTAGTAATGAGTCTTCCAACAAATTAATGTCAGAATCATCATACTAAGCATGTTCTCATACCGGAACGTCTCAAAGCAGACAGCACGGTAGAGTGAATCAGTGAATTAAATACCCACTGATTGACGAGAAATTGATTAGAAAAATCACTTGCGTGTCACTGGATAAACATTTTGTGCAACACGACAAGGGTTTTATAAATTGAATCACATTTCTGTCAAAAATACTTTTGTTTGAAAACTTTCACAATCAATGTGCTCGAAACTTAGTTGGTGAGCACATTGAAAGGTGTTGGTCCACGAATTGTATGTGGATCTCTAAGTAGTCTTGAATACCTAGTAGATGGTTGGGATAAATCCAACCCAGTCTAAGTGAGAAACCCTTAACAATTGTTAATGTTAATGCGGAAACTTAACAAGAACAATGAAGAACACAGAGATAACACTAACTTCGTATATTACTTTTTAATCACAATAGTGAAACTCGTACAACTCACACACAGAACTAACAATCTTAGGGATCTTTTTATATCACCAAGGAAACCCTAATGCTAACCGACTAAGAAGATATTCACGAATCTTCTATAAAGATACTTACACGTTTTGTATCTTTTCCTAACTTATCTCTAACAGACTTTCCTTATAACACGACCAGACTTAACATAATAAGTCAACCAGACTTAAACAGACTACCAGACTTAACTTTGTATTACCAGACCTAATACACAAACAGACCTAACTCTGATATATTACCAGACCTAAGTTGTCTTCTCTTGAATCGTATGATAATTCCCAACAATCCTCCCCTAACTTGATCTTCATGCTCCATGAACTTCAAGTTCTTCTGATTTAGCTTTCTGAGGATTGAATCTTGAACACTTTGAATTGTATTTAGGTCTTGAACCTTTCTAGCAGCTTGAATCTTGATAAGCTCTTCTGATATGGTCTTTGCAGCAACATTGACTATATGTACATCAAATTCATTTAAGTTCCAGACTATTCTCATCACTTCCAGATGTGTTACCATCTGTGAGAGGTGAATCATTGAAAATGTAATGGATTTGAAATCTCTTTACCAATAGCTATTACCACTGGAGTAGCCAATGTTTTGGTGTGTAAGACCATGGTACATTAATAACCATATTATTTTTAGCAAATCATCAGCTTATCAACGGATTTGTTAAGTCTTTACCAAAAGCCGTTTGCTTTTGGACTAGCCAATTCTTTGATGGAAAAGTACCTCATCATGGTGAATTGATTACCATTTATGGTTTTCCACAGCCTTTACCACAAGCCATAACCTTGTAGGCTAGCCAACTCTTCACTTATCTTAGATATGGTGAGTTGAATACCATACAATTTTTGGCAAATTGTCAGCCATAAATGGATTTGAGCAATCTTTACCTGTAGCCGTTTGCTCAGGATTAGCCAGTCCTTGTGTTGATGAGACAAGGTGGACTGATTACCTTTTGATGTGTTAGTGCAAGGCACCTCCACCAAGTGACAAGTTCCAATAGTCTCACTTAACAACTTGTGAAAATATACTTAAACCAGCATTGCCTATAAAAGAAATAGAAGACAATTTTTTTATATATATTTTTTTAACACTAACAATACTTGATCCTCTATGGATCTTTGATTTACTAAAGAAGATGTTTTTCGAATGAGTTGTTACCAATACACACAGCCGTATGTTTCTTATATACTATAAGAAACCCTAATACGGCCCATTACTAAGAAGATATGCCATATCACTTCCTAATATAACTCATGCATATCCTCTCCATCTAATAATACGGAAACAAAATAAACACTACAAGACTTAAAGATAACCTAAATGCTGGTAAGTACTCTAAATGCTGGTAAGTACTCATACTTTACATACTTCACAGTTTGACCTCCCCTTAAGCCAAACCTCCCCTTAACTCAAACTAGGGGTTCATCATACCAATGTTAACTACCAGATAATTGAACCTAGGACCATCAAATGCTTTAGTTAACAGGTCAGCAAAATTAAAATCTGTATGTATTTTCTCCACTCTAATCAACTTCTTTTCAAAGCAATCTCTAATAAAGTGATGCCTGATTTCTATATGCTTAGTTTTAGAGTGATATACTGGGTTCTTAACGATACAGATAGTACTCTTATTATCTATGTGGATAACAATATTCATAAAATTCAAACCATAGTCCAGCATCTGATTCTGAATCCACAAGACTTGTCCACAGCAGTGAGCAGCTGCAACATACTCAGCTTCAGTAGTTGAATTGGCCACAATTGTCTGCTTCTTGCATTGCCAAGATATCAATCTCCTTCCAAGGAATTGACAACCTCCTGTTGTGGATTTCCTATCCAGGCTTGCACCAGCATAGTCACTGTCTGAATAAGCTGTCAGGTCAAAAGATGACTCCTTAGGATACCAAAGGCCCAAATTTGGTTTGCCCTTTAAGTACCTAAAGATTCTCTTCACAGCATGAAAATGTGAAGTCTTTGGTTGTACCTGAAAACGTGAACAAACACAAACTGCATACATAATGTCAGGTCTAGAAGCAGTAAGATACATGAGGGAACCTATCATGGATCTGTAAAGGTGCACATCCACATCAACAGCATCTTCATCCTTTGTTAAAGGCACCTTGTTTTCCATGGGAGTGACTGCAGTCTTCACATTTGAGAACTCAAACTTCCTCAAAATTTCTGCAACATACTTGTCTTGAGAAATAAAAAGTCCATCATCCTTTTGTTTTACTTGCAGTCCCAAGAAAAATGTAAGTTCTCCCATTGAGCTCATTTCAAACCTGCTTTTCATTAAACCTTCAAATTCATCACACCAAGACTTTCTTGTTGATCCAAAAATGATATCATTCACATAAATTTGAACAAGAATGATATCCTTCGGTCTCTCTTAATGAATAAAGTCTTGTCAATTACACCCCTGATGTATCCATGTTCTTCTAGAAACTGTGAAAGAGTTTCATACCAAGCTCTAGGAGCTTGATGAAGACCATATAGAACTTTAATAACCTTGTACACTTGATTAGGGTTAGCAGGATCCTCAAAACCAGGAGGTAATTTGGTATGTGCTTAAACACATACCTTTTATTTGACCAAAACCGGACCAAAATGACCAAAAACCCGACCATAATGCCAAAAGATATAGTGTTTTTGTGTTTTTGTATATGCAGGGACGGATATCAAGAAAAAAAGACAAAATCAAGCAAAAATTGGGAAAACGAGCACGAGATTTGGAAGAGTGTTAAAAGCCGATGCCGGGAAATAGAAAGTCAAAGTCAACCCTTGAAGTTTCATCAAATGACAAGAGAAGACCTTGGATTGGAAAAGTTGCAAAAATAGTCCCTGAAATTTCAGCAAATACACAATAGGTCCCTATAATTTTTAACTACAAATCCTAATCTCTAAACCATACCCGGTTCTATTAATCCAAAACAAAAAATCCAATCCAAACCCCAAGCCCAATAAACCCACCAACCCATTCAATAAAACCCGCAACCCAGTCCACTTCCCTTAACCCGAATACCCAACCCACTACCCAAAAATACCTGGGTCAACGAGGTAATAAATATCAGTCAAACAAAGTTAAAAAAAAAATAAACAAACTCACCCGCCTTATTGTTCTTCCCCAATTTTTTACCTAAGAACCCTAGTTACTCGTACCCCAAAATTACCAAAATTAAGGGCAGATTGGTCCAATCATTAGGTGTCAGGGGTGTCAGAAGGGCAGGAAACACACGAATGGGACAGATGGCAGGCTCCTATTGGACCGAACACCTCACAGATTTGATCCTACGGCTTGGAATTGAAGATTGGAGTCCAAGAAATGATATAAGGGTTGTGATTAGCTCAAGAGCACGCGGATTGATGACATGGCAGGTCTAGAATGATCTTCCTTCGGCTATAAATAGGGAGCTCTCTTCATTAGATTAGGTTGTCCAATTTTTCATGTCTTTAGAAAATTGTTACCATTTTAATTTCTTTGTCATTTACTGTTTTTTGTAGTGTAACTTTTAAATTCAAGTTGTAATTTCAATTTCAGCTTTGTAATTTTGATATTTTAATGAAAGTTTTTCATTCAATCCTATTTTAATTCTGTTTACTTTCAATTGTTATTTTAATCTCAGCTTATTATACTTGTCAGTAGTTTATTAAAAATTATATTCAGCCTAGTTCAATTGTTGTATTCTCATTTTTGGTTCATCTCTTTTGAAAAATCCAAAAAATATTAGAAAATATTTCAAAAATACAAAAATATTTTAAACTTCAACTTCAATAAGCTGTTTTATCATAATTTTAAGCTAATATAAGCTATCTAGCTTATTGTTAGCTTCTGGTAGTTAAATTCTATTGTTATCTCACAAATCCTCCAAGGTCAACAAAAGTCAACTGGAATGGCAAAATAAGCTGTGGTGATAAGCTATGGTGATAAGCTGTTCTGGGGTGTTTTTTATGGCTTATTAAGATAAGCCTGGATTGTGTAGTATCCTGAGTTCATTATTTTCAGCTGGAATACCTTGTAAGCTTAATTTCACTTTTTGCTTATTTGTTTGCTCAATATCACATCAGCTTATTTGTCAGCCTATTTACTTTTGTTTTCTGCTTTTTATATTAAGAGTAGCATTAGAATATCATGGTTTAGAATTAATTAGTTCAGATTAGTTTAGTTTAAGAGTAAATTGCACAATTAGGCTGGTATAGGTTGTTTGGCTTTAGTGGACTGTTGAAGGTTTTAAGCTGAATACTGTTCAAGTGCCAATAGTTTAGGTTTTGATTAGTCTAATGATTGTTAATCTAGTCAATTTTGATTAGCTTTGAGTGGTTTTGATTTGATTTAAGGCATTTTAGTACACTAGTGTTCTAATAATAGTCAAACTGCACTCAATAAGCTCAGCTTATGCTGATTTTATTTGGAACCTGATTTTAGCAATTCTGAGTTGTGTTTAAGTGTTAAAGTAGGTTTCTAAAGGCTGGTTTGATTTGGTGTAGTTTTGACACACTTTTGCGCCATTTTTCTAGACCTGCTGTCTCAGAATCTACTAGTGCAGACACAGCTTTTAGCTGCTGATCTGACTTGATTTGTGGCTTAATCCATTGAGCTTTGGTCCTAGTTTTTGGTTTTTAAGTAGTTTAGATAGTAGGCTTTGAGTTCATAATCTGGGATCAGAGTTTTGTGCTTATTAGATAGCTTATTCTGGGTCTGCTATATCAGCCACCATAACCTGTTCTAGGCCTGCTACTAATTCAGTTTCCAACTTCACTTGTTCTAGGCTTCAATTAAGGTAGCAATAGTAGAGATAATTTGGGCATTTTGAGGTTTTTAGTAGCTTTTCATATGAGCTTTCAGATCATACATCTGGATTTCAAAAACTAGCTTATGACTAGCTTTTAGAGTAGCTGGAAAAGTGTTGTGCACACCATTGGTTTTCTGCTTGCCCCTTAATCTGTTCAGCTGATTATCAGCTTATAGCTTGTGCTTATTTCATCAATTCTAGCTGTTTTAAGTTTCCAGTAGTTTGATTAATCAGTCTTGAGCTTTTGAAAATTTCTGGAACTCATTTGCTTATTTTTGGCTTATTTCATTAGTGCTTATTTGACTGTTCAGCTTATTTAAGCTGAATTAGTTTCTGAATTTATTTTTCCTAGTTAGATCACTTAATTTTAGATTTACTCAGATTTTTTCAGATTTTTCCTATTTGTTTTAATATTTTTAAATCATTTAAATAGTTTTAATTAGTTTTTAATTCATAAAAAATTATTAAAAAGTCAAAAAAATATTTTTCTTTTTCCAAAAATTTTATTTTATCGGTTTTAATATAGGAAAATTATTTTTATATTTTTAGGTTTTAAATTTTAGAAAATCATTTTTATTTACGTTTTAAAATTCGTCGCGTAACGTTTTTAAATTTAATTTTCGTTTTTAGGATTACGTGCTTAGTATAATTAGTTGTTTTCCTTTAATATTTCATTATTCGTAGTATAAAAATCACCGTCATCACTCTTTTCACACACATTCACCACACATATTCGACACCGAAACGATAACTCGAATTCAACCTTCGTTGGGACACGACCCGGGGAAAACGCATTCGTTGCCTTTTTCTTTGGAATAAAAATACTACATCAAAAAAAAAAAAAATGGCGCCGCTGCCGGGGAAGGCTTGAGAAGAGTTTGAATTTTGTTCGTCGGATCGTGTTTTGAAGACCCTTCCTCAGAAGTTTCTCGTTTTTATAAAAAGAAAATAAATACAAAAAGAAAATAAATAAAACACTTTTCCTAAAGTGTTTTCAAAAATACCAAAAATAATATATCCTCGCTCTCGAGAGGGCGTTGTAAACCATTCCGAATAAACTACAAAAGAGATCGTGAAATTAAACGTTACTCGGATTATTTCTTTGCTACAACCTATACACGGGGTTTAAGGATGGTCTTGACATTAAATTGCAGACCGAAAGAGGCGGGGTTTTAATCACCTTCGAGTGGACCTTTGCTTCTCCGCCACGCTGCGCGTAGTTTTGAAAGAAACGAGTACGGTTGATCAAACGATCACCAAAAATATAATAATTCTAATTTTTCCTTAAATAAAAATCCAAAAAGATTTTTCTTTTCAAATTTATTTTTCATTTTTCTTTTGAGATTTTCCATGTTTCTAGATTTAAAAATCCAAAAATATTCTTCGGTATCCTCTTAAATGTTTAATTCTTCTCTTTCTACCCTCTCATTGTTTAATTCTCCACAATGATCGATTTTCCACAATCTCATCCCCATGATCCTCGGACCATGGAGGATTTTTATCGTACGACACTGATCGGTAGAAGAGGACCGATCATTCCTACATCAGTTCCGGGAACCGATTTTAAATTAAAAAATCATATGGTTCGGATGATCCGGCAAAATTGCCAATTTCACGGATTTCGAGATGAGGATGCAAACGAACACTTGAACAAATACTTATCCATCATTCAATCCATAAAACAAAATGGATTTTCTCTAGATAACATCCGTTTGAATCTCTTTCCATTCTCTTTATCCCACAATGCTGAATCGTGGTTTTATACTCTTAAAACCCACTCAATTCATTCATGGGAAGAGATGTTCGTAAAGTTTCTCTCAAAATACTTTCCACGTTCTAAAATGGTGCAGCTTAGGAAAGACATTCTGAATTTCCGGCAATTGCCCATGGAGTCCGTATTTGAAGCTTGGGAGAGATTCAAATCGTTATTACAAAAATGTCCAGATCATAAAATTTTGCTTCTTGATCAAATCCTAACCTTTTATAATGGCATAACTCCGATAGATCAAGACAAAATTGTGGTGGCAGCCGGTGGAAACCTCATGCGGAAAACTCCTCAAGAAGCATATGATTTGATCGAGAATATGACACATCATCATTATCAGTGGGACGCTGAAGTTCATTATAACTCTACCACTGTGATGAGTGATCGTTATTCCGATTATAATTCCGTAGTGAGTGCACGTGTCGAGGTCCTTGACAATAATTGTCAATATCAACAAGGACCAGGTCATCCTCACACCTTTTACTATTCAGACTCTGATGAGAGTGATGAGGATGAACCTTCTGAAGTATTAAAAGTTCAAACATCGATTCCTCCTCTGAGTGGCAATCCCACTCCGTCGTCAGAACTTATCATTTCCGACTCTTCCCCTTCTCTCACACCGGTTGAGGGAAGTGATTCTCTCTTGGAAGAGGTCGAGGTTAAAGAAGTTATTTTTGAGGAAAAGCCGTCAGATCCTCCGGAGCACGAGCTCGAGGATGTTTTTCCCGAATATGAGAGTTTCATATTCGATACTGAGAGTAGTGGCAATCCCACTTCTCATTCTGCTTTCTCTATCCCGGCTTTTGAAGCCTTCTACTTTGATATTGATCATTCGGAGGAGACGAGTAGTGGCAGTACCACTTCTCATGCTTATATCTCTCCTCCCGAATATGATTCATTTCATTTTGATATGAATGATCTTTATCACGAGGAGTTCTCCGATGAACTTTCTCTCTTTATATCTCCTCCGGAATACGATCATTTCTATTTTGATCTTGAGGAAGATATTAGTCTGGGGGGAGGTGTACCTTCTCATGAAGATTTCATCCCAACCCTCCGTCCCGAGACGTTTGTGGTCATTAAGTGCTTTAATGACAAAATTGCTTCTGATGATGAAGAATTGATCTTAATTATTATCAAAATCTTTCTTCCATTTATCACATATGATGTGATTTCTCCTATCCTTCACTCCGTCGGGAGTGAGGATACCATCTTTGACCCCGGTATTACCATTTCTGGTTCTTCTTTCTAAAAATACCGCGGGTATCTCATCGGAGTGGAACTTTCATGTGTTTCAATGTTTCTCCAAACCTCTTGAACGAAAGTCCGATGGAGATTATCTATTCCACTTGCTCCCCCAAGGACAAATAAATTCGGGGCGAGTCTAAGCTTTCCGACTCGATACTAAACAAGCGCTTCGTGGGAGGCACCCCATGCTTATCCATCTATCTTCTTATCTATTTTCTAATAAAAAGTGAGGAGGGTTTCCTCTTCCATATCTTGTGTTTCGTGGTTTTCTGTGATGTGTCCAGGATTGCTCGATGATTGAAGACTCTCGTGCTCGTGGTTGCTTCTCTCCACTCGAGTTTCATCATTCGTTGCTTATCCGATATCCTAAAATCATTTCGTTTTACGTTTATCTTTGGCATAATTAATAAACGGCCTTAGATTTATGTAGGAGAACCCTTACCTTTAAGACATTGAGGACAATGTCTCGTTTTAGTCTGGGGGGGGGTCATCTTTCGATTTGATTTTTGCCTTGCATTTTTTTTCCGTTTACTCATGCAACCCCGTTTTTCCTAAAAAATTGAAAAAATCCAAAAAAAATGAGAAAAATTTAAAAATTTTTGCAAAAATATAATAAATTTTGATATTTTTGTTGACTTTCCGCTGGAGAGAGTAGGAATAAAATTCTGACTTGACCGGGCGTGTTGAGCCCTAGCTTGTCCCCTTAACCTTTTATAATCTATAAGCTCGTGCTAATCTTTTACACAAGGAGCTATAAAATGCGAATTCTTTTTAAGAGTTTGCAAGTTCCCGTATTTGACTTTATATATGCATGGCTTGATTATAAGGCTAAGCATTCGCGGATCTTATTATTTAAGTTTTTAAATTTGCGAAGAACGAGAAATGATAGAGTTGTTTATAAGTTAGATTGCTAAACGTGGAGTAGTTGGATCTCTTTAGAGCTCATCAAAGTTACTTGTGGCTTTTTGTTCCCATAAGCTTGTTTCACCCAATAATAGAAATCTAGGAATAATTAAAGCTATTTTAGTTTTGGCGATAATTAGTTTTTATTTCTTCCTTAGAGAATCCTTGCTTATGAAAGTTGGGTACACATCAAGGTACTGCCAGTGTTACGGTGTAATAGACTATTCCATCTTGCCGGCTCGCAACCGATGTTGGGATTGTTATAAAAGCCGTAGGACTTGGGGTTTGGCAACACAAATAATTAATGAATATGATAATGTATAATAATAATCCAAAGCCATAAAAAGTTTTCTACATCTTGCCGGTTCGCAGCCGATGTTGTAGACTTCTAATAAAGGCAGAGGAAAAATTCCAAGGTCATAATAGACTATCACATCTTGCCGGCTCGCAACCGATGTTGTGATTGTTATAAAGGGCCAAGGATTAAATACGTTAATGTGCTTAATAATGTTAAAAATGCCAAACTTCGACTCCGGGGATATCCTAATAAAAGCTTCTGTCTCTGGACTCGTAGATGAGTTGTTTCGGTCGTATATAAAAGGGATATCCTCAAAATCGTGTTAAATCAGAGACCTTGATGTGGACCTCATTTTTGTATGCAATGGTTTTCGAGGGAAGGCTTGGAAACTACTTAGCGTCTAAACTAGGTATCTTTATCGGACTAAAAATTATCGAAATGAGAATTTGAAGAAATTCATTTCTCACCAAAAATAAAATAAATAGAGGAAAATAGGAATTTGGGAACAAAGAGTCCACAATTAGCTTTCTGGGTAGTGTTGGCAATCTAACTTGTAAATAACAATGATTTCATTTTTAAGCTTAGTTTGGGGACTCATGAAAAATCAGGAACGACGAATTTTATCCGTATGGTCACTTCTTTATGAGTCGTGTTTCCTGCTCGATGACCCTAAAAGTTATCGTTAGATAATGATTGTCAACAAAACCGTCACATGATTATGAGAAAATTACAAAAATAGAATAAAATGGAAAATCGGGGAGTTTTTAGAACTTAAGATTTCTTAATCTCTTTTGAAAATTTTGCTACTTCTCAAAGTTAGTAAAAAGAGATTGGAAATTTTCGGTTTCAAAAACGTGTTTTTATAACATTGCATGAGGACATTGCAATAGCTTAGTCTGGGGGAATTTGGTATGTGCTTAAACACATACCTTTTATTTGACCAAAACCGGACCAAAATGACCAAAAACCCGACCATAATGCCAAAAGATATAGTGTTTTTGTGTTTTTGTATATGCAGGGACGGATATCAAGAAAAAAAGACAAAATCAAGCAAAAATCGGGAAAACGAGCACGAGATTTGGAAGAGTGTTAAAAGCCGATGCCGGGAAACAGAAAGTCAAAGTCAACCGTTGAAGTTTCATCAAATGACAAGAGAAGACCTTGGATTGGAAAAGTTGCAAAAATAGTCCCTGAAATTTCAGCAAATACACAATAGGTCCCTATAATTTTTAACTACAAATCCTAATCTCTAAACCATACCCGGTTCTATTAATCCAAAACAAAAAATCCAATCCAAACCCCAAGCCCAATAAACCCACCAACCCATTCAATAAAACCCGCAACCCAGTCCACTTCCCTTAACCCGAATACCCAACCCACTACCCAAAAATACCCGGGTCAACGAGGTAATAAATATCAGTCAAACAAAGTTTAAAAAAATAAAACAAACTCACCCGCCTTATTGTTCTTCCCCAATTTTTTACCTAAGAACCCTAATTACTCGTACCCCAAAATTACTGAAATTAAGGGCAGATTGGTCCAATCATTAGGTGTCAGGGGTGTCAGAAGGGCAGGAAACACACGAATGGGACAGATGGCAGGCTCCTATTGGACCGAACACCTCAGAGATTTGATCCTACGGCTTGGAATTGAAGATTGGAGTCCAAGAAATGATCTAAGGGTGGTGATTAGCTCAAGAGCGCACGGATTGATGACATGGCAGGTCTAGAATGATCTTCCTTCGGCTATAAATAGGGAGCTCTCTTCATTAGATTAGGTTGTCCAATTTTTCATGTCTTTAGAAAATTGTTACCATTTTAATTTCTTTGTCATTTACTGTTTTTCGTAGTGTAACTTTTAAATTCAAGTTGTAATTTCAATTTCACCTTTGTAATTTTGATATTTTAATGAAAGTTTTTCATTCAATCCTATTTTAATTCTGTTTACTTTCAATTGTTATTTTAATCTCAGCTTATTATACTTGTCAGTAGTTTATTAAAAATTATATTCAGCCTAGTTCAATTGTTGTATTCTCGTTTTTGGTTCATCTCTTTTGAAAAATCCAAAAAATATTAGAAAATATTTCAAAAATACAAAAATATTTTAAACTTCAGCTTCAATAAGCTGTTTTATCATAATTTTAAGCTAATATAAGCTATCTAGCTTATTGTTAGCTTCTGGTAGTTAAATTCTATTGTTATCTCACAAATCCTCCAAGGTCAACAAAAGTCAACTGGAATGGCAAAATAAGCTGTGGTGATAAGCTATGGTGATAAGCTGTTCTGGGGTGTTTTTTATGGCTTATTAAGATAAGCCTGGATTGTGTAGTATCCTGAGTTCATTATTTTCAGCTGGAATACCTTGTAAGCTTAATTTCACTTTTTGCTTATTTGTTTGCTCAATATCACATCAGCTTATTTGTCAGCCTATTTACTTTTGTTTTCTGCTTTTTATATTAAGAGTAGCATTAGAATATCATGGTTTAGAATTAATTAGTTCAGATTAGTTTAGTTTAAGAGTAAATTGCACAATTAGGCTGGTATAGGTTGTTTGGCTTTAGTGGACTGTTGAAGGTTTTAAGCTGAATACTGTTCAAATGCCAATAGTTTAGGTTTTGATTAGTCTAATGATTGTTAATCTAGTCAATTTTGATTAGCTTTGAGTGGTTTTGATTTGATTTAAGGCATTTTAGTACACTAGTGTTCTAATAATATTTAAACTGCACTCAATAAGCTCAGCTTATGCTGATTTTATTTGGAACCTGATTTTAGCAATTCTGAGTTGTGTTTAAGTGTTAAAGTATGTTTCAAAAGGCTGGTTTGATTTGGTGTAGTTTTGACACACTTTTGCGCCATTTTTCTAGACCTGCTGTCTCAGAATCTACTAGTGCAGACACAGCTTTTAGCTGCTGATCTGACTTGATTTGTGGCTTAATCCATTGAGCTTTGGTCCTAGTTTTTGGTTTTTAAGTAGTTTAGATAGTAGGCTTTGAGTTCATAATCTGGGATCAGAGTTTTGTGCTTATTAGATAGCTTATTCTAGGTCTGCTATATCAGCCACCATAACCTGTTCTAGGCCTGCTACTAATTCAGTTTCCAACTTCACTTGTTCTAGGCTTCAATTAAGGTAGCAATAGTAGAGATAATTTGGGCATTTTGAGGTTTTTAGTAGCTTTTCATATGAGCTTTCAGATCATACATCTGGATTTCAAAAACTAGCTTATGACTAGCTTTTAGAGTAGCTGGAAAAGTGCTGTGCACACCATTGGTTTTCTGCTTGCCCCTTAATCTGTTCAGCTGATTATCAGCTTATAGCTTGTGCTTATTTCATCAATTCTAGCTGTTTTAAGTTTCCAGTAGTTTGATTAATCAATCTTGAGCTTTTGATAATTTCTGGAACTCATTTGCTTATTTTTGGCTTATTTCATTAGTGCTTATTTGACTGTTCAGCTTATCTAAGCTGAATTAGTTTCTGAATTTATTTTTCCTAGTTATATCACTTAATTTTAGAGTTACTCAGATTTTTTCAGATTTTTCCTATTTGTTTTAATATTTTTAAATCATTTAAATAGTTTTAATTAGTTTTTAATTCATAAAAAATTATTAAAAAGTCAAAAAAATATTTTTCTTTTTCCAAAAATTTTCTTTTATCAGTTTTAATATAGGAAAATTATTTTTATATTTTTAGGTTTTAAATTTTAGAAAATCACTTTTTTTTTACGTTTTAAAATTCGTCACGTAACGTTTTTAAATTTAATTTTCGTTTTTAGGATTACGTGCTTAGTATACTTGTACCCTTAGTATAATTAGTTGTTTTCCTTTAATATTTCATTATTCGTAGTTTAAAAATCACCATCATCACTCTTTTCACACACATTCACCACACATATTCGACACCGAAACGATAACTCGAATTCAACCTTCGTTGGGACACGACCCGGGGAAAACGCATTCGTTGCCTTTTCCTTTGGAAAAATATATACTCAAAATGACGAATCATTGATGTACATACACATCTTCTTCAATAGTGCCATAGAGAAAAGCACTTTTGACATCCATCTAATACACCTTGAATCCCATGTATGATGCATAGGCCAAAAATAACCTGATAGCCTCAATTCTTGCTACAGGAGCAAAGACCTCAGCATAATCTATGCCCTCCTCCTGTTTGTATCCTTGTGCTACCAACCTTGCTTTGTTTCTTACTACTACCCCTCTTTCATCCCTTTTATTCCTGAAGACCCATTTTGTACCAATGATTTTAGCTCCATCAGGTAGGTCTACAAGAACCCATACTTTCTGTAGCTTGAACTGCAACAACTCTTCTTGCATAGCTTCTACCCAACTTTCCTCCCCTAAAGCTTCAGAAACTGTAGTGGGTTCACTTTGAGAAAGAAAGCAAGCAAATAAACAATGTTGCTGGTCCTTATGATTGACCCTTTGTTGTTGCTTGATCAGGCTGATGAGTGCAAGTGAATCAGACTGATGTTGCACTCTACTTCTTGTTTGAACAGCAGACTTAGGATCACCAATTATTTGGCTCTTGGGATGAATGGTGTGAATCCTGAGAGTGGGAGTTGGACTTACCTCCACTTCAGTGGGTAAGTTGTTGAAATCAGTAATAATACCCCCTTCATCATAGGAAGCCCCTTCAAAGATACCTTCATTAGGATTTGGAAGTACTGGTAATGTTAGGGGATGCTACTTTGCCAGAATCTTGAGATTTGTATTCAGAATCCTTTTCTTGAGAAGAAGAATTCTTGATTTCTGCTTCAGCTGCAGCAGACTTGTTCTCTGTAGATGGAATCACAACAAGCTCAGCCATATCATCAGTGTTCCCTGTATTAGAAGGATCTTTGGTACCTGCATTGTTAGTAACTTCTTTGGTACCTGCAATAGGGTTAATTTGATTCTCCTTGGAGACAGGAATATAATTCATAGAATCAGTTAAATAATCAATATCAAACATCCATCTATGACCAATTCCCTTGACATTGGGTTTTTCTTCAAGAAAGTTTACATGCAGATTTTCTTCTACTTTCTTGGACACTAAGTTGTAAACCCTAAAGGCTTTACTGTTTAATGCATACCCAACTAAAAACCCTTCATCAGACTTTCCTTCAAACTTTCCAAGAACACTTAAAGTATCAAGAATGGTTACATGACACCCAAAAGGCCTTATATGGCTAACAACTGGTTTATGGCCAAACATAAGCTCATAAGGGGTTTTATTTTGAGGCTTAGTCACTCTAACCCTATTAAAGATGTAACAGGCATTGCAGACTGCTTCAGCCCAAAATGTTGTGGGTAAAAGTGAATCTGCTAGCATAGTCCTAGCTGCCTCAATAAGTGTCCTGTTCATTCTCTCAGCAACTCCATTTTGCTGAGGAGTTCTTGCATTACTGAACTGTTGCTTAATTCCTTTATTACCACAGAAGTCTAGCATGCTCTTGTTTTTAAACTCAGTGTCATTGTCACTCCTAATGATTTTAACTCTTTTATCAAGAAGGTTTTCAATCTGCCTAATGAAAGTTTGAATCAAAGGAGTAGCTTCATCCTTCCTAGACATAAAGAACACCCAACAGTATCAAGTACAATCATCTGTAATGACAAGGCAATAGCATGCATAATTTATAGGGTAAATGCTATAGAATAGCAACGAACTTACAGATTTGTCCCGGATTGATTAATCTACTAATTTATTACCGATTTGAACAATGTACTTAAAAGTTTTGTCCTAATAATAACAACCATGCTAACGACCGTCAGTTCTGTTAGTTATCATGTGACAACGTTAGTCCATTAACCAAACAAGCGTTTGCAAAATTAGTCCTTTTACTAACGTTCGTTTTGTTTTTCATTTTTGGTCCTTTTGATTATTATTATTATTCTAAAAAATTCAAAAAAATTTATAAAAATTAAAAAAACTTATAAAAATGCGAAAAAAATTTAAAAATTCGAAAATTTTTGAAAAATTTGAAAAAATTTATAAAAAATTCGAAAAAACTTTTAAAATTAGAAAAATTTATAAAAATTCGAAAAAATTTAAAAAATTTGAAAAATTCGAAAAAATTTATAAAAATTCGAAAAAATTTATAAAAGTTCAAAAACTTATAAAAATTCGAAAAAAAATTAAAAATTCGAAAATTTTTGAAAAATTCGAAAAAATTTATAAGAATTAAAAAAAACCTATAAAATTAGAAAAAAATTAAAAAAAATTCAAAAAACTTTAAAAAATTTGAATAATTCGAAAAAATTATAAAAATTCGAAAAAATTTAAAAAACTTCGAAAAAATTTTAAAAATTCGAATTTTTTTAAAAATTCAAAAAATTCGAAAAGATTCGAAAAACTTATAAAATTCGAAAATTTTTGAAAAATTCGAATACTTCGAATTTTAAAAATACGAAAATTTTAAAAATTCAAAAATTTTTGAAAAATTCGAAATTTTTTTGAAAACTTTTTCGATTTTTTTTAATTTTAAAAAAAATTAGAATTTTTATAAATTTTTTGAATTTTAATAAAAAAAATTCGAATTTTTATATATTTTCAAATTTTTTAAAATTTTTCGAATTTTTATAAATTTTTCGAATTTTACAAGTTTTTTGAATTTTTATAAATTTTTTCGAATTTTTCTAATTTTTAAAAAAATTTCAAATTTTTATAAATTTTTCTAATTTTATAAGTTTTTTCGAATTTTTATAAGTTTTTCCGAATTTTTATATATTTTTTTGATTTTTTATAATTTTTTTAGAAATTTTATAAGTTTTTTAGAATAATAATAATAATCAAAAGGACCAAAAATGAAAAACAAAACGAACGTTAGTAAAAGGACTAATTTTGCAAACGCTTGTTTGGTTAATGGACTAACGTTGTCACATGATAACTAACAGAACTGACGGTCGTTAGCATGGTTGTTATTATTAGGACAAAACTTTTAAGTACATTGTTCAAATCGGTAATAAATTAGTAGATTAATCAATCCGGGACAAATCTGTAAGTTCGTTGCTATTCTATAGTATTTACCCTAATTTATACTATGGACAGATGTAGGGCCAAAAAGATCCATATGTAAGGTATGTAAGGGCTCACTGATTAATCTTTCTAATTTAACCTTACAGGATGCCCTATATTGTTTTCCCTTGTTACAAGCCACACAAGTATGATCATTTTTAAACAATTTTGAAGGCAAATCTCTCACAAGGTTATTCTTCACAAGTTTATTCATGTTTTTGAAATTCACATGGCCTAACCTTCTGTACCACAACTTAGATTCATCCAAAGTAGCTTTTGCAATCAAACAGGCAGCACCTTTTGCAGGATTAGATGCTTTCATATCAAAACTGTACATTTTGTGTTGTCTGGGAACTTTAAGAAGAATCTGATGTTCTTCAGGAATCTTAAAGTCCGGAGTCAATACAAGACAATCAGTTTCAGTAAAAAGCACCTTATGCTGAGTATAAAAAATTTGTGATATTGAGAAAAGGTTGAACTGCCCAAGTTCTTTCACAAAGGATACATTGTCAAATTCTATGTTGCCCACAATAATTCTTCCTTTACCAGTAATCTGTCCCTTGCTTCCTCCAAAAGTAACAGAACCTCCTTCGAATTCATGAAAATCATTTAGATAGTTCTTGTTACCAGTCATGTGCCCAGAGCATCCACTGTCAAGGATTCCTCTATCTTCCATATAGCAAAGTGGATGATCCTGCACAAAAAGAAGAGAAATTAGTTTCTCTTAGGAACCCAGGCCTGAGTAGGCTTGGGTCCGCCTTGTGGATCAACATACTTAAATTTCTTATTTGAACCTGATCCACTGTTGTTTTGGGATTTATACATGGATTTATTTTTGTTTGAATCCCAAGACATACATGCTGAGGTCTTAACAGCAGACCCCCCATTCCCCTTTAAAGGTTTTGCTGTTTGCTTTACAACTTGTCTTCTCACAGGTGAATGAGTTTTGTAAAAATTATTTCTTTGAAAATTTGTATTCACCTGTGACTTTTGAAATGGTTGTTTGGGTCTCACATAACCAGTGTTCACATTAGATCTCACAGAATTAACATAACCAGTATTCACATTAGGCCTCATAAAATTACCATTTTGCCTATTCATATTAAAGTTCCTAAAGCCAGACCTAAAATTTTGTCTACCAGTATTAACACAAGAGTTAGGTCGGGTAGAGTAATTAAGTTGGACAGGTCTGGGAACAAACTGGTTGGCATGATTAATTCTACTAGCATTATTCCAAACTGGTTTATTTGAAACATGACCCATATTAGCATTCATTCTCTTTTGCTCAGCCTCTCTCTTCATTCTCTTTTCATGGAAGTCACAATCTCTAATCAAATGACTTAAACTTCCACACACAAAACATCTTTTAGGAGCATAAGTGTAACTACTCCTACTTTCTCTGTGAACACTATTGCTTCTAGGTGACTCGTTCATTTTAACAGATTCCCTAGGAGTTTTTATGTGATTTACACAACTAGGTTTAACTGTCTCAGGTTTTGGTTTAGTCACTACAGGTTCAGTTACAACAGGTTCACACTTCTTAATAACCTTAGGTTCAGGATTCTCTTTTATCTCACTTTTTGACTCAGACTTAGAGTGATCAGAGGAGCCATCAATAGATCCTTCAGAGTCATTGGATTGACAAGAAGAATACTTACTGGTTTTGTCCTCTGAGATGATTGACTCAGATGATTGAGGACCTTTCTTACCATACACAAAGAGTGAATCATCCAACTCTTCTTTTTCAAGAGGATTATAGTCATCACTCAATGGTGGTGGAACTCCCTTAAAGTCACCAGTCTTAACAAACCTATTATATAAAGGCTTATCAGCATAGTCCTCTTCTTTATTCTTAAATATAGCCTTATTCTCATTTTTCTCATATCCTAAGCCACATTTTTTATTTGACTTAATTTGAGAATCCCAACACTTAAACAGGTTATTATTTGAATTGTTCCACTGATCTACCCGTTTTCTCAACTCATCCCTCTCCTTCTGAATTCTAAGGCCCAATTGTCTATACCTTTTAAGCTTTTCATCTTGTTCATATATTTTATTAGCTTGAAAGTATAGTTTTTCATTTAAAGCAGCATGTTGGTTTTGAAGGGTGACCTTTTGTGCCTCTAATGTTTTTACAGCATTTTTATGTGCTAAAAGATTTACTTCTAGGTCACCTATTTGTTCTAACTGCTCATCACACAAAGCCTTAACAAGATTATATGAATCAGTGCATAATTTAGAGCATAATGATACCTCATTACCAATGGCCATGAGAGCATGATCAGACTCCTCATTCACTCTTGGATGCTCACCCCAGTTGACTCCCTCAGCTTCCATTGTCAGCAAGCTCATCTGATTCTTTTCCATCTTCCTATCTTCATCTATTTTCCCATCAGCAGGCTTCTTCTCTGGACAATCTCTTGAAAAATGTCCATGCTTGTGACAGTTGTAGCATTCAACTGTCCTCTTTGTGTATCCCACTGGCGATTTGTTGTTGAAGTTGATGGTCCTTCCATATTGCTTCTGAAATCGTTTGACCCTTAAAGCAACCATAGCTATGTGCCATTTTATGTCCATCTCCTCAACTTCAACATCATTAATCTGTTCAAAGTCTTCACTAATAAAGCTTTCATCTTCCGTTTGGTTGGCAAAGAAAGAATGTATCACTTCATCAGTAAAACTTGATGCAGATCTTTCACTTGTAGGAGTTTCATAGATACCAGACCTAACACTACCAGGTTTAACCTTGTAAGTACTGCTTTTGTTTTGTGACACAAAAGCAACATTTGATGAACTGGTTGATGCCTGAGTGTTGTTACTGATGTCCCTTTCAAACATCCTGAGATTATTGTATAGGTCATCATGTGTCATTGAATCTACTTCCTCCTTTATCCTCGTCGCCATAGATACATTGCCCCATTCTGATGGTAAAGATCTAAGGAACTTGTGGTTTGCATCCTCATTCGAAACTGATGCACCATGAACTTCCAGTTGTGTTAACAGATGTTGAAATCTGTCATAGCCCTTCTCCAATCCTTCAGTCTTTGAAACACTAAATGTCTCAAATTGCTGTTTAAGAACAGCCTTTTGCATCTTCTTGGAGTTTGCATTGCCTCTAAATCGTTTCTTGATAGCCTCCCACATCTCTTTAGCATCAACCATGCCATGGAACCTTTGCAGATGCTCCTTAGGAATAGCCATAAGGAGCAATGTTCTGGCCTTCTTTTCCTTCTCCACAGCCCTAATCTCCTCAGCAGATACTGGTGGCATTATTCTTATCTGCCCATCATTCCCTTGTGAAATTCTTTTCTTAGAATTTCCCCTTTGAATAACCTTCCATACATCACTATCAATATACTCCAGATAATGTTCCATCTCCGTGGCCCATATATCATACTCTTCTCTTTTCAGTAATGGAAGTTTTATGTTTGAGATTGTGGTTGTGGAAGGGATGGGTTGTTGTTGTGTTTGGGAGTTACTGGATTCAGTTTTTCCTTCATCTTCATGGTTTGATCTCTCATCCTCACTGTTATGGATTGAGAAAGTTTCAGTGTTGATAGGCTTATCGGTTTCAGACATTGTGTAGGGTGATTTGAGTGAGAATTAGGTTTTTGAGATTAAGTATTCTTCGAATTCAGAGTCTCTCGCCTTGCTCTGATACCACTTGTTGGTCCACGAATTGTATGTGGATCTCTAAGTAGTCTTGAATACCTAGTAGATGGTTGGGATAAATCCAAACCAGTCTAAGTGAGAAACCCTTAACAATTGTTAATGTTAATGCGGAAACTTAACAAGAACAATGAAGAACACAGAGATAACACTAACTTCGTATATTACTTTTTAATCACAATAGTGAAACTCGTACAACTCACACACAGAACTAACAATCTTAGGGATCCTTTTATATCACCAAGGAAACCCTAATGCTAACCGACTAAGAAGATATTCACGAATCTTCTATAAAGATACTTACACGTTTTGTATCTTTTCCTAACTTATCTCTAACAGACTTTCCTTATAACACGACCAGACTTAACATAATAAGTCAACCAGACTTAAACAGACTACCAGACTTAACTTTGTATTACCAGACCTAATACACAAACAGACCTAACTCTGATATATTACCAGACCTAAGTTGTCTTCTCTTGAATCGTATGATAATTCCCAACAAAAGGTTTTCCAAAAGTATCCGTCAATCCATTTCCTGGAACAAGTTTGATTCAAATTTGAATCGCCCCATCGTTTCTTTCCAGTTGTCACAAGCATGATCCATGAAGGATCTCACATGTCACCCACCAAGAGCTTGTTTGATGTTGGCTCTAGAAGGATTTTCATCTTCATTGTGAATACTTAACATATCACTCGAATGTTCTGGAAATATCACAAGGATAATGCGTAGGACTCTTCATATATATTTTCTTACTTTTCACGGTGTATGAAACAGCAAGCATATTGGAAATGTGTCCTAATGAGATTAATTGATGATCTCTTGGCTCTAGACTCAATAGTGCGTTTTGATTTAGTGATCGGAGGCTAGAGAGGACTGCCACCTTTTCAATATCATCTAACTCGGAGTGAGATAGACGATAGCCATGTATTGATCTCCGTGACAAATGTAACAAGAATCCTTTAAGGGACCTTGAGTGGCTAGGGAGGGTTGTGCAGCGTATCACTGGGTCCATGATACTTTGTCTTTAATGTCTGCAATCAACTAAGTGATTCTGACAGCATATGTATTGACCCGGTTTCTGCCTAAAGTGTAAGGAGGACTTCTTTCTTTTCACCCTTTATCTTTACATTTCTTTTTCATTCTTCAACCCCTTCAGCACTTACCGAGACTTCATTACTAGCACCTTGTTGGGTTTGTTCCAGTACTAGCTCCATCTCAGTCGGCACTTTTCCCTTATTCACTTTTCTCCTTTTTAATCATTCCTAAGGACTTCTATTCTAACTAGAGGATTATCCCTGGGAAGATCCCTCCGGTTCTGGCTGGATCATGGGAACTAATACCTAACCTTACCATCCTTATAACTCCAGTACATAAAGTAAAATGGTCGGTCCTTGGTATTCTTTCACAATAGCCATCACAAATCATTCGCTCCCCCTTAATATGTGCATCGATATACGAAAAGGTTTAGCACATATGGGAGAGCCTACACTTGAGTTTCAAAAGATCACATTTTTTATCAGAATTTCATATTTAAATCACATTCTCTCCCCCGATCAAAAATTTCAAACCATTTGAGATTTGTGATCCCAATTGATTTAAATATGTTTAGAAAATTTTGGAGAAAATGTGGTCAGGTTTTAATATACATTCTGATTAGGAAGCATACAATGCTCCCCCTTAAACCACGATAGAGTGTCACTGCTGATGTTGCACAATGCTTAAGAAGGTGTCAAAAATTTGAACAAATACTCTCCCCCTTAATTAATGACCCTTTTTTTATTTAAAGAGCTGTAGTCATTCAATTGAGCGACAAGTATTTGTGAAATTTAAGTCCAGTTACCACCTTGTGAAACACCAAAACTCTCCTGAAGAATCATAGAATGAAAAGAGTTTATGGTGCAAAGAAGACTTCTCTTCTTGAACAAGAAATGATGCACTGAATCGTACATCAGTTCGAAGAAACATGGATATAAAGTAATCCATGCCTAGGTGAACATCACCCAATTGGAGGAACAACTGTCTTTTTGGCGACATGCTTTCCCCATTGTAAAGCGCGGGTTGCAGTATGAAGTAACTGCAAGCCATTTAGACATGTTTTAACCAGTTAGTATAACTTCTGCTCGAGCTTCATTTAAAGACCCGTGTCATTATTGAATGACATTTCTAGGACCATGAATGTTATCGATAAACAGAAAACATGCCTAGATAAACTATTTTTGGTATTTTTTTGTTTTTCTGATTTTTTTTGGGTTTTAATAGGTTTTATATTTTTCTATTTTCTTTTTGTTTAAGATATATACAACATATATACAAGGATATGTGAAGCCAATCCTTTACTCCTCCTCTTCTTCTTGAAGACCCTTGAGTGCTTCAGGTGTCAAGCTCTTCATGCCAAGTCGCGGGAGAATAAACTGAAACCGTTCTCTCGAAAGTGCCTTAGTGAAGATATCAGCCAACTGAAACTCCGTCCTTACGAAGTAGAGTTCGACAATCCCTTTCTCAACCTGTTCCCTTATGAAGTGATGCCTGATGTCGATGTGCTTCGACCGGGAGTGTTGGACATTGTTACAGCAGAGAGCGATAGCGCTTTTGTTGTCACAATACATGGGAATTTTGTTGTATGACAGCCCATAATCTGAAAGTTGTGATCTCATCCATAGGATTTGAGCACAGCAAGCAGACATAGCAATGTACTCGGTCTCTGTAGAAGATATAGACGTGCTCATTTGCTTCTTAGAAGACCAACTAACCAACTTTTCCCCCAAAAACTGAGCTCCCCCCGAAGTACTTCGACGAGTATCGTGACACCCTGCATGATCCGCATCTGCATAAGTTGTGAGTTCCATTGCAGTGTCTTATGGATACCAGAGTCCCATGTGAATCGTGCCATGAAGATATCTGAAGATTCTTTTCACCGCTTCCAGATGCTTTTTAGTGGGCTTGGTTTGGTACCTAGCGCACATACATACTGCAAACAGAAGATCTGGTCTACTGGCGGTGATATACATCAAGGATCCAATCATACTTCTATACTTTGTTTGATCAACCGGCACCCCAGATAGATCTTCATCCAGCTTTGATCTTTCAATCATGGGAGTGTCAACAGAGTCACTTGAATCGAATCCAAATTTCTTTAGAATTTCGTTTGCATATTTGGATTGATTAATGAAGATGCCTCCAAGACTTTGAGAAATTTGCAATCCTAAGAAGAACGACATTTGTCCCATCATCGACATCTGGAACTTAGAACTCATCTCTTTTGAAAACCGATCACATTCACCGGGATCAGATGAAGCAAAGATAATGTCATCTACATATATCTGAAAAAGGAGTAGATGTTTGCCTGCCTTCCTGGTGAACAATGTAGGATCAACAACACCCTTGGAGAATCCATTTGCAAGAAGGAACTTGGACAAGGTGTCATACCATGCCCTAGGTGCCTGCTTCAAGCCATAGAGGTCCTTTTTCAAGCGATAGACATGAGTAGGATGATCAGCGTCCACAAATCCTTCTGGTTGACTTACATAGACTTCCTCTTTTAAGTCACCATTCAAGAAAGCTGTTTTAACATCCATCTGGTAGACTATCATATTTCGACTAGCAGCATTTGCGAGGAAGATTTTGATGGCTTCAATTCGTGCAACAGGAGCAAATGATTCCTCAAAGTCTATGCCCTCTTCTTGTCGATATCCTTTTGCAACTAGCTGTGCCTTGTTCTTAAGAACATCACCATGCTCATCAAGTTTCACTTTGAAGATCCACTTTAGAGCAATGATCATTGCACACTCTGTAGGAGGTACTAATTCCCATACTTTAAGCCGATCAAATTCATGAATTTCGTCTTGCATAGCGTTGAACCAACAGTCTTTGGTCATTGCTTCTTTTGCATCTTTTCGTTCGACTTTTGATAGTACAGAGTTGAAGAAACACCACAGGGCATCAGTGGCTAGTTGTTTTCGAGTAGATACTGGACGAGAGAGATTACCAATGATGTTGTCAATCGGATGATCATTGGTCCATTTTCTGAGATGATCGTGGGGTTGAGGGTTTTGAACTGATGTTGCTGTATTGTGATCTCTTGAAGTGGATGTGTCTGCTGAAGATTCAGGAGCAAATATGTTTTCAAATGGAACATCATCCACAGGAGCAAAAGGATTAACTTCAAAAGAATGGTTATCTGCAGATCCTTGCTGCACCGAAGAAGATTGAATATTTGATGATGAGGGTGAAGGACTAGCAGAAGGAGCATCGATACTGATTGAGACAGATAATGATGGGCCTTCTGAGTTATGTGGAATTTGAGCATCAGCAGCCGGAAGTACAGCTGGAGTATCAGTGGTAGTATCAATTGTTGTTGGCTCAAAATATTCATCAAACATCGGATCAAATAACTTCTTCAACTCTTCACTTGTGGGAGGTACATAAGGAACTGCAGGCGTGGGATTCTGTACAAGACCCGAACTAATTGGTCCGGGTGTCAAAAGGTTAAGAGCGGGTCCAGAACTAGATTGTCCAGAAGCCGGTTGCTCAGACAGCTCATCGAACGTAACGTGAATTGTTTCCATGATTTGCCGAGTTCTTTTGTTATAGATTCTGTATCCCTTACGATCTGGTGCGTACCCAACGAAGAAACCTACGTCTGCTTTAGCTTTCAACTTTCCCAGATCTTGACTGTCATTTGTCGGATAACATAGTGCACCGAACACACGAAGAAAGGAGAGATCTGGCTTCTTGTTATGAATCAGCTCATAAGGTGTCTTATTATGAGTAGTATGAATCAGGGATCGGTTTTGGGTGTAACATGTTGTTGCAATTGCTTCTGCCCAAAGAAACATCGGAGCTTTGGAAAATATTAGCATGGTTCTTGCAGCCTCCACCAGAGTACGGTTCCTTCTTTCAACCACGCCGTTCTGCTAAGGAGTGCGTGGAACACTTTTCTGGTGTGTTATGCCAATACTTTCATAGAAATGACTAAGTTGTTGGTTGACAAACTCAGTTCCATTGTCTGTACGGATTATTCGGACAGTTTTGTTGAGCCTTACTTGCAGCTGTTTAATTAGTTTGATGATAACCTCTGGAGTTTCATCATTTGTTCTCAAAAACTTTACCCACGTAAACCGAGAGTAGTCATCGACTACCACAAGAATGTATTTCTTCCCGTTTATACTTTGTACTCTCATTGGACCGCACAGATCCATGTGAAGGGTGTGAAGAACTTCCAGGATGGTGTTGACAGTTTTGGGTTTGTGGGTTTGTTTCTTGCTTTTGCCCAGTTGACATACAGTACATAGATGATCTTTCTCAAACTTTAGTCTGGGCATGCCTCGTACAAGGTCCTTGCGAGACAAGTCATTTATGGTACCGAAGTTCAAATGGTTTAAACGACGGTGCCAAAGCCAAGACTTAGTCTTTGAGGCCTTTGAAAGCAAGCAGATAGGAGAGGACCTCATCATTTCTTCAATGGAGATGGTATATAAATTGGTGCCACGACTGCCTTTGAGGAGATCCACACCATCCAACTCTCTGACAAAACATGTGTGTTTCCTGAAGGCCACTTCAAGATCGGAATCACAAAATTGACCAACCAAAAACAAGTTATGCCCTAGTCCTTCCACATAGTATACCCGAGAGATTACACTGTCCCCGAACACATAATCTCCATACCCCATAATTGCCCCAAAGTAGTCGTTCCCAAATCTAACTGTCCCGATAAACTTTTTCACGAAGTTCTTGAGCCGTGAGCGATCCCCCGTCATATGTTTTGAGCAGCCTGAGTCCAAATACCAAAGGACGATTTGTACGACCTGCATTTGAAAACAAACAACGATGGATAACTGAAATATGTGGATCCCCACGTGCAGTTGGGGTCCGTTTGGTTAGCACACACAAATTCAGGAGTTACAGGGTTCACAGATGCTGTTGTCATTATAGTAGAGGCTACCCTAGATGCAGCAGATGACCTAGTTGGAAGGCATTGTGTTTCTAGAGGCAAAATTCGACCAGTTGGTCTCCATTCCTTAGACTTCACAATCTTATGATTATTCTTTCTAGGTAAGGGACACTGGTTTCCTAAAGTGAACTTCCTTCCAGTAGGTCTCCATTTGTATCCAACATTAGCAAATGTTTTTCCTGTCGCTTTCCAAACTTTCTTACATGTTTCAGCTCTCCTAACATTCATAACATGGGGTTGTTTGGGAGATCTCAAAAATGACATAACACATCTATCGTGATTGCCAGAAATTAAACATTCATTACATGTCTTACAAATAGCAACATAATTCGAATCAATTACAGTACTTTTAAGACAAATACTAGAATCAACATGATTCTTTTTCATAAAAACAAACTTATTGTTCCTAGGATGGGCTTCTACTTTCTTCTCACTATCACTTTTAGTCGGCGTAGTCCTATCATTCTTGGTATTGCGTTTAAGCGTTGACTTGCTAGCTCTAGTGACTTGTTTTACTCCTGTAGAAGCAATAATGGGAACATTAGTTTGTTGTATTGCCATTTGGTTTTCTGGTTTAGATGTGCTAGGAATAGAAGCTTTCCATGTTTCATCAAAAGTTGCATGCTTGCTCTTAATTGTGGATGATGATGCAACAATTCTATCTCTTTTGTTATCGGTCTTACGGCCAGTGCCAATGGCATATTCTAACACTTCCTGAATCCTTTTTGTGAGAACACAAGCATACACAACTGCCTTATCAAGTGGCTTTTCTATTCTGTCCTCTTCTACAACCTCACGAAGTGTGTCAAGGCCGTCCCTAAGGTGATGGAGATATATTTGATGGGCAGGTCTATTGTTCCTAAGGGGAAATGGAATAGGCCCAACATCAACATCATACATTTTAATGGCAGAAACCT
This sequence comes from Artemisia tridentata subsp. tridentata, assembly GCA_021014915.2. NCBI lineage: Eukaryota > Viridiplantae > Streptophyta > Magnoliopsida > Asterales > Asteraceae > Artemisia > Artemisia tridentata. Next base: position 13,404,511 of record CP139503.1, read on the forward strand.
TTGGTGCAACACAATCACAGGTGATACTTGGCATTTTTCCTTTCACCTGAGTCTTAAGATTCTCAATTTCATTTAACAAAGAAGTTATCTTTTCATTATGACTGTTTCGTGTAACTTTAATCGAGTCATATAACTCTTTGTAATACTGTTTAATCTTAGAATTCTCAGCTCGAAAACACTCATTTTCATAGTGTAACTTATTGATGGTGTCTTGATAGTGAAAATTCTGAGAATCTAAAGACGAAGGTTTATTGGTGCCATGCACATCACACTTGTTTGATTTTAATTGGGCAATTTGAGCCCTCAATAGCCGAATCGTGTTCTTGTGAGCTTGAATTTTCTCATCCCGTTTGCTTAATTCAAAATACGTATCAAACTCAGGAGCATCCAAAGATGTCTTGACATTTGATAGTTTACATTTTTCTTCTAAGTGTTGATATTTTAATTGTAGATTAAGATACTCAACCTCTAGTTTTGAAAAACGTTTAACCATGTTATCATGGTCATCATTTTGAATTTGATCAAGCAATTTCAAATTCTCCCCCTCAAGCTCAACAACACGATTCTGGGTAACATTCAAAGCAATAGAATACTCATGAAATTGACAAGCAGATAATGCAGAATCAGTAGCAGTATAAAATACATCTTGTGCAATACATCTAGCAATCAAATTCTCATTTGTGATGAGAATGTTCTTTCTTTCAATCTCATGAGTCTTAAGTTCTATCACATTTTGAGTTACCTCATTTTCCATATCTTTAAACACTGCTTTCATTTCACTTACTTCTGTTTTAATAGTATTTTGCATCCCTTCAAAATCTTCTTTGAGTAGTTTAAAGAATGGCATGACCTCAGTTAAGTAACACCTTTTTGTATGTTCAAAACACCTTTCTCCCTCAGTTATTCCTGTTGGTGTAATTCTCTTCTTACATGTTTTATCAAAATCAGCAAATAGTTGACAAAGTACATATATGCTAATTAAGGTTTTACATTCAGTGGGAAGAGTCAAAGGAACCAAATGTCTAGGTGTATTGGGAGGATACACCGTCGCAGCAGCAATTTTCCTAAGGGGTGGGGTTTTGGCTTCAAGCTCATCAGCTTTTTTCTTTTCAGTATCATACTTCCAAAATATTTGTTCAGGCGTTAACTTCTTTTGAGGTGCAAACACGGTCAATCGATTTTCCATATTATAATCATGGGGTTTGACTATTATTCGATTGGCTATGCGGATGGGATCCTTCATTTTCTCATTCACTCTTTCTCTTTTCCACACATCTATTTCATCATTCTCTTCTGATGATGAGTGGTCAGGTGGGGCATGATCAGGCGTAAACATCACATTAGCATCATACAATGCGGGTTGGGCCATTTTTGCGTTCCTAAGGTACGCAGACTTTGGTTCACCTATGGTATTCTCACTATGCTTATCACTCAGCTTTTTGTGCTTGTAAATCATTTAAGCAATCTGTCTGGTTTGGTCCTGTGTGTACAACTTATCTTCAAGCTTATTCTTTAGGGTTTTAAGTCTGGAGAAATCATTTAAGAGTTGTGTTTCTTTATCTTTGAATTCTTGCTTTAGAGTATTTAAATTTTTTTGAGCTTCCTGTTTTTGCTTAACAGTCTGATCCAGCTGACTTTTCAAAGAATTCAACTCTAGTTTTAATGTTTCTTCCCTAACATTATACTCAGATACAAGTGTACGCATTTGACTTTCCATTTTCTGCTCACGCTTTGTTAGTTCAAACTTAGCACGCTGTTCATACAAGGCCACTTGTTCTTTATATATGTTTAATCTAGTGGTCAAGGTATCATTAGTGACAAACACAGTGTTTTCATGCGACTCACAAGTATTATCTACAGCACAAGTATTATCTAAGGCACAGACATTATTTACAACACAAGCAATGTTTTTAACAGAAGATGCACCATCTTGTACATCAGACATGTTGTTGTGATTCACATATTGTTCATATGGAAAAATATTACTATTTCCCATGTCAACAGTATCTGAATCAACCACATCTGTCTGTTGTACTTCGTTGGGAATCTTCTGTGCATCAACCACATTATATATGTCATAAAGTTTTAGTACCTCATAGATCACAGATGTGTTGGAGGAACCAGCTTGTTGAGGTGATGAGACAACAGAGGATAAGTTAGCCATGAAGATCGTTTGAGCAGTTGGTTCTTCATCCACATCAGAGTCGAACGCATCACAATCATCGGCTTTGAAGATGTTTGGATCATTAAGTGCAAGCACCTGAACTGGTTGTTCGTCCACATCAGCATCAAAATTATTTCCCCCATCGCTAGCAAGAAACAACAATTCTTCTTCATCCAACACAGCACCACTTTCTTGTGCTTGCATCAATAACATCTTGTCCTTGAAATAGTCAGAGTTTTGAGGACGTTTAGGCTGATTGCAATTCCTAGCAATATGTCCCAATCCACCACAATTGTAGCACTTAGTTTGCCTTCCTTGTCCCTGGTTGACATTTCCAACTCTGTTCTGAGCATTCCCCCTACCAACATTCCCAACATTCCTTGGATTCCCATTTTGTCTTCCCTGCACAGTCTAAACAAAAATTCTTCCATCTTCCACAGTAGCCTGATTGCGTGGGTTAGATGAGTTTCTGAGTTGATTGTTTGTTTGAGCAGCTTTGAATTGTTGCACAAGTAGGGACACTTGATTGGAAAGCTCATCAATCATCTAATCAGTGTGAGAATATCCAGAGTCTAGTTGAGAGTTCATATAGGTTGTGGGTGCATGGATGATTGAGCAAACAATGATTGATTCTTTGATGGGATGGGATTTTGATATGATTGATCAAGTTGTGGTTGATTGTATTGCTGAACATTTACAACAAAGGCTAGTGGATCACTTGGTGCAGTAGGATTGAGTTTTTCTCTCAACAGACGATCATAAGCAACATGTTTCTCATGTTGTTGCAGGTATGCATACAACTGTTCATAGTTTGTGTCCCTTAGACCTTTGTTAAGTTTCACTGCGGTAACAAATCTGTCCCATTCTGGTGTCATGTTGTTCACAAACTTTGAGTCCAGTTGGATGTTCGGCATAGTCATTCTTATGATTCTCATATCGTTCACCAACTTGTGGAACCTTACATAGTAGTCTGTGATATTCTCTCCTGGGTTCATTTTAAAATGCTCAAACTCATCGTATAGTTGTGACTCACGATCTTCTTTTGTGAGTTCTGATCCAGCCAAAAGCATCTTGACATTGTCCCATACTGCTTTTGCTTCAGTGTTAAAATTTATGAGTTTGTAGACATCTTTAGGCAGACCTTGAATGACAATGTTGGAAACTCTAATGTCAGCATCATACCTCTTCTTTTCCTCTTCAGTCAGATCATTGTAAGTTCGAGGCCTGTCTATTCCAAATGTCACAGTTCCATCTTCACCAGTGGTAACAACGTCTAGGGTAGTACCCATCTGAAATGGTCCTTCATCAATGGATTTGAGGATGTTAAATCCATTTTCTTTACCCAAGCAGTAGAGACGAATTCTTTGGGCCCATGACTCGTAGTCAGTCCTATCTAGCATAGGAGGACGAGTATCGGACCCAGCAGCTTGTATGTCATCAGATGCAGTGCTTGTCATGATTAAGACGGGATTTTACAACTCTTGTGATTTAAACCGAGAAATAGATTCTTTCGCGGGATTTTCTAAAATCAACAAGAGAAACCGTAATCCAAGAGTGAATTGCAAAATTGATATTCAAAATTCGAGTTACAAAAATCAAATCTTAATTTGATCAAATCGCAACAAGTCAAGTTACAAATTGTCAAATCGCAACAAGTCAAATCGCAATCAACCAAATCACAATAAGTCAAATCGCAACGTCAAATCGCAACTGGTCAAATCGCAATCAGTCAAATCACAATAAATCAAATCGCAACTTAACAAATTACAATTTGTCAATCGTAAGTCAAATCGCAATGACTCAAGTCACAAGTCACAGCCTTAAATCGCAACAGAGTGAGCTCAAATCGCAATAAGCAAATAGCAATCAGACAACCCAAGTCGCAACTGTCAAATCGCAACCAGAACAACTCAAATCGCTAGAGTCAAATCGCAACTCACAACCGGACAAACTGTCACTATCTCGTCAAGTCGCAACCCACAATATGCCAAAACTGTCGCTTTCTAGCGATTTGACTTCTTTTTCCCTTTTGAGTAATAAGTCAAATCGCAAACTCCAAGATATACCAAATCGCAACTACCAATTTCCCAACTGATCAAATCGCAGCGAAGAACTTCTGGGCGCAACTCAAATCGCAACCAAGAACACTTTTGCAAACACCAAACGATTTGACCAAGTACACCACAAATCGATAGAAACAACCAACCCAGCAACAAAACAACACTTATGTAACAATCTTGAACAAGAAAGTACACGATTTTCACAGATTTAACCACAAACAAGAATCGTACAAATGATTTTCCCTAGAAAAAACTATTCGAACCAAGAAAACTCAAAACAACCAATGAAATCCGTGAACATGAACTCATATGAACCTAACCATGGCTCTTGATACCAATTGTAAGATGTTCACTAACATATAACTCGTATGGATTGAAATCTAGGCCGAATAGCATAAGAGTTCTATAGAGAGAAAGAGATGGTTGGGAACCTTGAGAGAGAAAGTTGAGAATATTAGATTAGAAGTGAAGGAAGGTCCAACCCTCTCCCTAGGTGGAGAGGGGTATATATACTATTACATATTATGCCCCGAGTGGGCTGTGGAGTGAGCTGACAGAGGGTAAAGACCCGACCCACTCCACAAGTTCTATATTAACTAATCTATTATTAATATTACTAATAATCCTACGAGTTGTATAAATGCTAAATAGATACTCGAGGTGACCGAGTCTTCATATGAATATTTATATTCCTAACATAAAATCCACATTAAACGCACGCTATGGCTGCAACTACAAACATGGTTGCCCCGCCAATGAACGGACGTTCAGAAAATGTATGTCATCATCGCCTAATTTTTATTTTTTTTATTTTTTATTTTTTATTTTTGTCTTGGGACGTTCTTTTATAACCACTGATACACGCACCAGATGCCTTTAAGCTTTCCACATGCACTGATAAAACCACAGGGAAAAGGTTTACACAACTACTAGCATGCACAAAACCACAGGGAGAAGCCATGTATAAGTCTCATTTACGTATAATATAATGCAGCATCAGAAGCTGACCATATAGTGTTTAAACCAACTGAGGTTGTCCCATATAGCAGACCAATGAGAAATAAGGCTCAGATAGGTATATATAAAATCGATATTAAGCGCGTGTTGTGGCTGCAATCACAATCTTGGTTGCCCTGCCAACAAACATGCATCGACAAAGAACCTTATCATCATGGCCTTAACAAAGTTGATTGCAGGTGCAAAACAGACACGGTTGCATAGCTGTTGTTTACACTATGCCGTCCGGTGCCTATACTGCCACCATACACTGTAATCGTTATAAGATGGCTCATAACTATATTTCACGCAGCACATCATTCTTGTGCAACAGACAACATCTATAGATTAGAAGGTTGCTCGCTAATCTATAACTGCTTTCGTATAAAAACCTGAAAACTAAATCTTTGATAATGTAACAACAAAATGCACGAATACAAAACGAAAACCCCAACGCATAAACTAAGTCACCAAAATAAGTATCAGACGTTGATTACATCACGTAAATTTTACACAACCATCACATACTACTTTGTCATAACGGATCAGCAAACCCAAATACCAGAAATTAAAACACTAATTGCACGAATATACAAAGTGAAGATCTAAAAAAAATTATAACGTTGTACAACTAAATAACGAAAGAATCAAATTACATTACACCAACAACAAATAAAAGGCCAACTTCGATTAGATCCATAACAAAAGGATCATCCACTAACATAAAACTAACAGCAGACAGGTTACACCAAACATGAAACTACACAGATATCAATCAACATAAAAAAATACCAACTTCTAGTATAAAACCATCAAATGACACAGATATCAAACGAAATAACAACTTCCAGATATCAAATCACACAGATATCAAATGACACAGATATCAAACATAAAAAAATTACAACCTTCTACAACTAAAAGGCCAACTTCGATTACATCCATAACAAAAGGGTCATCAACTAACACACACACACAAAAAAAAAAAGAAAAAAAAAAAAAAGAAAAAAAAAACAAATATCAAAAAGAATAGCAAAAGATCATCTTCACCTTGATTTTACAGTCGGTTGACACAAAATCACGAAAAGTATAAACATGAAACTACACAGATATCACTGACAACGCACAAAACCATCAAATCACACATATATCAAAGAAAATAGCAACTTCCATTAGATCGGCACTGACTTTGCAGCTAATATCCACTGGATCCGCCAAAACCACATTAGGGCTAGGGTTTCCCATACGTGACTGCGACCATAGATTGTGAGAAAACCCTAAAAAGGGATCTCTATTAATGAGCTGAAGCTTAATGAGCAGAAGACGGACTAAAAAAAGGGCAGAGTGGGTCGGACCAAGAAGACGGAAGAAACAGACCCACGAAAACAGCCCAAAATCGAAACGACGCCACTGTAATCATTTTCGACGGGCATTATATATATATATATATATAATGTTTACAAAATATAAATTTCAAAGGTGGGCTAGGCCTATACAAAATAAATAAAGCCCAATACATAATAATGATCAACTAACAGCCCAATGTTGTGTCGATGCTTAGACAAGGCTAACGATAATGCCAACGTTGGCTAAGGTGAGACATTTTTTGCCAAGGTTATGGTTAAGACCATATATGGACTGTGGCCATGCTGAGGGGTCATGTCGTACCAAGTCGTGTTGGGCTGTGTCAAATCGCATTCATGCAATGCTCAAGCCAGGTCCGGCCGATTCACGTAACTTTAGACCACATATAGGGTACGATTAGGCCGTTTCAGGCACGTTCAGGCTAGGCCAGGTCGTTGCAGGATGTTCAAGAGCTTTTTGTTAAGTTTGGGATGTATTTTATTGCAAAGTGATCAATCAGATAACGATGGTGAGATATCCAACAAGAATTATAGTCATTGTTGATACATAATCTGGTGCGGGCTGTATTCGACGACTCTCCCTGGGCCGTTCGTCGTCTTCTCGAGCCCTGAGTAGACCTGTTCAACAAAGAGAACCCATTAGGAGTGGACCCGAGGCCGTAGCCCCGGGATCCACCTCCGACGGTCAAGTTAGTATCGATGCGATATAGCCTACAAGAGTTAGGTTTAGAATAACCTGTTATGTTCTTCTATCTCCCTGAATAAGGGGATCCCAGCCATATATTTATAGGGCATGGATTAGGGTTTAGGCGTAGAGTGGGCCGCTGTCTGTCGGGCCTGGCCCATTTGATCGGCCCCAAACGGTCAACTAATATTGACCAGGTAAATGGTCAACAAGAGTCAAACAATCTAGGGCACAATGCAATTTACCAAAGGAGTACAGAGTATCCCCGGGTCGTTAAGTCCCAACGAGGTGTGAAATCTGTAATAGAACGAATGTGGGATCGGGTGATAATTGAACAGAAAAGGGTTTTAAGTGTTTTACACTAAGGAATAAAAGAAAATAGCTTAAATAAGCTAATAGAACGAGTACGTGAAAGAAAAATACTTAGAAACTTTTAAAACTTAAAAACGCGTACGTTTAATTTAAATTTACGTAAACGTACAAAATAAAACGTGAATTCTTACCAATATAAATCCCACGGATGTGAAAATTATATTTTTAGAATCCTAATAATAAAAGAAAATTATTGGAAAATTAAAATTATTTTTATGACTATTTATTTAATTATTATTAATTAAAAACTAATTTTAACTATTTAATAATACCCTAAAATATAAGAAAATATGAAATAAAGCTAGAAAAGTGAAATTATGACTTAGAAAAATCTAAAATATTATAAAACTTATTTTAAAACAGAAAATATATTTATTACACTTTTTATCTAATTATTATTAATTAATTATTATTTAATAATTACTTAAACTATTTTAAATTATAGTAAATACTAAATAAACAAAGAAAAATCTGAAACTTTTTCTATAAATATTAAATAAGTACAGGAACCTAAGAAAAATATAAAAATGAAAAGTACTTAATGAAAAAGCAGAAAAATAAGCCAAATGGCTTAAATAGAAGCTATCACTTTTTTATATTTTGATTTTTCTTGGTTTTTCTTTTACAAAACTATTTAATACTGATAATTAACAAACTTTAATAAAGACAAAAGGTTTAGAACTTAAAAATAAGCAGTATGGAGCTTATGAGCTTAATCAGTGAGCTTGTTAAGCTCACAGTTGGAATTTAGGCTTGCAAAAGCTATCCACAAGTTACTCAATCTGGAACAAAAGGTAAAATAAAGTATGAATAAGTGAAAAGGACTGGAAACAAGTAAAAAGGTACAAAGGATTACACTTATAAGCTCAGTATAAGCCAATAAGCAAATCCAAAATACACTGAGACCCAAACGCCCCTGCAGTCAACTTGATGGTTGAATTAAGCCTATGAAATAAGCTCAAAAAGCCAAAATGATTATTGGAGTAGCAAGATGGGCTGGTAAGGTTTCCAAAAAGCCAAAAGCCACAGGCTAAGCTTCTCAAATGAAGTGGCTAGGAGCTTAGGAAAATGAGCTAATGGGTAACAGTCCACTTATAAGGTTTTAAGACTTGGATTTGAACAATTAAGCTATAAGCTGGAAGATAAGCTAAGAGCTTATGGAAAGAGCTAAAATGAACTGAGATAAGTATAAATAAGCTAAATGATGAAGAAAGAGCTAGGGAAATAAGCTAAAAAGCTCAAAATAAGCCAGAACACCCCTGAGGTCTGCTGAGAAGGCAGGCACAGGGCAAAATTGCCCATTTTCAGACCTGGTTTTAGTGGCTTAAAAGAGATCTAAAAATCACAATAAAAATACCAGATGGAGATAAGCTGGGTGAGCTTATAGGTGCAAAAGGACAGCTTATGAGGGCTTATGATGTGTTGAATAAAAATCACCCAAGATCTTCAAAAACCACAAAAACTGAAATATGCAGAGACTGTTATGGCTATTTGTTGTGCAGATGGCTCAAATCAAATAGGGACTTAACCTACTCTATTTGACTACTCTAATATGACTATAAGGGACATATAAATGAAAAGAAAAGGGGCCAAATAAGCTTGTGGCTGTTTCTAGCTTATTTGGTCATTTTGAAGGCTGAAATTGACATAGGCAATAAAAAAGGGCTAAATCTATCTATTTGGCTTATATGGACTCAGAAACACTTAATATGGACTAAGATAAGCTGGTTCAAAGTTGGTCAAGTGGTAATGGTACAGTAACACAGAGGTTTGACCATTTGACCTGCTTAAACCAAACACCCCTATAAGGGACTGTTTTGGAATTTCTAACTGAAAATGGTTGTTTTAAGCTAAGCTTTGAATTGAAATAAGTCTATTTAACTTAATTAAGAACTAATTAGTTTATATCAACTAGAAATAAGCTGTATTAAGCAGTTCAACAGTAAAAATAGAAATTTAGGAAAAACTATAAAATTGCTTACAACTTGCTGAGCTTATGGAATAGAAAGAACAAGAACAGAACCAATCTAGCTTGTCAGAAACAAGCTAGAAAACCCATAAAAAGCCTTCCAAATTAGCTTTTTCACCCAGAATAGCTTATTGGCTACTCAGTTGACCATCATTGACTTTTTCTTGATTTTTGGAATTAGAACCCAGGAACCTCTTAATACTTTTGAATTATCTCTAATAAGCTCAAAAGAGCTTATATAACACCTTTTATAGCTTTAATTGTTTAAAAGCAGTGATGAACAAAAATGGCGGGAAATTCAGTTTGACTGAAAAACTTGGAATTACTTAAATTAAACAGCTGAGTTACAATTTAAATTACTTAAACAACTTGAAAATTACAAAACTCAGAAGGAATTTACATTAAACTATCTAGTCGACATTTAATTAAACTACTAAACTACTCTAAAATCTACTACTAAAAAATCTAACACTTGCTTCTGCTTCTTCTCTCTCCCCTTATAGTTAAAATATCTTCTCTGAGTCCCTTTGATCAATCCCAGCTCTTGATTCTCCTCAATTAATCCCAATCGTCCATTTTTACTTTTGGCGCCAAGTTGATTTGAGCAGGTTTTAGTAATTAAGGATTTTTGGGTGTTTGTGGAGGTGGAGGGGACAATTCTGTGAAGTGGGTAGTGAGCTGGGGGGTGAGGTGGAAGAAGGGTAGCAGCTGGAAGGTGAGGTGGAAGAAGAATGGCGGTTTAGAAGCTTGTTTGACTTTTCCATGTACTGTAGAAGTTTGACTTCTACTTATTTAATCCTGCTTTGACTTTTTTGTGGTCAAACTTGGGTTAATTTGGATTTTGGGGAATAGAAATGGGTTAAGGGTTATAGAAAATGAGAAATTTGAATTGTTTAAACTTCAGGGACCAAAATTGCCATTTTCTGAAAGTTCAGGGACCTTTTATGTCATTTTTTAAAAGTTGAAGGACCAAAACTGCCATTTCTTTAAAACTTTCATCCAAGGACCAATATTGTAAAAGTTAAATAATTTAGGGACCTTGAATGATAATTTTCCACATTTTTAACACCAGGGACTATTTTTGCCAATTTCTGAAAGTTAAAGGACTGGAATTGACAATTATGCAAAATATGTTCGTTTTTCAACTGATTTCAATCCTTTTGCACTTGCAACACATAAAAACACAATCAAATGATATTTCCTGTATTTTGAAGCATATCTGCATGTTTTTAAATGTTTTTGCAGTCTAAATGTGACAGAAATGATGAGTATTTAGACACTCATCACCATTCCTGGCCCAGTCCAGGATATACGTCCACAAGCCCCCCAAGTCTAGTGTGACATAGTGCATGGCTATGTTATGCTAGACTTAAGTTCTTGTTCATGGCCTCGTAGGCCCATGTGTGTGCAACTCAGGTGTGCACATGGGACGGACCATACCGTGCAGCCCAAATGCGACAGTGCGCACAAGTTGGCGCCATCCGTGGGACCCGACAAGTTTCGTGCTCTCACATCACCGGAAAGCAACCATCGAGTTCAAAAGCCGGTATTTTGATCTTTTTAAATTGGTAATAAGATACTACCAATGTTTTCTAAAATTTAAAAAGATATCCCAATATTTTTTGTGCATGTCTTTTAAATCGGTAAGATATGTTATCTTTTAAATATTCAGAAGATTTTATGTAAATCTTTTAACTTGGTAAACACGATTTTATCTATAGTCGCACTAAGTCCGCACGATCGGACCTACTTTATCTTTTAGCCGCGAATTAATTCGCGCACATAATGTTTTTACGGTTGGTATGCTTGTTCGCGCTTGTTTGCACGTTCGAACGCAGTCACGATAAATCTACCCGCGTTAGGCTGTGCGTTCGGACATCTTCGCAGATTAGCTAGTCAATCGCCATGAGCGCACTGGACAAAAGCGGGAACAGTACAGGCACCACGATGCTAGTCAATCGCCATGAGCGCACTGGACAAAAGCCGTGGTCATGTTATGTTCATCTGCGATCATCCACAAACGTTCGAGTCTATGCGGTCACGATACATCCATCTGCGTCTGTGCGTGCGATTGCAACTATTAGTCGCGGTCACGGTGTGTCCATCCGGGTTATTATTATTTTTTTATATATAATAAAAAAAAAAAAAAAAAAAAAAAAAAAAAAAAAAAAAAAACAACAATTAATTATTTATGTAGTTTGTAAAACCTCACGATAGGTGTAATTCGCACTGCTACTTCTCTTATGTGTTAATTTCACATGCTATGTGCTATATATTGCTTCAAGCTAATCTTTTACTTCATTAGGTTTTATATGTTGCGATTCGCGGCATATACTTTTAATATTTTCATTAAGTGTTTTTCAGGATTTGAATAACTAAGCTTAATGCTCCTACATGAGTAGCACCATCAAACTTGGGGGGCTACCAGGGTATATAATACCACTGTTTCCGTACGCGTCACGCAGGTATATTTGGAAGCAGATCTTACGAAAGAGGTATTGCAAGCCCGGTACAAAGACGGATTTGGATATTTGCACCATCTTGCCGCAGGGGAGACGTCCTCTGTCGGTTGTAAAGACGGATGTAATGTTCGTACCTCCTTGTCGCGCACAGCGCGCACCTCTGCCACAGAAGCACGTCTTCTGTCGCACCATGCTGCATCGCTACTGGTACAAAAGGTACGCCCTTACCCAGGATGCGGCATACGGGATCCACCTTCACCATTGTGAGACTCTCACAATCGCAATGTCAGTGTTACCCCAACTATAGAACTACGTGTTCTTCTTACGGGGTCTTTACTGTCACACTGTGGCGGGAAACCTAGCATATGCGCATCCCTCCCCGTCATGTAAGAACGGGTGTTACTCAGGATGGAACATGGTCCCACGGATGGCACCAACTTGTTGATACATAATCTGGCGCGGGCTGTATTCGACGACTCTCCCTGGGCTGTTCGTCGTCTTCTCGAGCCCTGAGTAGACCTGTTCAACAAAGAGAACCCGTTAGGAGTGGACCCGAGGCCGTAGCCCCGGGATCCACCTCCGACGGTCAAGTTAGTATCGATGCGATATAGCCTACAAGAGTTAGGTTTAGAATAACCTGTTCTGTTCTTCTATCTCCCTGAAGAAGGGGATCCCAGCCATATATTTATAGGGCATGGATTAGGGTTTAGGCGTAGAGTGGGCCGCTGTCTGCCGGGCCTGGCCCATTCCTGGCCCAGTCCAGGCTATACGTCCACAGTCATGAATGTAATAAGACTATTTTAGTTAATTAAGACATTTTGTCAACACTTGATGTGTTATGTAATATTTACCGAATAGCGTTGAGATGCGTATTAAACCATAAACAATGAGTATTTTTTGACTTCCCAATGGTACAAAAAAGACTCATGGCAGAAGTTTATAAATCTTATTATAATAATATGATATGACAAGAAACGAATTGCATAAATGCATAATAATAAATGAGAAAAGTTCAATACGAAACAATATTTATCTAAATAACAAATAACAAGATCTCAACCATCCATCATTCTTCCATCCAACGGTTTAGATTAAAATGAACAAATATACTGAGGGGCATTTTAGTCATTCCATACTTTCTACCTAACACTCTAAACACGCACACTGTACACACTCGTCTCTCTCATCTCTCTCTCTCAGATCCCCAATTCTCTCAGATCCCCAAACCACCACGAAACCCTAATTGTGAAAAATCATTCAATTAAAATGAGGCGGTTGTTACAGTCCGGTTGTTATTGGCGCCCCAAAACTGGCGAGTTAGGCTTTTGGTGATTTCCGATAAGTCCTCTTTAACACCTTTGCCTAGTGGTTTTTTACGTCATCGTCTTCGTCACGGTTGAGATTCAGGTTAGTTGTGATTGTTGTTGATCGGAGAATATATATAATGATTCATTTTCTATTACTTCTGATAAGCTCTTCTAACTTTTTTATTATTAGTTTTATATTATTCATGGTGTTGATAAATGCTTGACTGAGTTAAAAATGCTTGACTGAGTTAAAAATGAATGGAGTTGGTTGATTGTCATGTGGGGAAGTGTAAAATGCTTGACTGAGTTAAAAATGATTTTGTGTTGTGGATATGAATTTGAATCTGGTGTTTGAATGTGTTAAAAGTGTTGTTGATTGTATGTGTAGACCAAGTGTTCGACGAAACGCCTAATTAAGTTGTGTGCTTTTTAAAGTTTTGTGGATTGTATGTGTAGTCCAAATGTTTGATGAAATGCTTGACTGACTTAAAAATGATTTTGCGTTGTTAATATTTATAAAGTATTTGTTGTGGATATAAACTTGAATAGGTTTTGAATTTAAATGCCGCATTACCTCTTGTACGTGTATTACAGCAGGTTCCTATAATCGGATATTACTTTTTTTTACTATGAAAATGTGTCACGGTCTTGGCATGTCACACAACATAATATTAGTGTACGAACTTTTTTTTTGGTTACTGTTGCAGCCATCAATGCTAATAGTTCCTTATATACAAGATGTTTGCACTCCCTTTGAAATTGCTGTTATTGATAGAGGATGATGCCTAGTCTTTTTGTTGCTAATTCAAGCGAAATCTTTGAGGTAATTTATCCACATGGTATATAATTGATTTAACTTGGTAAAATCTTTGGCTGTTAATGTTTTGCTTTGTCATGTTTCAAGTCTTTTGGTCACAACATAGTACAACCAGAGTTTCGAAATGCATTAGTTCACCTCAAATACTTTTGTTTAGATGGGTCGGTGTTCCTTAATAGATATCAATTAGATTTAATATTAAGTGAAAAGCTCCCCAAGCCTGGAGAAAATTAATATACAGGTAAGTAGCAAATATCTATAATGTATTATTTTTTGTTTCGTTTCATCCCAAAATACCCTAACAGAAGAAATACCAATACTTCCTATAGATGAGTAAGGATCCTGAATCAGATGAAGATGCGCTAGGTTCGCTATGCTTAGTTACATTGGAAAATGATTATTCAGACACGTCATTGCAGAATTTGAAGGAATTGAAGATTCAAAACTTCATCAACTTTATGAATGACTTGGATTTTGTGAAATTTATATTGACCAAGTCACCTGTGCTGAAGAAGGTGTGGATAATTGATGAAGCGAAAAGTGTACCGCTTTTAAGGGGTCATTTAAGCCCTAAATCGTATTTATTTGATCAAATATTGCCCTAAATCGTTCCTTTTGTCATTTTAGGTACTTTTGGGGAGAAATCTGGAAAAGGAGGCATTTTGGACGTTTTTGGAGCATAAAAGTGAAGAAAACGACAAAGTCTCAAAAATCGGCTAAAAGTTACCTTTGACGGCGTCAGATTTTACTCTGGACGGCGTCATGGCTTGGCAAGAAAAGGTGGATGTGAAATTTACTCATGATAAGCCAGTGAAAATTGCATGTGTATTCTGACGGCGTCACGCTTTAACCTGATCAAGGGCTTCACGGCTTAATTCAAAGAGGGACGGCGTCACGTTCAAGGTCTGACGGCGTCAAGCCTTGATAAGCCAGAACGGATTTTGGAGAGCTAAAGAGGGACGGCGTCAAGAAGGTCATCCGGGAACCCTAAAAGCGGCGAGGTGACGGCGTCACACTCCATAACGTGACGCCGTCAGATCCAAAAGTCTATATATAGTTTTCTAATTTTTTGTCATTAGAGGGAGAACTTAGTGTGGAATTTTTGGGAGAAAACCCTAAGACGATTTTAGCATCTTTTTCAAGGCTTTTTGCCTTGAGATCTTCCATGTTACATTGAAAGATAAGTTATCAATTAATCATTCAATATGTCTATGTGTTGTTTGATTTTATCTTGTTCTTGTCTTTTGTTTAACATGTTAGGCTAGATTTATCTTGTGTTTGCTTAGATCTAATGAAACCTAGCTATTGATTATTGGTTATTAGTGTGTTGTTAGTTGTATTGGATGATTGTTTATCTATGTTAGGCTTAAGAAAACTGGCTAACTTCCTATTCGGTAACTTGCTTGAACGTCTTAAGAAACATGAACCAAATGCGTACTAAAGGTTTTTATGGTTGTATTTAATGCACAAGCGAATTCTAGTGATCCCATGTTAGGAGCTTCCTAGCCGGCTCGACATAAGAGTGAAGTAGGAGCTTGTAGAGTTGGGGAAGTACGTACGCCACCCCACGATTGGTATTAAGGAATACACCCGTCATCCACGCAACTAATACACACTAATCAACCGGTAAAAGATAGTTAGGGAGTAAGGAAATCTAAGTGAACACATTTCTCTACACTTAAGTTTTCACCAACATTTTACTTTCAGTTATTTATTTTATTTGCATTCGTAGTAATTTGGGTTAGTTGACTAGCAACTAATTCCGCCCACTCTTTCAAACCCGAGATTTTACTTGCTTTCATAAAAATATAAAAACATAAAAAAGAATCTTCCTCAACCCTTAGACCTATTAGAGTAGTCTTTCATACCTAACGAACACTATTCCCTGTGGAGAACGATCAATCCCCCGTACTTACCACTACACTATACTACATCGGTCAGGTACACTGCCTGGTGGGGTTGTAAGCCTCTTGAGATCCCTCGAGAGGTAAAACCTGTTGTAAGGTTGCAAAACCACGCATCAAGTTTTTGGCGCCGCTGCCGGGGAATAGTTATTGTTTAGGTTGAATTTTTATTTTATAGGTCTACTCACTAGATTCCTTTCTAGTGAGATTTTTGTTTTATTTTTCTGGGTTTTCTTTAGTCTATCTATTTTCTTCGTGTCTTTGTTCGTAACCATACCATCCGACATCATGGAAGATGGTAATATCCTTAATCCCAACAACCCACCACCACAACAACCACCACCTCCTAGAGCCCGTACCTTAGGAGAGTATTCCCGTCCTAGCCACCATGGCTATCGAAACACCATTGAGCTCACTCAAGGAGCCAATATCACACCCTTGCGATCCGACACCATCCGGTTGGTGCAAAGCGGATGCGCATTCCATGGACTTCGTTCCGAAGATCCTAATCAACATCTCAAGGACTTTCTCAAAATCGTTGATTCTATAGACCTTGATGTTGCCACTCGAGAGACGACCCGATTGCGTCTCTTCCAATTCTCTCTGCGGGATCAAGCTAGTCAATGGCTAGAACGTCAACCCGCAGGATCCATCACCTCTTGGGATGATCTCACTACTCGTTTCCTTGCTCAGTTTTTCCCACCGGGAAGAACTACCAAGCTAAGGAATGATATCTTGATGTTCCAACAACGTCAAGGCGAAACTCTCTACGAGGCATGGACTCGATTCAAGGACTTACACCAAAAAGTCCCTCATCATGGCATGAATCTCTGGCTTCAAATCCAAATCTTCTATGACCATGTTGATTACCACACCAAGCATGCCATCGATCGAGCCGCCGAGGGCAGATTGCGCGACAAAAGCGCCGAGGAATCATGGGAGATCATTGATGAGCTTGCATCCGACGATGATGAATTGTGGCAAGTCTCCCACGATGTGCGCTCAGCAGTCAAGACATATTCATCGCCCGATACGGCTAATCAAATCACTGAGGAAAGCATTAGTGAACTTGAGAAAAGGGTTGCATATCTTATGGAAAAGCAAAAGAGACCCTTCAGTCCACAAAAAGCAACAATTAACTCAGTCTCAAGCGTTAAGCAAACACCATTTTCCGAATCACCCCTTAGGGAAAATGCTAAACCCTTCCATAAGCACGCTCAACCCAACTCACCACCTCAGGAACTTAGTCCAACATTCGAAGCTCGAATGAGAGAGTACATGTCAAAACACTCCGAACGGTTGGCAAAATTTGAGGAAGCCGTCTACAAACAGAAGGAGGAAATGGAAGAGAAGATGGCGGAGATGATGAATCTTTTGAAAGAATACACAAATACAAAAGCCCCTGAAAAAGTGTTGGTGAGGAATGACGCTGAAGTTCCTAACACTAAATTTGTCAAGGCCACCTCCGTCGTCCAAGAGGGCGGAAATGATGGAAGAGGGAAATCCATAATTATGGAAGTTAACAAAGTTGACCTCATCCCACTTAATAATGGAAACACCAATAAATGCGATTCCGACAAGGGAGAGGAGGCGCCCTCTGAGGAGCGCCAATTGGTTGAACCGCCAATGTCACAACAAGTGAGGCATTACTTGAAGCACGAAATAAACAAGGAAACCATAAACGATTGGGTAGGAAACTATCGACGTACTCATCTACCCAACAAGGAGTCAAAGAAGATGGAACCGGATGATGAATCCGACACATTACCCGGGGGGCAATTGTATGAGTGCCTCGTAAGACAAAAGTTAGTGGAAAAGCAGGAATTCTACGGGGTCTTCGAAATACCATGCAGCATTGGAAAACTCAAGTATCTGGATGCGGTAGCTGACCAAGGTTCCGACGTAAATTTGATGCCTTTATCCGTTTATGTCCAGTTAACCGACGAACTGCCATCCATCACCCGTACTAAACTCTCCTTTGCAAAACATTCTTACGAGTACCCGTTAGGAATTGCGGAAGATGTGTTGGTCAACGTTGCCGGATTCCTATATCCGGTCGACTTCATGATTATTGAAAGAAATGACATGAATATGCCAATAATCCTTGGGGCACCCTTTCTCGCGACCACTAGGGCACAAATCAATTACGAAAAAAGTACCATCCAAATGAAGAAGGGGAAGAAGACGATAAACTTCCCAACGATTCCACGTCATATACGAGATGTTGCCCTACAAAAAAAGATGGAGGCTAACCCCAATGTAATCCGTGGTAATGTTCGAGAGAAAATCCTTGCATGGGAGGCAAGGATTAAGAATTACAATGAAAATGAGATTAGAGAATGTAAGGGTGGAAATAACGATTATATTGAGGCTGGTGAGCAGCCTAATAACCCCGCTGAATTTACAAAAGGAGACTCAGTGCTTCTAAGGCATTCAGAAACAAAAGCACCTACCGATGAACCAAGTCCCTGGTGGTACGGACCATTCACAATTAAAAGTCTACACCAAGATGGGGTAGTAAGCTTGACCAGCAAGGGAGGAGGTGATGTGACTGTGAATATCGAGCGATTGAGACACCACCACCCTGATAACAAGGATTATATCTATCAGGGGTACGTCATTATGAATGATGGAGTCACGTAATGTACGTGACTTTGAGTCTAGCTACAAGACTCGTTAATAAAGAAAAGCGCTTCTTGGGAGGCAACCCAAGCTTTATTTTATTATTTGCTTTGTGTGTTTATTCGTTTGTTTGTTTGTTTTTATTTGTTTCCGTATGTGTGTTTAATTTTTATTAGTATTGATTCATGTTCAAAAGTAATTTGTGAAAATGCTTTATTTTGTTTTTAACTTCGTCTTAACTACATATAAAGGTATTTTGCAAAAGTTAAGTGTAAGGGAAATCTAAATCGGTTTATTAGAACACAAATTAACATGAATCGTAATAATAATAAATTAACATACATATTAGTGTTTGTTTGAGTCAAATGCTTGTATCGAGTCATAATGATGTTTTGCAGGATTTCCAGGAAGTAAGGTAAAGGTTTTTCCAGAAATTTTCCGGAAACTTAAAATGAAAATTTTTGTCAGGTCATTTCTGACGGCGTCAGGGTTTATAACCTGACGGCGTCAGATTTAATTTTCAGAAATTTTTGAAAGTTTTGTTTTCATAAAAGTTTTTATTAAAATCTCTAACTTATAATCTCCAGGAATCTGCAAAATTATCATTCCACAAGCATTATATCCTTATATATATAGATTTATCCCGCCGATGTTATGCAGGTTTTCGTGTTTGTTTTCTCAGGTTTAACAGGTTATTTTGGACAAGGAGATGTATATGGAATCAAGCTTATGGCGATGCATTAGTCATGGAGCTTCAACATTACTTTGGAAGAAGATTTAACCGTGTTACTTCATTATCCACCGAGCGAATCAGGGGAGTATTTGATTTCATTCTTTTACTTTTTACTTTTACATCTTGTTATTTGAACATTGGGGACAATGTTCATCTTAAGTGTAAGGGGAGGGTAAAAGTACGATTTTAGAGAATGCTATTACGCTTGATTTTTGTTTGTTTAATAGTAGATGTGTAATAAAACTGAGAGAAATACTTGTTAAGGTAATTTTAGTGCCAAATTTAAAATTTTTTACAACATATAGGAGTGAAACTTTGATCTTAATGAGCGTCTCACGGATAGGAGTTATATGACTAGCACAAAAACCGTACCACTAAAAAATTTTCCACCCCCAAATATGTGAGGTTCGCCCCTAGAATTGGTAGGAAAAGCATTTACGCTATGATGTGTGTACCGGTAGCACTTAGATTCTAGAACTTGCGTTAGGACCATTCCGAGGCCACAAGTGAGACTACATTCGTGTAGTTAGATTTACTACATGATAAGAGGCATTAGGATTAACCCATTGTTTTACACCTGTGTTTTTGTTATAATTACTTTGGCTACATTGGTCAAGTAATTCTCCCACACCCTTTGCGTTGTACTCATTTTTAGTACACGATACCCTTAGTACACCCCTCAGAGCCTATCTTTTCGTTTCAACCTTTAAGCATTTTACTTAAAGGAAGAATTTGTTTACACCCCACTTAAATGTACACCCAAATCGCCTTAGCCTACCTTGTATGCACTCATTTTTAGTGCATTATTGTTACAACATTTGTTTAAACCCAAGTTAATTATCTAGTTGATTACATGGTTGCTAAGTCGAGTCATATCTTTGTACATATTGTTTTGGGACGATTGGGACTCATGGGTAAAGTACTAGTGTAATGGAGTAATGGGGAAGAACATCATTTATTACCCCCATATGTGCTAAATATTTTAAAAAAGTACTCCAAGTTTTTCGATTATCTTAATTCGAGTCATTAGATTAGTTAATTGTAAAGTTATGTAAAAGTTCAAGTGTAAGGGAATGCAATGCCCCTATGATGTATTATTTTGGATGGTAGGGCAAAAGTGTAAAAAAAAAAAAAAAAAAAAAAAAAAAAAAAAAAAAAAAAAAAAAAAAAAATCGAAAAAATCAAGAAAAATACAAAAAAATGAGAAAAAGAAAAGTAAAAAAAAAAACATACGGACTACCATCCCGTTTCATTTTATGTTTATTTTATGTTTTTGTTATTTTATTCATTAGCTTAAATTGAGTCTAGTCTTGGCTTAGCAACATTGTATAGTACATGTAATTAATCAAGATCTTTAACTCGCCACCAGTAAAATATCCTTTATCCAACAAAACCGTGTTTTCCTTTTCCCTACACCTAACGTTATAACCCATTTAAAAGCCCTCTTTGATAGTTTATCTTAGGTGCTTACGCCTAGTGGAGGAGGTTTTCGATCCTTTCCCAAGCCTATGGTAATCTATTTGCTATGACAGGTAGTGAGAGATATTATCCGTTTTCATTTATGAGATTTATTTTGATGACACTTGAGAGATGTGAGTATCTAAACACTACTTGTGAGGTGCTAGTTTATAATCTCCGTGCTTATTATGATTGAAGTGGAACGATTATTTGTTGTAATTACTTTTATGTTTGCATTAAATGACCCCTAACTTGTATTTTGATTAGAATAAAAGCGCATTTGCTTGAGGACAAGCAAATCTCAAGTGTAAGGGTATTTGATGAAGCGAAAAGTGTACCGCTTTTAAGGGGTCATTTAAGCCCTAAATCGTATTTATTTGATCAAATATTGCCCTAAATTGTTCCTTTTGTCATTTTAGGTACTTTTGGGGAGAAATCTGGAAAAGGAGGCATTTTGGACGTTTTTGGAGCATAAAAGTGAAGAAAACGACAAAGTCTCAAAAATCGGCTAAAAGTTACCTTTGACGGCGTCAGATTTTACTCTGGACGGCGTCATGGCTTGGCAAGAAAAGGTGGATGTGAAATTTACTCATGATAAGCCAGTGAAAATTGCATGTGTATTCTGACGGCGTCACGCTTTAACCTGATCAAGGGCGTCACGGCTTAATTCAAAGAGGGACGGCGTCACGTTCAAGGTCTGACGGCGTCAAGCCTTGATAAGCCAGAACGGATTTTGGAGAGCTAAAGAGGGACGGCGTCAAGAAGGTCATCCGGGAACCCTAAAAGCGGCGAGGTGACGGCGTCACACTCCATAACGTGACGCCGTCAGATCCAAAAGTCTATATATAGTTTTCTAATTTTTTGTCATTAGAGGGAGAACTTAGTGTGGAATTTTTGGGAGAAAACCCTAAGACGATTTTAGCATCTTTTTCAAGGCTTTTTGCCTTAAGATCTTCCATGTTACATTGAAAGATAAGTTATCAATTAATCATTCAATATGTCTATGTGTTGTTTGATTTTATCTTGTTCTTGTCTTTTGTTTAACATGTTAGGCTAGATTTATCTTGTGTTTGCTTAGATCTAATGAAACCTAGCTATTGATTATTGGTTATTAGTGTGTTGTTAGTTGTATTGGATGATTGTTTATCTATGTTAGGCTTAAGAAAACTGGCTA